>CM029657.1:23652331-23876707 GCA_017311315.1 Dendrocalamus latiflorus
TATTAGCTTTATGTTATAAATGAACTTATTAACCAATTACAAGAGTTTGCATAAACCAAATCACTACTAATAAATGACTATTTATCTAAATGTGATAAGTGTAGCAACGTCGGTGCATGAACTGATCATGTGCTACTCCCTCCCCTTGCATGTTGTAACATCTTGTTTTTCAAAGCCTTTTTGAAGCTTTTAAAATAAAATTCACCATTTGGATTTTTCTAGAATTAATTAAAGCATAATTGGAATTTTTATTAATTAAAAGGATTTAATATTTTAAAAAATATTAACATTTGTTGAAAGTATTTTATTTGGGTTCCTTGAGTCCCAAGGAATTTTTTGAATTTTCTTGGATTTTTCTGGAGTTATTTGCTATTTTCTAGAGCTCCTTTGATTTTATTTGAATTTATGAAAATAGAAAACCCTCAAAAATCCTTAAACAGTAATAGGCTGTGCCCACCACTGTTCTTCTGGAACAATTAAACCTCAGCCGTCTGATCTTTCTCTTGCCTCGTGTCATCCATCCGAGCCATGCCCTGCACCGGCCGTTGGATCGCTCCAGTGACACGTGTCACGCATCTGTGCACCCAAGCATTGTTCATCCATGCGGTCTGCTATCAACCGTTTGATCTTCCTCGTGGACTCATCGCTGTCGTGTCCATTCTGGACTCCGCCGCCGCTGTCCGCATCGTCCCCTCCTCGGCGTTTGTGCTCGAGCCGATCTCTCTCGCCCCCGTGCTCGAATTGGCCATCCTCGAGGTCCACACTATAAAAGCCGTGCCCTCCTCTTGTTTTCCTCATCTCGAAGTGCCGACGCCCTCGTTGTCTTCTGTGCCGACCGCCATTTGTCGCCCTCGTTGGTTAGCCGCTCGTCACCTAGCCACTCCACCCAGCCGGCCGCCACCTGCCGTTCTTCATGCCACCGTCGGAAGCCTCGCCCATCGTCTTCTTCCATCGTTCACCGCACTCGCCACCGACCAACCGTCGGCCAGTCCATCGCTGGCCAACCTAGCCATCTTGTGAATCCCGCTGTCGCCTCAAACCACACGCTCACCCACACCAGCATAAGTCTTGCTGATTGTGCTGCCCTCGGTTCTTATGCTGACACCACGGTCCCTGCGCCTGCACCCGTCAGTGCTGACGACATTAATGGTTACACATTTATACAATAGATCAAAATAGAAAGAATACAGTGTAGAACTTAGGTGTCCTCATAGATGCATTTGATGTGCACATCAGTACCGCTGGCCCAAGCTTATATTATGGGCTTGTAGAGGAGATTTGGGAGCTTGACTACGTAATTTTCAAGATCCTCTATTTCGGTGTCGTTAGGTCCAACTCCCACGGGGAGTAAAAGTCAACAAGTACGGTGTCACTGCTGTGCACCTTGAATGTGTAGGATATAAAGATGAACCATTCGTACTCGCGAGGTAAGTTGTTCAAGTTTTTTATGGAACTGACAGAGCAAATTAGAAGCGCCATGTAGTTCTTCATGTAAAAAAGGATTGTCGGAGCTGAGAATGTCGTGGATGAGGAAGAGTACAATCAATTTGATGAGCTGCCTCCATTTGGAGACGACATCAGGCTTGAGGAAGAACAAGGCAATGAAGTAAGCTATATATGTGTTGATCATCGTGAAGAGCTTTATTTAAAAAGAAATAGCCAAGTGTAATCAATGATCCCACACAGTGAGTACCTATTTGGAAATTGCTACAATGTAACCATAATTAAGAAACTCAGTATGTAATTATCGAACTATATTCCATTGTAATTATAATTGATTCAGTAACTAAGAAATAATTACATTTATGATTATACTTGCTTTTTTCATATTGCATGGCTAGCATGCATTTCTTGAGGCTAGTGGAAGAATAGAGAACTATCACATGTGGTTCTATAAAAAACCGACTGTGATATGCCACATATCACAGATAGTTCTATAAAAGAACCATATGTGATATATGGCATATCATAGACGATTCCATAATGAAACTGTTTGTGATAGTGTTATTACAAACGATTCCATTATGGAACCATTTGGGATAGTTTCTCTATAAATATACCCCAAGGATAGGTTTTGCTCTTAGAGTCCTCACTCATGCACTCCGTCTCCGCCACTCCTGCTAGGTTTTGCTAGATCTGACTGCTCACTCGCGCGCGATTCCACCTCTCCCTCCCGATGCCGCCTCTCCCTCGCGACGATGCTTTCCTTCCCAACATTTCCTCTTCCTCACGACGCCGCCTCACCCTACCAACGTCAGTCACTTCTCCCTCTGGACGCTGTCTCTTCCTCGCGACATTGCCTCTCCTTCCCGACACTACCTCTCTCTCCTGATGCTGGCGCTTCTGCCTCCTGACGTCGCCTCTTCCTCGTGACGCCGGCTCTCCTTTCCGACACTGCCTCTGCCTCCCGACGCCACCTCTCCTCCCTAAGGTATGAATCCTAAATCCCACAATTGGTTCAGAGTAGTTACTAAATTGTTACTATTACTATCATTTGTTAATCTTGTGGTTAGCTAATTTGGTTGTTATCGAACTTGTTGAATTTGTGATTGTATTGTTGATAGATAAGTAATTTATTATTTAAGAGCTCAAGGTTTGAATCTCATTTGGTATATCCACTTACTGAAGAGTATACACCATAGTAGCGGGATGGCCAAGATTAATTCTTGTGTAACCCTACATCTAAGAGTACTAAACTAAAGTTTGAGCTTTATTCTAATTTCAGCAGTCATCATGCTTCCTATTTTACAGAATTACAAGTTTATATGCAATTTTCATCATGTATATATTTCTGCAAATGTGCTTTGATCATATTTAATTATGCTAGAATTAAATTTAAATATATACATTACTACAAGATGAGGAGGATTTCGTGTTATTGTACTAGATCTATTTGGAATGGCATGTTACTATTCCAAAGGGACCATTTAGCAATAATATATGCCACATAGATCTTCAAGGGCATGAAGATAATTACACACTCTGATGTATCAGGTTCTATGAAGTAATAAGTTATGGCCACTATACAGTGCGTAGCATAGTGAGGACGAAGAGATTGCAGCCATAACCAACTTCATAGAATCTGAGACACTAGTGTGTAATCAGATTCATCGAACTTTGTTTATGCTCATAGCTCATCATCTGGGTCTCACACTCCAAAGATCGGGATAACTAAGCATGCCAGAGGAGTATCGAAAAGGCTAGAGGGTCGAATGACCACCACAGTGGTCTCTCCAAATGGGGTCCCTCTGCAACCGAAGAAAGCAGCGGCAACATTCTGGACTACCTTTGGTATAATTCGAAGGCAACAAGTCCCCATCACCATAGCAAGTTGGAAAGATTTGACAAAGGTTTAGAAAAATCATCTGTGGGAGGAAATAACAAAGTCGTTTGAGATCCCAGTAGAAGTACAGGGACTCGTGCAATGGCAGGTGCTTCTCACAATGGGAAAAGCGTGGAAGAACTTCAAGAACACTCTTGTCGCGTAGTACATGGCCAAGGATCTCACGCCCTTCACGAGGTATCCTTTTGTGTCACCGGAAACATAGGAGGCCTTTGTGTAGATGAAGACAATGACCGAATTTGAACAACAAAGTGCAGCGCACAAGGCTCTCCAATCGCAAAACACTCACTCTCATAGATTCGGCACCACTGGGTACGCGGGTAAAATTCTGCAATAGAGAATGTAGGATGAGGTCGCAATTCAATCGGAGGCCTCCCTATCATTTGCCGGGATCACAAACGAGCGTGCCCAAAACTGGTTAAGACCGAGGTCATCAACCATGTCTTCAGGTGTCTCTGCAAATGAGGAAGTGTCCCAATACTTGATAAGATATGTTAAACTACATAGTTGTTAATATATAACATCCTAATTTTTAGAGCCTTTTTGAAGATTTTAAAATAAAATTCACCAGTTGGGTTTTTCTCGAATTAATAAAAGCTTAAGTTGAATTTTTATTAATTAAAAAGATTTAATATGGTTAAATTAAATAATAACATTTGCTAGAAATATTTTATTTAGGTTCCTTGTGTTTCAAGAAAATTTTAGAATTTTCTATGTTTTTTCTGGATTTATTTTCTATTTTCTAGAGCTCAAGAGATTTTAGTTGAATTTCTGAAAATAGAAAATCCCAAAAATCCCTAAAGGCCAAGTGGGCCGAGGCCCACCAGATGACCCAATCCGCGCCTCAGCCCAGCCACTTCCACCCACACCACGCATCGCTCATCCGCGCCCACTTCGCTCGGCGGATGACTACCACGTGTCGGCCATCGGCCTTCTCTCCTTGCTCGCGCCCCTGTATCCCGTCCGTCGCGTGTTGTTGCATGCATTGTCGTCTTCATTTTGGTCTCCCGGCATCGTCTCTGAGCCGAAGTCCTCGGCATCCGTGATTATGCCTTGCGGGACCCACCTGTTAGAGTGCACTATTTCGTAGACCTGTGGACCAAGCCTCAGCGTGCCACCTCAGCCTCACTGCCACGTCATCATGCCCAGTCACATGTGCACTATTCCATACACCGAGTGCACTATAAACCGGCCTTTCCGTGCACTAGGTTCACAGCATAGTAGCATTTTCCAATTTTTAGCCTTTTCCTTTAGATTAGATTTTTTAAGAGCCCGTTCTTCTTCGTCCTAGCTCTGATTGCCCCAATTCTTTTTCCTAAATTCATCTAAAATTAAGGTCTACTTTTTGGTTCTAGTTTTGAAGTTTTTGGAGTTCATTTAAATTTTATTTGAATTTATTTTTTACCTTATTCATTCTCTCTCTCATTAGATCACGTCTTCAAAGAAGGAGAAGTAGAATCTGAAGACCAAGAATTGGTAACTGAGCAAGGCCAAGGTAAGTCATGTCCTTTGATCATGTTGAACCTAGTTTTCAAATTTGTTATGTATTTTTTTATTTTAAATTATCGTGCATCACTATTTTGTTATAAAACCTTTATATTGGTAGTTATTGTCCAAATTGATTAATCCCTCCTTGATAATTCGAATGCCATGGTTCTATTGTCACACTAGGACAAGTAATTATCTAGTGAGGCAATACTAGTCATCACATGGGTGGTACATTTTGTATACTTAGCTAGGTGTGTTGTACCTTGGGTTTATCATCACATGTGATTAATTAATTAAGTTTGACTTAATGATATATTGGAACGTGGTGGTCAGCCATAGTTATAAAATTTGAGTATCATGACATGGGTAGTGTCATTGGTGTTAGTTATACAAAATTGGTTTTCACTTAGGCGAATGATCGTACAGTAAAGGGGGTGCAGTTCACACATTGGGATGTGGATGTTTCGTCTGGATAATGTCTAAGGACTTACTTTGTGTGCCATTGATCTGAGCCTTATCGTACAACTACATGTCTAGTACAGGATGGACCTAGCTTATTAATTTGTGATGTTTTAGTTCCGGTTCCATCATTGAGATGAGTGTGGTTTGGCATTAGCCATGGATCCACATTGGTGCAAGATGGGGCAATTATCAACTAGGGGATTTACCTACTCAATGTTGAAACCTTAGCGAGGTGGAACTGGGTTGTGATTGAGCATTGTAAAGGTCTTATCATGATTTCTCCGCCTCACACCAAAGGAAGTGTGTTAATCGCGTGGCAATATGAGATTATCATGTCTTGTAGGTAAAGTTGTGTAACCTCTGTAGAGTGTAAAACTATTTGAATAGATATGTCCCCGGTTATGGACAATGCTCGGTGAATTCACATGAGGGTAGAGTTTCATAAAAACTTGGTCGGGTTAAGTTGAGAAGTAAATAGTTGGTTGACTAGTGGTTCATTACGTGAATCTTAGTTCACGGGTGATTCATAGTTCACTTGTGGTTTGTCTCAATTCCTTTGATTACTTATTTATTAATCATTTTCAAAGTTTGCTTTTCAATCTATTTATTGTATTTACTTTAAATTGTTCCTTTTGGCAAAGTAACCTTTCAGCCATCCATTGGTAAGCCTTGCATACTATATTGCATTTTTGTTACAAACGACTTGCTGAGTAATCTATGTACTCACGGCTATATCCATATTTACCCAGTTGAAGAAGTAGAGACACATCAGCAAGAGGTACCAGAAGAAAGATACTTTGACGACTTCACAGATTAGGACTTCACTACCCAATCGATTGCCTGTGAGCATGTCGAATGGCTACTACGCTTAATTTCTGTTTTTTCGCTACAAGTTTCTTAAGCCTTCCAGGC
The DNA here is from genome assembly GCA_017311315.1 of Dendrocalamus latiflorus. Classification (NCBI taxonomy): domain Eukaryota; kingdom Viridiplantae; phylum Streptophyta; class Magnoliopsida; order Poales; family Poaceae; genus Dendrocalamus; species Dendrocalamus latiflorus. Next base: position 23,658,537 of record CM029657.1, read on the forward strand.
TATTATATGTAAGCTTGGCCATAAGGTCGCAACTCTGATAATTAATAATGAGTAAAGTCCATTACCGGTCCTTAAACTTTTTATGCTGTGTCATCCCGGTCTATAAAATTTTAAAGTATGTCATCCCGGTCCTTAAACTTTCAAAGTGTGGCAATATCCTATGTAGTTGTAGCAGTGAACTTTTTATGCTGTGTCATCCCGGTCCATAGACTTTCAAAAGAAATTACCACACTTTGAAAGTTTAAGGACCGGAATTACATACTTTAAAAGTTTATGGACCGGGATGACACAGCATAAAAAGTTTAAGGACCGGTAATGGACTTTACTCATTAATAATATTTGAGTCTTTTCTTACTGAATTGTGATATGGTCAATATTTCATCATTGTTTATACTGTGTACACTAGCGTGATCCTGGACTGGCGTAGAATACACAGGAGAGTCTAGATTTGCATATTCGGATCTCGACATAATACCTCTTGAACATTTATGGAGTCTGAAATAACATTATTTCCTCTTGCAGTAAGCATTGACTACCGAATCTTCTTGAAGAATACAGGGAGAGAGATATACTATTGCAAGCACTGGGAAACAAGGAGCACCCAGGTCGTACGCAAGGCTTGGGAGTTTACGTACCTTAGAGGCACGGATTTCCAAATAACTCTGAGGCGTATAGGAGTAGGAAGAGATCTAAGGCCTATCACGATGAACAAATAAAATAGGAGCTTCGTGCATAACTTGAGAAACAGGTATCTGCCACACTTCAAGAGAAGACTACCTCACTTCAAGGAGAAATAGATTCATTGAGGGAACAACTGAGACATGTCTACAACCAATCACAACTCACCCCTGTTAATGTGGTACCCAGTCCCCCTCAACGTCGGAGTAGCTGCACATTCACACCAATTACTAAACATAGCAATGCCCTCTTACCTATCAATGACATCTAGTGAGAGACCATGTGAAGGTAACCCCATGTTTGTGATGAGTAATCGACACTTGTTTTAGATAGTTTCCCTCTGCAGTCAGACCGGCCTCTGTTATCAGGACTATTTTGTTTTCCTCTAATTCTTCTTTTGCCTGTTTTCGGTTCTTCAGTTTCTAGTGAGCATTGAGCTTCTTGCTTCATAGCTGTTATAGCTATCGGAGAAGAAATTAGTGTGAATACTTGGGGCGGTTTGAAGGAACCATTCACCCCCTCCCCCTCTATTGCCATTTCGATCCTACAAGTGGTATCAGAGCCTGTTAGCTCTTCTCTATAGATCTTAATCGGTCTGTGAGCCATGGCAACAGACAAGTATTCCGCCAAACCCCCTATCTTTGATGGGATCGACTATCCCTTCTGGAAGAGTAGGATGGAGACCTACATACAAGCTCAGGGCTATGCGATCTGGAGAAAGGTCAAAACTTGTTTTCTTGTTCCTGCTGATGAGAACATCAATGTGACAAATATGCAAGATGTTGAGGCAAATGCTAAGGCAAGGAACATCATAATCCAAGGTCTGAGCCGAAGTGAATTCGATCGCATTTCTCATCTTACGTCGGCCTAAGACATTTGGGTGACCCTCAATGCTTACCATGAGGGAACCACTCAAATCAAGACAGTACGACAAGACCAGCACAAGCGAGATTACAACAAGTTTGAAATGCTCGCTGGTGAGTCCCTGGATGAGTGTTTTGCGAGGTTTCACAAGATCTTGAGCAACCTCCGAGCAGTCGGTCTCACGTACCCCGACTCGGACAACGCTCGATAGATGCTTTCGACCTTGGATTTGCGAGTTTGGGAGATGAAGGTGACCACTATCAAGAACACCACCGATCTTTCAACATTGACTCTTGATGCATTGTATTCACGCATCAAGACTCACGAGATTGACATTGTCTCTCGCAAGTCGAAGTCTCAGTCGATGGCACTGGTCACTGATCCCAGTCCTGCTTCGGGATTTCTTTCTGATGGTCCTACTGGTTTTTCTCTTGCTGCCCTTTGTGAGATAAGTGACGATTAGATAGAACAGATCCCAGAAGACCAATTAGCCCTCCTAGCCAAATTTTTTTTTCATGCATACAAGAGTGAGGGACAGAAAGAGAGGAGGCCTGGTGATTTGCTTTGAGTGTGGTGGCCCCAACCACATTCGAACGAATTGCCCCAAGCTGGAGAAGTGCAAGAACAACTACGGCGGTGTGAGTAAGAACGACTACACCAACAAGAACCGCAACAAGAAGCCCCCAGCTCACGCCCAAGGCAAAGAAAAGAAGTACCGCAACCTTGGCAAAGCCAAGTAGCTCTTCCACCATGTCCTCACCGCTTTTGACGACATCAACTTCAGTGACATGGAAGGGTGGAGTGACAACGATGGCAAGGATGATCAAGACCCCAAGATAAGCACTACCACAGATAAGCTGTCAAACAAATACTGCTATTGCACAGGCAAACAAAAAAACATGTCATGAACAATAGGCATGCATAACTGACCCTGCGCTCACTACAAGAAATCCTTCTTTTTATGACAAAATAACTTATGACCGTGCTTGTTTTCGTCATATAATGTATCATAATATGACGAAATATTTTGCGTCGTCATAATCTTATGAGCCAGAAACAAATTTATGATGACATAATTTATTGTGTCACCGAAAGCTACAAAATGTCGTCACAAATTGTCTGGCGACAGGATCCGGTTGACGCCTTGGGTTTTATGACGCTTTGAGCTGTCTTTATGTGATGGTTTGTCGGCGTCACTTTATGTTATTTCAAAAAATGACCGACCGCAACGTTAATATACCCCTGCAGGTGGACCCCGTCTCCTTCTGTTGACCAAATTCATTTTCCCCGTCTCCCCGACCCAACAGAAGACGGCGGCGAGCGGTTGGCGGCCTCTGGCGGTGCGGCGGGCGGCGAGCGGTGGGCGGCCTCTGGGCGAGCGTCGGTCGGGGCGGAGCACGGCCGCCGTCGTGCTACCTCTGGGCGAAGCTAGCTCACCCTCTCCCCAAGCTGACGCCGCGGCACAGTGGGCGGCGGCTGCGCGAGATCTGCCGCCAGGCCAGCCGGCGAGCGCGGATCACCGGTGACCGCAACTGCATCAGGTTGGTAGGCGGTGGCGCATGGTGGGCAGTGGCGCCATCAATCCCCTCCCCGTCCCCCTCCATTTGGTCGGCAGTGGCGCCCTCATCCCCCTCCCTGTTCCTTTTTATTGGCATGGCAATTCGTAATCAATCCAATGTGCATCAATCAGGGCTCATCGGCGGGCGGGCTCAGCGCGGCGGCGGGCGTTGTCTCGGCGGTGGCAGCTCCCCATCGCCCTAGGTGTGCCATTTTTGCAGTGCCCATCCCTGTTCCTCCTCTGTTGCCATTTCTGCTCACCTTCCCTCTCCAGTTCTCATGTCGCAGGCGTCGTCCTCAACTTCTCTGACTCGGCGGTCAAGCACAGCTAGGGTTGCCCCGCAACCCCGAGCCCTTGCTGTCGTTGCTGCAGAGCCTGCGCCCACTGATGTCGATCTGCAGGACCCGATCGATGATGTGACCGGGTTGCCATTGATCATGTGCCCGGATTGCAAGGACGTGAGGGTGTTTGCTGCCACTACCACGAAGTCTGAGTACAACGTTGGAAAGAGGTTTTTCATGTGCCCCCGGAAGACCTATCGAAATGTCAGTGCAGTGGTTCAGTTTCTGTTGCACAAATTTCAGTCATGTTTGAATAGGTCTCCCTGAGAATATGGTAGTGTTTGTAGCATTCAGTGCCTGCACTATTGGTGTTAAATTGCATGTGGTTGTCATTTGGATGCAGGGAAAATGTTCCAGGTATTGGTTCGAGGAAGAATATGTGGTGTACCTTGAAGATCATGGTTTTCTACTTCCAGCAAGCTCGACCGTTGCAGCAGCTTCGACAATAGAAATTCCTGAGCTTGTGGGAAAAATTGATACCTTAGAGCAAAATCTGAACAAGGTGAAGGAAATGGTTGGCAAGAGGAGGGAAGGCATGGGAAGCTGCATTTGTCTTGTGTGTGGATGTGTGAATGTAGCAATGTTCCTGGTGTTGGCCATCTTGTTGGTTGTAGCTGTAGTGTTCAAGAAGTAGGCAATGCTTTTGTCTTTTATGATGAAGTAGTCTGGGACATGTTCAAGAAGTAGGCAATGCTTTTGGCTTTTATCATGAAGTAGTCTGGGACATGTTGTATTGAACCTGTTGTGTTGGTATGAAATATGGGCCTTTGTGCTACTGGACATATGTTGTGTCTATGGAAATGTAACATGTGCATTTCTAATGTATGTTGGAAATAAATATCACTTGTGCTTTGATGTGGAACCTGTGTGGGATATTTTGGCAGGATGTATGTTACTTCAGCATATACATATTATGGCGGATTTTGTACTTTTCATGACATTGTCATGTGGTCATAAAAACCCCCAAAATATATTTAGGACAGATTCTGGGCATTCCATGACATTGTCATGTGGTCATAAAAACCTGCAGACAATAGCATAATTCAAATACAACAGAATCACTAATAGAAGTTCATGGTTCACAAATAGCTCTAGAAATGCAAAGGTTAGTCATCATCATTGTCTTCCTCTGATGTGTTGCCTTCATCTGGACTATGGTACTCAAGGAAGGTTTCATCTTCGTATTCAGCATCTATTTCATCACCTTGAGCTGTATGTTGATGTCGACGGATGCTCTCGACAAGGTCTCTACTAACAGGGCTGCCTGGTTCATTCTCTATGTGCATGAAATCCATATCAGGATAAATGTCTTCCACTGTACCATCTATGGTCGAAGTACTCTCCTCTTGGTAAGCCTCCTGACATCTCATCTGTACTTGTTCATGGATTGGTTGGCTTGTGTCGGACTCTTCAACATCAAATATATGTCGGTGGCCAAATTCTTGTACCACTCGCCAACATGGACCTAACTTTGTATCTTCCAAGAAAAATACTTGTGAAGCTTCCGTGGCTAGAATGAAAGGATCATTCTTATACCATCGTCCTTGGATGTTAATGCTCTTGAAGTAACCATCATCTTTCATTTCGTATGTCCTTCCCTCAAGATTGTACCATTCACACCGCAATAAGATAACAGTTCTATCTCCTTTGCTGTTCTTTGCGTAAGTCAACTCAATAATGTCTGTGATTGTCCCATAGAAGTCAATAGTGTCATCATTGTGAGTACCTATAGTTTTGATGGTGGAGTTTTGTGTCTTCCTGTCTACCTCACGAGCCATAGTGTGGTACCGTACCCCGTTGACTATACAGGCTGTGTATGAACGCACACGCCTAATCGGCCGACATGCGAGTGAGTATAGGTCTTCATCAACATCTGTTGAGCCTTCGCATTTCAATCTGGTAATCTGCAGGTTGGAAAGAAAGAGAGTTAGTAAGTTTGAAAATGTATTGAATCATAAATTATGCAGTCATGTTGTTGAAGTTGCACACACATGATTCTCGAACCATGCAGCGAAGTGTGTTGGCATCATTTTTTCAATATCGTTCACCCCTTGTTGTTCTAATTCTTCCCTATACTTTCTGCAATAAAGGAAGAAGTTAATCAGTTTATTGTGACACTAATACTAAATATAGTTGTCTGAAATGACATGAGAACAAATACTCACTCTTTGTATTCATCAACCTCTTCGCAGTTGTTTAGAACAAACCAAACCATGGAGTCATAGTCTTTATCTTCATAATGAAGTTTGGAAGCACCCAGCAGGTTAATACCATGACCAAAAATACAGTAACCATTGGGGGAGATGTTCTGTTCACCATCTAAGTTTCTTTCAGGCCTAGTGAACCTAGTAATAATGTCACTGAAATATGTTGAGCACTGGGTCATACACTCATAGGCAGTGTATGCCTCTGCAATAGAGCCTTCAGGTCTTGCTTTATTGCGGATGAAACGCTTAAAGGTGCCCAATCTTCTCTCAATGGGATACATCCATCCATATTGAACCGGTCCCCTAAGGAGTGCCTCATCAGGCAAGTGTACTGCTAGGTGGACCATAACATCAAAGAATGCAGGAGGATAAATTATCTCCAGCTTGCAAAGGATAAGTACAATATCTTTCTTCATCTGGTGTAGTGCATCAACCTTTAGAGTTTTTGAGCAAAGTTGTCTAAAAAACGTACCCAATTCACAAATTACTTCATATACGTCTTTGCGCACCAAACCACGAAGGGCAGCTGGTAAAATACGCTGCAACAGTATATGACAGTCATGTGTTTTCAGTCCATGCATTGATCCTGCTCCCTCCATATTGACACATCTTGATATATTGGAGGCATAGCCATCTGGAAACTTAACATTGCTCACAAACTGCAAAAACTTCTTCTTTGCTTCTGGTGTTAGAACGTAACAAGCTCTTGGCTTTGAGGAGGAATTACCACTGTCATCTAGCAAATGAAGCTCTTTTTTATACCTCTGTCTTCCAAATCTAGCCTAGCAGCGATGGTGTCCTTTGTCTTGTTCGGAATATTAAGTAGAGTTGACAAAATGTTTTCACATATGTTTTTCTCTATGTGCATAACATCAAGGTTGTACTGTAGCTTCAATTTTGACCAGTATGGCAAATCGTAGAAGCTAACCTTTAGATGCCATACTGGTTCTCCATTACGGCGTCGTTTTCTTGATTTCTGCTTATCTGGATTCTTCCCTGGAACATAGCAAACTTCATCCAACCTTGCCATAATCTCATCTGCACTAAATTTCCTTGGCGGCTCTCTGTTTTCATGGTGGCCATCGAAAGATCTGTTTTTCCTCCACGGATGGTCGCTTGGGAGGAAACGTCTGTGGCCTATGAAACCAATTTTGTTTCTCAGACATTCGGAGCATGGATTCTCATCACAGTGCACACATGCGAAGTAACCATGAGTGATTCTGCCTGACATGGTGCCTAATGCAGGGTAGTCATTGATTCCCCACAGAATCGCTGCATGCAGACTGAATTCTTTGCCTTCATATGCATCATAAGTAGAGACACCGTTCCAAAGTTTAAGCATGTCTTCTATCAAAGGCTGCATGAACACATGGAAATCTTTGCCTGGTGATTTTTTTCCTGGAATTAGTAAAGCAAGCATGTAATTAGATTGGTCCATACACATCGTGGAAAATTATATGGAACCACTACCACTGGCCAGATGCTATATGAATTGGTCATCTGGCCGCCACTCGTGCCCACCACGCCGCCGTCACTCATCTCCACCACGCCGCCCCGAACTCCCTCAGCGCCGCCCTGACGGAGGAGGCCGGAGCCGGAGCTCCGAACGCCGGCATCCCGGACTCCCTTAGCGCCGCCTCGACGACTTCCACTTCGAACCCCGACGCAGGAGGCCGGAGCCGCCCCGACGGAGGAGGCCGGCTGCCCACTGACACTTGGTGAGCAGCCAGCCCCGACCTCACCGCCGGATTTGGTGAACCGGCGATAGGGCGCCCGTCCAACACAGGGCGCCGACTTACCACTGCGGCTCCGCGCCACGTCGTCTGCCTCACCGGCTACCCGCTGACACTTGGTGAGCCCGCTACGTACCTTCCATCTTGGCTAACATCTTCACACAACTTTGTAGCATCATTGGTTTCATTAGAAATAGCAAAAGAGAGAATCCAGTTATTCAGTATTGGCTACGTACCTTCCATCTTGTACTGACTAATAAATAGCTATGCAATATAGTTATTCAGTATTCTTGTTCTCTGTCAATCTTGTTCACTATTAGCCTTGTTCCCTAGTAGTTCTTTCTTGTACAATTTTGATGTTATTTTGCCTTCTGTCTACCATTTAACAGAATACTGATTTGTTAGTTTTTTTCCAACTCCTTTACAGAAACTGAATCCAGTTTATGCTCTTTCTGCGTTTGACCGTTTAAGTAATAGAAGAAATGACAAAAACCCAGTACGAGCTGGACAGGGATGACAATGTAAGGACAATTCAGGAACATTTTAGCTCCCTGGGTATTCCACTATTAGCTCAGGAAGTTAGAGAAGTTCTTTCAAAAAAGGAAAAGGGCAAAGGAAAGACAGTAGTGTCTGACAAAACAGTTTCTGACAATGATTATGATCCATCCTCTGACATTGATAACCACTCTGATAGTGATGATGACTACGATGATGACCTCAATAATGAGGTCAATACTGAGGTGAGATGCATTACTTGACCAATTAACTGGTTTCTGGTCTCCCTGTGACAAACATGTACTTCAGTTTAGTCATTTAATCTACTTGACACTTCTTTCTTATTTAATAATATGCATGTTTCTCTTGTCAGGTAGAAGGGATGGTTCCAGGAACTCGCCCTCGGCAGAAGAAGCAAAAGGCGGCAACAATGGCACCTGCCAACCAGCAGCCACCGCGCACGTCTATAAGATTCACTAGGCAAAGTGCAGCCATGCCTTCGCCTGGAGGCCGTCCACCACCTAGGCAAAGATTGCCCTTGCCTCCTAAGAACAATTCCAAAGCCAAACCTAAACCTAATGCCATTTCTAGTGCCAGCCAACAGCAAGGCCACCTCAATACAAGCGGCAGCCAGACCACACAAACTACGAACACAGTGCCTACTACTCCAATAATCACCATGACCAGTCCAGCCATATCAGCGCCTGTTCCAATCACCATGTTGTTGCCTGGTGCAAACACTGCGCGTAGTACTCCTAGACCCACTCTTGGCCTGTCTCAGCAACCTACTCCCACAAGTAGTGTTAATAAAACTGTTGGTGTGGACACCTCGCCAGGTGGACAGAGCTCTAGGCAAAGCAATGACATCAGTGACTCAGGTGGGCAATCTGAAGCTGCTATTTCAGAGGGTCATACAGATGAAGGAGAACCAGATGGCGACTCAGTTCCAGGTAAACAATACGTGTTCACAAGCATTATTTTCTCCATGCAGTATATAGATTTGTTAATCCTATAATAACACATTTTGATTATTATTTGCCAATGCAGTGCCCCCAAAGAATGTCCGCAAGAAAACCATGGGTCATGGCTTAGAGAAGATTAACAATAGAGGAAAGAAGCTGGCTATCCATGTGGCTGAAGGGAAGAAAAGACCTGAGGTCCCACTACAGGCAGCGAAGCTGGCATCAGAAACTGGTGTCGCCGTTAGAGACAACCTACCTATCTACACCTCTTGGAAGCTTTATGAAAAAGATGCGGGGCCGACAGAAGTTGCAAAAGTGCTTGACAAAGTGGCGGTAAGACAACTATTTCACTCCAAATAGTTTCTTGCATTACTCTAGTCCCATGTACAAATTGTGTTTTGTGTCTGATAAATCATATGTGTGGCTGCAATCAAGGTTGGATGTGGATGTTAAGAACGAGGGACCAAGCAAAGCTGCATGCACTGATATCATTAAGAAGGGAGTAAGGCAGAAGAGGTATCACCTAAAAAGGAAGTACTTCGACGAGTCCCTGACAAGAGAACAGATGATGGCCAAAGAACCTCCACCAAAAATGAAGAAAGAGGAATGGATCAAAATTGTAGACTACTGATGTGACCCGAAGAATCAGGTCCATGCCTGAATTGCCTTCTTTTGTTAATATGCAATGCAACCTGTGCATGTGAATGAAAACTCTATTGCATTTGTGGTGCAGGAAACGAGTTCTAAGAATAAAGTGAACCGTGGCCAAGTGCAGCTTCACCAAAGGACTGGATCTAGGTCCTACGTTGCCCATCGATACAGCCTGGTATGGATACTATGTATTTTCTGTAATTAGATTGAAAGATGGGACATTAGTAGCGTATAGTCATTACCATGTTCCTTTGAACTGTCAAGTCAGCACGTGATCCAATTATTTCTGAGATGACCTCTGATTTTTAAGCTAATTCTAAGTTTGGCCCTCTGATTTCCGAGATGAGCTCCCATGTTGCTATGTCATCAGAGATTTCAATGTGCTATGTCATCAGAGATGCTCATCAACAGTAGTAGGTGTTGTTTAGGCAAAGTTGTTATTATTGATCTGGTGTCCAGGTTTCATAGATGCATGTTCCTGTGTTGTTTTTCTTAAACTCAGTAATTAATTGAGTATGCCAGTGATTGCATTTGTTGTTTGCATAAAAAATCTGGAGGCAAATACTTGTATGATCTGTAGTGCATACATATTTTGGCATCTTGCTGTTGGCAAATACAAAAAATCCCATGTTTGTCTATTCCTCTCTTTACCTTCATTGATGTCATTGTAAATAATTTTTTTACATGCTGCAGAGGCCTAAGTACAACAACATGGATCCTGATCCTGTTGATTTCTTTGGGGAATGTATGACTAGTCCGCAAAATGGTCGAACTCCTCTTGCAGATGACATATATGTAAGTTATATAAATATTGCAGACTGATTTACTGTACTCAACTACATGCCTGATTGAACATTGTTGTATGGCCTTGTTATTAATTAGATTCATTCTATGTAGGAACAAATGGTGGCAGAGAAGGAAAGAGAGCCAGAAGAAGGACAAGAACAAAAGTCTCCCACCAAGATTGTTGCTGACAGTCTAAGCCAGATAAGCCGTTCGTCCACCTTCCTACCAAACATTGGTGTCCCTAGAGCATCGAATACTGCTCGGTCCACGACAGTCACAGAAGCACGCCTGCAAGCTCAGTTTGAGGCAACACTTCAAGTAGAAAGAGAGGAAGCTGCTAGGAACCAGCAAGAGTTGCAAGCACAAATTCAAGCTCAGCAGGCATCACTTGAAGAAAACAAAAATTTGTTGCGCCAGACTCAAGAAGACATGAAGGGGATGCATAACAAGTTTGAAGAGACTAATGCGCTGCTGCGAGCTGTGTTGAAACTTCAGAGAGATTGAGGTAGGTCCAAATGCGCTCTATGTTGGCACAACACCAAACTTTCTCTGTTGGAACTTTGTACACTTTGTTGTTAGAACTATGTGGTATGTTTGAACCTGTGTGGTGGAACAGTTTGAACTTGTCTGTTGGAACCTGGACCTCTTTATGATGTTTGAACTTTGAGCTGTGATGAGAATGTTGTGGATGATGGCTTCTGATATATATTTGCATGCTTGTATGTGCCGTCATGAAAGAACTGTGTGACATTCATCATTGAACATGGCTACCACGTTCGTCATGTATTCGCAAGCAAGGTTTGTGACGGTGTACAAGATGTCTCAAACAACCATATAAAACAAGACACAACTGAAATGTCACAAAGTCCTGTATGACGATAAAGGTCGTCACAATAAGTTATATCAGTCAGGTCTCCCAAATCTCAATTTGTGACGGCTCATGTATTAGGTGACGCGTTGACCCACCAATATGTGACAGCAGAAGTCGTCATTAAATGTTGACAATATGTGACAAGGAAAGGAAACCGTCACAAAAGGTTGCCACCTTTTGTGACGCTTGTACATAATATCGTCACGAGGTACATTATGTGACGGTCATTATATGACGACCGGCGTGACGCCGCTTTTTCGTCATAAGATACTTTTTATGACAACTTCTTTACTTTACATGACATTTTCGCTGTGTCATACAAGCCCAGATTTTTTGTAGTGCCAGTCTGGGGACTAGGCCCAATATCTCAGGTTCTTTAGAGCAGTCCGAGACCATCTTTGTGGATAATGAGGAGGATGGAGATGAAGGTTGCTTACCTGATCTAGTTCCTCCTCCCCTTGAGGTGCCTGCTTCTTCCACCGCACCTCGAGGAGATCAGCCCATTCCTTCCGCATCTTCTGGAGCTAGTGGCTCTGTTCCTACCTCGTCAGCTCATGAGGTAGAGGCCACTTCTTCTTCTCATCCAGGACCTCCCCATCATATTCAAAAACATCATCCTTCAGAGCAGATGATCAGAGATCTCTTTGAGCACGTCACACGCTCAAAATCTGGCTTGTCGCACTTCTGTCTCCATTCTGCTTTCGTCGCCTCCTTCGAGCCCAAGGATGTTAGTCATGCTTTATCTGATGAGTCTTGGGTCAGTGCCATGCATGAGGAGTTAGAGAACTTTGAGAGGAACAAGGACTGGTCGCTTGTTGAGCCCCATAGAGGTCATAATGTCATAGGTACCAAATGGGTGTTTAAAAACAAACATAGTGAGCATGGGGTAGTCATTCGAAATAAGGCTAGATTGGTAGCTCAGAGTTTCTCCTAGGTTGAGAGTTTAGATTTTGAGGAGACCTTTGCTCCTGTAGCTAGGCTAGAGGCCATTAGGATCTTGCTTGCTTTTGCAGCATCTAAGGGCTTCAAGCTTTACCAGATGGATGTCAAGAGTGCCTTCCTCAATGGGTATATTGAGGAAGAGGTCTATGTTAGGCAGCCTCCAGGTTTCGAGAACTCCAAATACCCAAACCATGGCTACATGCTTTCCAAAGCTCTGTATGGACTTAAGCAAGCCCCTAGAGCTTGGTATGAGAGGCTTAAGTCCTATCTGTTGAGTCATAGGTTTGAGATGGATAAAGTAGACAAGACCTTGTTCATTCGTAGGCATGGCAATGACCTTCTACATGTCTAGATTTATGTGGATGACATCATCTTCGGCGGCTCCTCTCATGCTCTTGTTTCCCAGTTCTCTGATGTCATAAGCACAGAGTTTGAGATGAGCATGATGTGCGAGTTGAGTTTCTTCCTTGGATTTCAGATCAAGCAGACTCGGGAGGGTACTTTCTTGCATCAAGGCAAGTACACTCGTGACCTCCTAAGACTATTTGACATGAGTGATGGCAAGCCGGTGTCAACTACAATGGCATCATCAGCTTCACTCGATCCAGATGAAGATGGCGAGCCAGTTGATCAGAAGGAGTACTGTAGCATGATTGGCTCCATCTTGTACCTCACTGCCTTGAGACCAGACATACACTTCTCTGTGTGTCTGTGTGCTCGATTTCAGGCCTCCCCTTGCGTATCTCACTGCCAGGCAGTGAAGCACATCTTTCGGTACCTTCGAGCTACCATAGACTGTGGTATCTGGTACTCCTCCTCTTCCTGTCTTTCCCTTAGAGCCTACTCCGATGCAGACTTTGTTGGCTGTAGGATAGATAGGAATAGCACTTCTGCCACCTGCCAGTTCATTGGTACTTCTCTTGTTTCTTGGTCTTCTAGGAAGCAGTCCGGTGTTGCATAGTCCACCGCAGAGGCCGTGTACGCTGCTGCCGCCAGTTGCTGCAGCCAGGTACTTTGGATGGCTTCGACCCTGCGGAACTTTGGGTTAGTTGTAGATAGTGTTCCACTCTTTTGTGATAACACTTCTACCATCAACATTGCCAAGAACCCACTGCAGCACTCTCGGACCTAGCACATTGATATCAGGTATCACTTCCTTAGAGACCATGTGGAGAAGGGTGACATAGTGCTCTAGTTTGTGGAGAGTGACCACCAGTTGGCCAATATCATTACCAAGCCTTTGGATAGCTCTAGGTTTTCAGTCTTGCGGGGAGAACTTGGGGTGGTCCGTCCTTATGGACTGTTGTGAGGGGGAGCTTCGTGCTTCATGTTTTATCCTGTTTATTTGCTCCTGTTTCATTCTGCTGCATATCATGAGCATGCATTCGGGTTAGTCCTTATAGCATAGATTAGAGTGGTTTTCTCGCATAGTTGCTTAGACTTCTTCCTCTCATCTTGTGGTTCTAGGATGCTGCTTATTAGTTGTCCCTCTTCTCACTAGGTTGAGTTCACTCACTTCTTATAGGTCTAGCGAGGGTTGGGCCACTCTTGGGTAGACAGGAAACGTGTTTACTCCCTAGTGTGTTAGAAGATCAGCTGATAGTCCTAGCATCATATGGGGTAGATGAGAGTCAGTCTGAGTCATAGTATTCTCTATATCTTATCTATGCTTTAAGGACTGCCTTTTTCTAATTTTTTTGCCAGCTTCTCGTTTTTATGGCTTTGGTTCAGGGGAAGTTCTTTTGAGATTTGCTAGAACTTAATGTTGACGTAACTCAACTTGAACTAAAAGGTACTTCACATAATGAGGGGGAGCTGGATTTTCTTGTATTTCATTATGCATTGTAATATAACTACATGGAGCCTTGATTATTATCCTTTTATGACATAAAATAACTGCTTTACATCTTGCCATAATCTATGCTAAATTGCTAGATTTATCATGACTTTATATGTGTAGTCTAGTCTTTGCCATGATAGGTTGATTAAAAATGCACAACTTGAATTAATTCATGTCATGTTAGCTCTTGAGACTAGTCTGTCTTTAGTTATCCTTTTATTATTCATGCCATATCAAATAGGCTGAGTTGAGTCTTGAACCTTTATCGAGCTTTATATTGAGCTATGCCAGTTCTTTTATGAAGCATGAGTTATTATTAACTCCTTGTTCTTGAACTAAATTCAGCAAAAGCAAAAAGATCTCTTTTGTGGCGAAAAAACTGATCTCACCAATTCTTTCTCATGAGACTGTTTGTCATTGCACTAGGCATGAACTCAGGGGGAGTTTTGGTTGACCAAGATCATCTTCTGAAGCTTCTAGCTTCGAGTGGTCGCATAAGGCTTGAGATCTAGCACATGACTAAACAAAAATTTTGGTTGGAACCAACCATGAGTTTCTAAAAGAACACACATGTCATTTGTGCTAAATTTGCTTAATTACAAAGAGACCAAGTACTTAAACCAATGATTCATTCTTGAACTTGTAGCACTCTAAATTGACTCAATACTAGCTTCCTCGTTCCACTTAGAATATTGACATGGCTTGCATCATCCTTGGATACCTCTAGCTAGACTATAATCTTAAATAGTTTGACATGCTAAGCAATTCATCTAATTTTCAGATTATGATTTATTTGGTTTAGCTTGACTATACATGAATTGTCATGATTTTGATAGCATTCTTATGTGTTATGGCTTGGTGTAATACTCAAAAGGTCACTTTGGATAATCTTCATGGCTCCAAATGCTTAAATTCAATAATATTCAGTCATTTCATCCAAATCATGTTCTATTTTCCTCCATGCATTTTGATAATTTTATTGCCAAAAGGGGGAGATTAATAGAGAAAAAGCCATTTCAAGGGAGCTTTCTGCAGCTTTGGAGAAAAATTTTGCTCTTTCTGTTTCTGCTCCAGTGTTCTCCTCTATGAACATGGTCTTGAGTCTCTTTGTTTTTCTTTTAGACCATGTGTGACTCTCAAACAAACTCAACTTATGCTTTTTCTGTGTTTGTCAATATACTCATCAAGGGGGAGATTGAAAGACCATGTGGAGGTAACCCCTTATGCGATCACCGCATAGCGATCACCACTTGACGGAGGGGTCGTAGTTTGGCGATCTGGAGCGGGATCGACTGCCACTAAACTCTGATGGGTCAGAGTCATCGGCGTCCGAAGGAGCACGTGAAGGGCTGCGGCTTGGTGGAGGCCTTCTCCGTCGAAGTGCAGACTGGAGACTCGGAGGTCGCACGCTCTTGCGCGCAGTCAGCCGGGTGCGGGGGCCTGATCCCGTTGGAGGAAGTGCCGGTGCTGTCAAAGGAGCGGGAGGTTGCTGGAGCTGTGCCTGAGCTGCTGCGGCCTCTGCCTTGGCAGCTGCCAGTGCTTGCTGGCACTGGGCAAGCTGGTCACGAAGGGTCGCCACCTCGGTGTGACGGGCAACTAGGTGCATCCGGAGGGCGGTCATCTCTTCCAGTGCAGCAGTATGGGCTGCTCCCATGGCCCTGGTGAGATCCACTTGGTGGGTGAGCCTTGGGTCATCCTCATTCACTGGCAAGTAGGTCTCATTGTGGCGTGCTCCCTCCCTGCGTGAAGGGTAGAAGCAGAAGGGTGTGCGGAGCAGGGAGATTTGGTAGATGTCGCAGAGTCGGGCGGCGGCGAAACGAGCAGCATCCTGAAGTGCGGCAGACCTGGTGCTTCTTGGGTGATCTGTCTGGAAGACGTGGGGTGGGTCATGTTCGCTCTTCGGGTAGATAAATACTTCAAACATCCAGCAGTACACCCCTCCTGCAGATGTCTGACGCCCACGATAAATGGGCTGCTCCGGGTATTCCAAATAGTGGAGAAGCTTGCGCAGGATTCTGGCGAATACGCCCTCATAAACTCCATGAGCGACATAATCCCAGTTACCTTCCTCTCCTGCCATCTGTAAAGGCAATTACTTTGCGTTAGTAATGTTTAAAAATAATTAACTGAAGGAGTAAAGTAGAGCAGAACTAGGAAGGGTACGAGTAGCAATATTAAGCTATATTTTCATAAATGCTTTTTGTATTTTTTTTTAAATTACCACCCTAAGGTTCTTCTAACGTCCATTCTACGGCTTTACCCTGCAGTCGTATGCTCTGATACCAGCGCTGTCAGACCCGGATTTTTCAATCCGAATCTTACTGTGTTTCACTGCACTAATCCCTGGATCAGTAGTTAGTGCACACAGGTACATTGCTGAATCATTTCATACATCGCATAATCAACCATTATATTACATAAATTGAAATACACCACGTCGGGTGATAGAGTTTACAAAAGGGGCCGACTAGGCCAAATGTCATTATTACAAATACGCACAGCGGAAATACAGCAAAAGCAAACCCAAATCCACAGGCAAGCGACTGGAAGGTACTGTGTGCATTGTATGTCACCAGCTAACTAGTAACATACGTGCACACAACGCCGGATGTCCACTTGTCTATGTCTAATCAACGAAGCCTACGCCTTAGTTTTCTTCGTCATTCTTCTCCTCCGTAGCGGGAGCTTCCTCGTAGGCGTAGTGGTCTTGCGCTCCTGTTTCTGGATTTTTGCCGCAAAGCGAGCGTGAGCACTCCGACCCCGTGCTCCGCGAGCCAATACACAGAATGCAAGTAGATAATATGCATGGCTAACCAAATGATGGCTTAGGTTTATTTTATTTTTGCGAAGAGTGCTTTTGAATACAATTATATAAAAATTCCTAAGACCTAGCATTTGAACAAAAGCATAATGTTCAAGGAATATTAATATGAACTTCCATACATATGGCATCACACCATATGCCTAATATCACCATAATTTCTCCATACATACGGCATCACACCGTATGACATTTTTCAGCGTTATAGCCGCTTAACTTACCACTGGGACGACACCCAGGATATATCCAAAACCAGGGCAGTCCATCGCCCTTTCACTTTTCCATTCCCATTTTTCAATATTTTGTAAACAGAACTATATCTAGTTAAGTTCCCATGTCTGCCCTTGACCGTGGGCACGGCTATTCGAATAGTTTTGACTCTGCAGAGTTTGTACACTTTCACCACAAGAGACAATCAACTCGTTGCCCCCACACGATTCCTTAGTCATGTGGTTGAGCAGACCATCACAGTGACTTTTCAAAGTACCTTGCCCCTTCCATCATTTCACCTATGGGTCGCTCCCACTTGCGGTGGGTCCCATACGTTGTGCGGGATGTTCTCCTTCTGAACGTCTAGCAGCTGGCTACGTCCCCTGCTAGCCCGCCACAGCAGAACTTCACTCCCTACGAGTGTCCCATTCAAGCCGTCACACAGACTGCCGCTTGCACTATCCCACACCTCCTCCTGGAAGGATGACTTTCGGGGTCCGGTAAATCTACTAAGCCAAGTCATACTTTACGAACTTGTGGTTGTACTGTTTTACACGGGTTGACATGACAAGATTCAGTCCTTAGTGATATCTGGACGGTTCTACCACAAACCACACTCTCGTGCACACCTGCACCACACCCCCGAACCATCCGCCCAGATATTTAAGCATGTTGGGAATATTGGGGTGTGTAAAATAGTTATATCAAGTATATCAGTCATTATCACCATGACTGCCCAAACCAGTTTCTTACGATTAAAAGTGACAATGAAACTTGGGGCATTTCAGCGCCCCCTGAGTATTAATGCAACTCTAAGCATAGCATATCATTAGGGACTTTTTTTTGAAATATTAGTATTATACTTTTGCTAGGGCGACAAGGTTTACACATTCAATCATTCCAAAGGAGGGGTAATACTATTCAAGGTAAACATTGGCATATAACTAGAATATCAAGTTTAGCATGTATTTGCATAAAAATAACAGCATGCATTTTGTTAATTTAAAACCAAGTAATTTGCATAAATGTGGGTTCAACATGATCAAAGTATTGACTCGCCTTGGTCACAGTGGTCGGGATCCGGATTCTCTGGTGCTTCTAGGGTCGTTGCCTCGATCTCCTCTTCTTGCGCCTCGTAAGCTATCTTAGCGTGTGCCCAAAATTTGTATAGAAAGAAAAGCAGCAAATCAAACCAAATAACACCAGAAATTCAAATGGACTCTAAAAATTACAATTTTAGTTCCATTGGATAGATCTTGATTTTAGATGAATTTAGAAATTTGTCTCGCTTAATTTGGAGTTAAAATGAATAAGTTATGCCCATTTGAATATTTCAGTTTAGTTAAATTCAAAAATTATTAAATCTCTGACAGCGGGTCCCACATGTCATTTTCTTAATTTTTATCTTTTTCTTTATTTGTTTATTACTGTGTCTATGGCCAGTACGGCCCACATGTCAGTGTGCTCGTGTCACTGACAAGCGGGACCCAGGGGTCAGCCACCAGCGCGGACCGACGGCCACTGACCCGCGGGGCCCAGCTGTCAGCGGGGACTTTAAAAGAAATCGCTCGACCGCAGGCGCGAAGCCGGGGGCTCGAACGCGCGCCGCGGGAGCGAGGGGAGGGAAAGAGTAACGCTGGAAGCCACCCGATCAGTCGGGCGATGCTTACCCTTATGGGGTAATTATTCCTTTTGAAGTAGCTCCGGGAGGGAGCCGAGCAGAGGAACGTCGGGGACGGCGGCGGCCGGCGGCGAGGGATGTCGGAAGGGTTCGGGGGCTGCGTGGTATATAATCCCCGCGTGAGGTTGAGTCTCCTGGTGTAGGCGGCCGAGGTGGAGGAGCACGGTGCCGGGCCGGCGGCGTGCGACGGCGGAGGCTCGGGGAAGCTGTCGACGCCGGCGATGCTCAGGCGACGGGAGGCCCGGGGAAGGCCGAGGATGGCTTCGCCTTGTTCCCGCGAAGCTCCAGGAGCTTGGGTTGGCTTCGGGGACGGCCGGGATCGACGGGGAGGGCGGCGCCGGAGCTCGGGAAGAAGGGGAGGGTCGGCGGCGATTCGGGGCGCAACGGCCGAATTTTGGCCAGGGGAGGGAGGAGGGAGTCTTCGCGGTGCTAATGCAGCTCACGAGAGTGGCTTTTATAGCCGAAGAGAGGGGCGCGTGGCGAGGCGACAGTGGCCTCCGCCCTGCTCACGCCGGCGAGAGGGGATGAATCAAATCTCCCCGAGATTTTGTGTAAGAGAGAGAGCACAGGGGTGCGCTGAACTTTGCCCGCGGGTGTGAGAGAAGAAAGAGAAGGATTGGCTGCGCAGAGGGAGTGAGCGCGAGGGAGAGGAGCGCAGCGCTGCGGGCACGTGGAGAAGAAGAGGGAGGAGGAGGAAGACGCGGGCGGGGCCACCGGTCAGAGAAAGAAACCGGCGCGCGGGGCGGGCCACCGGTCGGGGGAAGCGGCTGGCGCGCGGGGGCCGCGAGGCAGCGAGACGTGGGCGCGGGTCCACTGGCCAGCGGAAGCGGGCGATCGGGGCGCGGGCGCTGGCGCGCTGGGCCGCGCGTGCGCTGGCCCACGCGGGTGTGCGGAGGAAAAGCTGGTCCGCGTGCGGAGAGAGGGACTGGGCCGGGGGTGACGGCCGGCCCGGTTTTTTTTTTCTTTTTCTTTTCTTATTTCTTTCATTTCTATTTTATTTTGCTCTTGCATTTGAAAGTGTATGTATATACATTTACACATATTTTCTGGGGTATGCACATATATACATATTCTCTGATTTTTGTGTATGTACACATATATTTATTTATTTGTCCTTTCACATAGTATACATGTACATATACACATATATATATTTGTTAACATAACATTTTTATTTTGTATACTCCTATACTATTTATTCCATTATTTTTAGAGGTGAGATTTTATGGTTAACCAATATTCTCCCTTGAAATTTTATAGATCATCTTTTCAGATTCTTTACTTGATGCTCATGTTTTATTATTTTATGGGTTGATTTCTTCCCTCTTTTTACTTTTGAATTTCCTTTTTATTTACAAAAAGCCAATAAACTCCAAATTCAAATAGAAAGAAAATAAAATAATCCAAAAACTCCATAACTTATTATTTATATTTTTCGGGATGTTACAATCAGCCTCAAGGTCACCTGTCCAGTCTATTCCAGAGAGCAAAAGGCAAAATGAAAGAGTACTCTTATCTCACAATCGTGCGCCTCAACTTCCTCTATTTCTCCCCTATCTAGGGTTTACTGTTTCTGGTGGCAGAGGAATTTTGAGTTCGTCTATGAACTTCTCTTTGTCCACAGGAATGAGTTGTCATTTGAGAGAAGTTGTATGGTCTTTGGATCTAAGAATCAGAAGTTGCACTGGCAATGGATCCTACGAGTATTGCACCCTGCTCTTTTGTGTTTCAGTTTTCTGACAAAGTCTGAATTCTCCATGCTTTCTGTTTTCCGTCTCTTGATTTCTTTGCTCCATTTTATTTTTGTTCTTGTTATTTGATTATCTTCCTCCTTTCAAATTTAGTCAATCCATTTTCTGGTTTTGTTCACTTTGACCGATTGTTCTCGGCAGCAATCTGCCTCTCAATTCGGCTGTGTGTTTTTCAGAAGTTCAGTTCTTGCTAGCCAAGCGCCATTTTTGTTCTGTTGTCGGGTGTGTTTTTCAGATCTGTACATCTCTCTGCCAAACTGCTCTTTCTTTCAGGATTTTCTCTTCCTAAAGTTTGGTCGGCTGTTTAAATTTGATTTCCTGTCTCGCTGACCTGAGAAGCCAGATATCGGTTGATATTTTCACTATTTTTGTATTCTTCAGTATTTACTGTTCTGTAATTTCAGTTTGCTATTTTCGACTTTGTTCTGTATCCGCTGAATTTCTTTGTTCTCGGTCAAACCGGTTCATCACTTGCGGTCAGACCGCCCCTACTTTGGAGGCAGACCGAGTTAGCTTCCTGTTGCTGCTCTCTGGTCTTCTTGTTGCTTTTTGTCGTTGCTCCTTGTTCTGTTTGGTTTTTTGCTATCTGGCTCTGTTTTGTAGCTCTAAAATTCTCTGTCCCGAATGGACCGAAAGCACAACGACGGTCAGACCGCTCATCCTTTGGCAGTCAGGTCGGAGTGGCTTCGGTGGTCAGACCGCCAATCTCTCTGCGATCAGACCGGTCTGCCCTCTGCGGTCAGAGTAGCCTCTGTTATCAGGACTGTTTTGTTTTCCTCTGATTCTTCTTCTGCCTGGTTTTCGATTCTTCAGTTTCCAGCGAGCATTGAGCTTCTTACTTCATAGCTGTTATAGCTATTGGAGAAGAAATTAGTGTGAATACTTGGGGCAGTTTGAAGGCACCATTCACCCCGTCTGTTGCCATTTCGGTCCTACATCTAGGTAATGCACCTCTCTAGAATGCTACACAAATAGACCTAGTGGACGCTTTAGCTCATCGTGTATCATTTTGTAGGAGCCCACGCCTTTCATTCTCAAAGTCAGGCTTGTTGGCTCCATTCCTATTGACGCTGGATAGGGCATGGCATATCCATGGTTCTCAGGACGCTGGTGCACGGTGCCCAACTAGAGGTCGATTTCATGAAGGTCCAGGTGGACATGATTAATAATATTTTCAGGACTACCCCTCTTGAGAAGCCCCCAAACAAAGAGATTATGACATTAGGGGATGCCGTCACACATTCATCCAGTGGTCTAAGAGGGACATTGCACTGGACTTGTCGCATCGGCTCCCATGGCTCCACCTCCAGCTCCGTTTTAGAAGCCCATCGCATCGGCTCCTGTGGAGACGACGCCGAAAATGTATCACAAGAGAGGCACTAAGACCCAACCGAAGAAGATAAAGGCGCCTCCCGGACAATGGAAGTTCATTCTTGGAGTGTCGTTGGTCCTCGAGTCGCATTTACCCAGGCTTGGGCTGGTTTGCAATACATTGTATACCTGGTAGATGCAGAGGTCCAACATGAAGCCAAACCGACACAGTGGATTCACCCGAGATACACGGAAGCACATTTCCTCCATGACTC
This sequence comes from Dendrocalamus latiflorus, assembly GCA_017311315.1. NCBI lineage: Eukaryota > Viridiplantae > Streptophyta > Magnoliopsida > Poales > Poaceae > Dendrocalamus > Dendrocalamus latiflorus. The sequence continues at coordinate 23,680,514 of CM029657.1, forward strand.
AGGCTACTTCGTCGTGACCTTCGAAGACTTATTCTTACTATTCAACCCCGACAAATTCGACGTCTCACTTCTATGATGCTGGACACTATAAGTGTACTGTATAATCATGTTCTACATTCACGTAATACTGATAAATGTCATAACTTATTGCTTATGTATAGATACATGATCCAAAAAGTCTGGCAACAGTGAGAACCGGTGGGTTTTCTCGGCCTACACTTGGTCTGTGAGCAATCCATTAATGATAATGCATCCTTTGTCCAAGATTACATAACGAGGGGATTGATTTCTTATAGTGACAAAGAGTACATCATGGTACCCTTCAATCAAAGGTAAGTTCTTCACTAGTTGCCATACAAATTTTATTTGTAGTACTTACACAATATAAACTTAGGATTAATAACTATGGCGACATACATGACTAGGGGTCATTGGAATTTGATTCGTGATTGTACCAAAGTGGAGCAAGGTAATATACCTTGATTCCGTACTTAGTGGCAACTATGATTTCACCTGTGTGCAACAAGCAATTGATAGGTAACTCATTTCCTCCATACATGACTCTATTGTAATCTTCCCTTCGTTTGCAATGGCCAAGGCTAACTTTTTTCGAATCACGTAAGTCGTTCAGTGCTTATGTCGCCCAAGGAGGGAGACACAAAGAATCTAGTGCCACACTGTGACATAGGGCACGATTTTCGATACCCGCTACAACACAACAATCCTATATCATATTTCATTATAATGTCTCTAGAATTGACAATATCTATGTTATGTAATTCTATTTTTTTAGTGCCACCAGTAGATACACGGAAACGTATGTAGATTCTACATTTGCCGCCAAATGAAGGAAGTCATGGACGCTAAGATGAATGATCCAGAGGTTTGTCAACCTGCCAATAATTATTTTATGATTATATATACATGCTAATGACTTAACATTACTCCTAGGGACAACGTGTGGACTTCAACGAAAGTGCAATCGATCTTGACAAACTCGTTGAAATTCATTCAGCTTAATCAAACAATTCATTTAGTTTAATTCATTTGTGAGATCTGTGTGACGATTGTCATGTGCTATATATGTGATCTGCTTGCATTGTTTAATTCATTTGTGAGATTTATATAATGATTGTTCTATACTATATATATGTGATCTTATTGCTTGTTTTCAGATGGCATGGCTAACATATCCTAAGACTAGCCAAAAAACAGAAATTAACATCGCTATTGAAATAGCTATCACAGATGGTTTGGTGTTCCAAACCGTCTGTGATATGCACAATATCATAGATGGTTTTTAACAACAACCATCTGTGATATGCACGATATCATAGACGGTTAATAATAAAAACCGTCTATGATATGTAAGATATCACAGACGGTTAATAACAAAAACCATTTGTGATATACACGATATCACAAATGGTTCATATAAAAAACCATCTGTGACAAAAGAATATCACAGATGGTTTTTTCAAAAAAGATGTCTGTGTTGTATGTTATCACATACGGTTTGAGAGTCGTCTATGATAACCACCTACTATCACTAACACATAATGCAGACGGTTCAGAAACCATCTGTGATGATGGTTTTGAACTATCTACGATAACACCATCTGTAGTAGTGTACGGTTATTTGATAGATGGATAATCATTAATGGTTAACGACAACTGGTAATTGCATAAGAGAAACTATTGCATTATGACGCATACCATGAGTAGCATCTATGGTCTACTTATTCTTGATCGGCAGCACTTGACATTAAGGTTGTCAGGATCGCGATACTACATAGGATCATTTTTCTTGTAGAATTTGACCATATGATCATAATTCTATGAGATTTTTTTAATCACGTATATATAAAATATCATGTATTATAAAAATATTTTATAAATATTAATAATAAAAGTTCTGCACATTTTAGGATTTTTTAATGACAAATGGGTTTTAGAGCTTTCCAGATATATGAATCTTACTTACGATAGAGTTTTCTATAAATTTTAAAGTGCACTCACTACTACAGAAATCCACATTACAGACGGTTCAGAAACGTCATCACAGACGATTTTCTGAACCGTCTGAAATTATGGGTCAGTGATAATCCAAGTTATCACAGACGGTTTTCGAACCATCTGTGATTATGCGATATCACAGACGGTTTTTTATTAAAAACCGTCTGTGATTATGCGATATCACAGCATAATCACAGACGGTTTTTAATGAAAAACCGTCTGTGATACTCCGCCCCCCCAGAAGAATCTATTTCTGTTTATAGCTAGCCTCAGGAAATGCTAGCCATGCCCTCTGAAACAAGCAGATAATCACAGACAAAAAACATACAATTCACACATCTCATTTCCTTTCAGATACATTTCATAGACATAAAACATCCCATTGACATCGCACTTCATTTCACAAACATAAAGCATGCATCCATTTCGCAAATCGATTAATTGAATTGAAATGAAATATCCATTAACAAATGCACAGTTACAAAAGATGTGCACTGCATTTGCACTTAGTGATAAGACCAATAAGAAATCATGGTGCGCTGTGGAACCGTCCTCCTGGCGTTATGACTTGAGTCAGCAAAAAGTACGCCAACTCTCCTCGAATCCCTCCAAGAACAGGCTGTTTCAATGCAGTTGACGGGATGGACGCAGCCTGTCGATAGGAATATCAATGTGCGTATATATGTAACATGTTAAGTATGAAGTAATTATGGGAAGAGTGACAAACCTTGCGATTGGTGAGCCTCGAGGAATCGAGGAGTAGTTCCATATGTTGGCAAACGTAGTATCCACATGTGTTGCCCGGCTCCTGCTGGTAACACTGCAAAAAATGGAATGTGTTAGTTCAAGAGGCATTAGTACCAACTGTTGCATAGGATTAATTAATGTGAAATAGCGAATACCTTAAAATCTCGAACATGTGTCAGTAGGCCTTTGGCCCCGCGCTTCGAGTCACCTCCCTTTTCAATGTAGGTGGCGAACGCCCTACGTAATTCGAAAAAGTTAACCTTAATCATTCGGAAGGAAAGAAAGTACAATGTAGATATGTATGGGGAATATGTGCTTACCTATCGATTACTTGGCTGACAACTGTGAAGTCCATTTTATTCTTACTTAGGGAATCAAGGTAATATACCTTGTTCCATTTTGGTACAATTACTATTAAAATCCAATGAAAGTTCTGAAGGAAGGGCATAAGTACATAATCCTTCTTGACGCAACCCAGCAGTCCTACTGCAATGTACCTCTCGACGAGGGGTGTATCCTGGTCGATGGTTTCCTTGGCGACCAATTGTGGGTCCAAGAAACCAACTGATAAGTTGGATGATCTAGCTTTAATCATCATGTGTCTATATATATACACACGAAAGCAAAAAATTAGATATGGCATTTATCGCTATGACATTAACGGAGACTGTGATTGTACACACTTACAGCGTCCAGCATCGAATGATTGAGACGTCAAGAGCGTTGAATGTGAACAGATCGAATAAATCCTCAAAGGCGACCACGAACATACACTCTTGAAAACTGTGGTGTAAATCTTCTTCGGTGAATTTGACAGTGATACTTGAAGTCCGTTCTCCCTCTAGCTTATTGGACTGCTGCATATACCACATGTGCAATTGCATGCAACTATATGGTAGCTTTTGGAGGTATTTTTCCTCGAGCAACGGCTGACCAAGCACGAATTTGCGGGCCAAAGGTAGGTATGGAATATCATCATTGGTCTTCTTTGCTTTGCCCTTGCTGGCCTTGCTGCCTCGGCTATAGGCCGACTTAACGGCAGTCGGCAGCAGCGGTGCAAGTTGCTCTGGCGAGAATAGGACCCGTGGAGATAGCACCGGTGCAGTATCCGGTGGTGGAACCGACTGGTCTTGTAATGGAGATGGCACCAGTGCAAGTTGCTCTGGCGAGAGTATGACCAGTGGAGATAGCACCGGTGCAGTATCTGGTGGTGGAACCGACTGGTGTTGTAATGGAGATAGAACCAGTGCATGTTGCTCTGGTCCTGCCACCGGTGAAGAAGACTCCAAGGAGATGTCGCTTTTGGGCCACTGGATGAATGTTCCGATGGCCTGTCCTAGAGTCATGATCTCGTCGTTGGGGGGCTTCGGTAGCGGGACCACCTCAAAATTGACATGCACACCATCCACATTAACTTTTGCGAAGCCTGGCGCTAAAGCTTGACCGTGCTCCATGGCCCCGATACCAGACGAATATGCCTGGCCCCAAGCAGCGTACAAGGGAACGGAGCCATATCTCACTTGGAGCTTGCAATTCGTAGGCTCCTACATAACGATACAAAATTAGCTACTCAAATAGGCCTACCAATGGAGCAAGCATTCGAGAGGTAATAATTATTACCTGGATGTCGTCCACAGGAAATTTGGACTGGATTTGCGTCGGATTGGACGCGCAGCTACTCGGACGGTTGTGCGGGCTAGCTAGCGCAACAGCGGTGGTGGCGGCCTGCTGACTTTCTGTCTGTTTCCGCACCTCATCTCTGATTATATCAGCCAACGAACCCAGTAGCTCCTCTTTAAGAGATGCCTTGATCTCTTCTCGTAGCTGTGTGTCACGCTCGGCTTTGTTTCTCTTCCTGCGCCGATACATGTCGGAGTCATCTTGGAAACCATGTTTCCATGGAACGTAAAGCCCAAGGCCTCTCGTACGGCCCGGGTGCTCCTTGTTTCCCAGGGCCACGGAGAGCATATCATTCTCCCTTGTTCCCTGGAATGATCCCTCGGTAGATTGAAAACTCAGCTCTTCCTGCAAGAGCACGACATGTCATTTCAATTCGTACAAAGTTGTGGAGTAATTACAAGCTACGTAGTTCGATCGATATCTTACCAGGCGCTGGGACACTTGTTGGTCTGCAGGGTTTCGAAAGGAGACGTCCCCCGATGTCGTTGTAGATGACCTTGCTCTAAGCCAATTTCGAGCGCGGACATCCGAGATATTGGAAAACGGCGGGGCGATGTCCTCTGCAGCTGCCAGCTCATCCTCCAACCTCCACTGCGGGATTTTACCCGCATACCCAGCTGTGCCAAGTCTGTGGGGGTGCGTGTTTTTTTCCTGGAGGGCCTTGTGCGCCACACTTGTACTTTTGAAATCTTCGGTCGTTTTCATCGCCTTGAACTCTTCCCATTGTGGTTCCAGGAATGGGTATTTAGTAAAAGGCGTTTCGTCCGTCTCCACGTATTTCTTGACAAGCGTGCTCTTGAAGTTCTTCCATGCTTTGCACGCCGCTTGGTAGGTTTGTCGTTCCACAGCGTGTAAGTGTTCTTCTGGGAACTCGAACGATGCCAAAATTTCGGTCCACAGCTCACATTTCCGAGTGTCAGGCACGTTCTTCCACGAATTGTATGTGATCTCAATTCGTTCCCGTGCAACTATTCCGACCATGGTTCGGAATGTGTTTACCGCTTGCTTAGGAAGGATAGGGACCCCAGCTGTGTTTACCGCTGTGATGGTCTGTCGGCTCTGAGACTTCTTTGATAGCCCTCTTCCTTGGCGTCTTGATGTTGGAGCGGACGCCTCCGGCGATGATGTTGAAGAATGCGCGGGTGACATGTTGCTCATTTTGTGGGTCTATTAAGATAAGATGAGAATGTAATCATATTGAATTGGAAGAGAGGAGTAGAGGGGAGGGGGAGAAGGGAGGGGGTGATATGGACATAGAGAGGGGGTGATGTGCCTATCTTAGCACCTACTTTAGTTGCTAATACTATAAACCAAATAATAGAATCAATAACAGTCTCAACATGAATATGTGCTCTCAAATTGTAGGGTTGCACAAGATTAATCTTGGCCGTCCCGCTACTAAATCATATACTCTTCCTTGATTGGTTATGCCAAATAATGAATTCAGTCTTTTGAGCTCTAGATACAAACTCTACAATCTCAAGATCAAGATATATTCAGCATGCATATATTCAGACAGCAGTTAACTTTTAACTTGTCAAGATGAAATCCTAACAGATCAATTTAATAACATGCCATAACTGTAAATCCCACAGGCAATCTCAGTATATGGAAGATTGTATATAACAGCTATTAGAGCTCAAAGACCGAATGAACCAATCTCAGTATATGAATTTATCATCATCGAGCAACTGTAAATCCCACAGGCAATCTCAGTATATGGAAGATTAACAAACTTGAATATACATGAATGCAACTAAGCAACTAACCATAACAGTAAGCATAACAAACTTGAATATACAGTAAGCATATACCATAACAGTAAGCATATAACAATAAGCAACTAACCATATACATAACAGTAAGCATATAACAGTAAGCCCTAAATCCTAACACTCAGTATGAAGTATCAAGCATCAACCCTAAACCCTAACAGTAAGCATGAAGCTCGGGGAGGGATTTGATGACCTTAGGGTTTTGGTGACGGAGGAGGAGGCGACGACGACGGAGGAGGAGGAGGAGGCAGCGACGCAGGAGGAGGCAGCGGCGACGGAAGAGGAGGAGGCCCCGGGCTCGGGGAGGCGGCGGCGACGACGGGCTCGGGGAGGCGGCCGGCGACGACGGAGGAGGAGGAGGAGGCGACGATGGGCTCGGGGAGGCGGCCGGGGAGGGCTCGAGTGAGGCGGCCGGCGAGGGCTCGAGGGAGGCGGCGGCGAGGGCTCGGGGGAGGCAGATCAGGATTTAGATATAGAATAACTGCAGAATACACGGAAAACCCTAGACACGGGTATATATAGCGGATTATTACAGACGGTTCTAAACTTAGAACCGTCTGTGATATGAATATCACAGACGGTTCTAAGTTTAGAACCGTCTGTAATAAGCATACTATCTCAGACGGTTCTACGTTTAGAACCGTCTGAGATAGTAGGCTTATCACAGACGGTTCTAAACTTAGAACCGTCTGTGATATTCATATCACAAACGGTTCTAAGTTTAGAACCGTCTGTGATAAGCCTATGCCCGACTGTACTCATTCATGATCAACAGCCAACCATCTGCATTCATGATCAACTACCTACCAGCTGCATTCATTTACACATTTTCTCAATCTGCATTCATTTTTGTCACACATTTTCACATACACATCTGAAAATTGACTACATCACACATTTTCACATATACATCTCAAAATTGACTACATCACACATTTTCACATATACATCTCAAAATTGACTACATCACACATTTTCACATATACATCTCAAAATTGACTACATCACACATTTTCACATATACATTCTTATTGTACTTGCTTATTTCCTTTAAAAATTAGCCCTTCATCATGATCAATGCGTACGTAACTAGTTTCGTCACGTTGTTCATCGTCGACCCTTATGCCATTTCCAAAAGGAGGTAACTCGTCAAATTGATTGTATTCCTCCTCGTCCACTACATTCTCCACTCCAACAATTCTCCTTTTTCCATGAAGAACTACATGGCGTTTCTTATTTGCCGGGTCGGTTACATAGAAAACTTGAACAACTTGATTGGCGAGTACGAATGGTTCGTCTTTGTACCCGACACGTTGGAGGTCCACGGTCGTGACACCGTACTTGTCAACCTTCACCTGTGGGAGATGCACCCAACGGCAGCGAAATAAGGGGATTTTGAAAACCACATAGTCGAGCTCCCAAATCTCTTCTATGAAGCCATAGTACGAGTTTCTCGACCCATCGGTACTGAATGCATCTATGCGGACACCGCTGTTCTGGTTAGTTCTCTTGACATCCTGAGACTGCGTATAGAATGTGTACCCATTTATGTCATATCAGTGCCGAACATCTAGGTACTCCCAATAAGGTAAGTCCCAAAATATTGATCTCTTCTTCCAGGTGTTCTTCTCATGAGCCCTCAATTTACGTCCCTTTCCGATGACAACATCTAAATCCTTAACCATATCATAAACCTCGTGTCCCCTTAAATGCCTTGGAGTTGAACCGTCTTCCTTCTCTCCGTCAAATTGTTGCTTCATCTTGCGGTATGGGTGAGCCCTCCGAAGGAACCGGCGGTGACGCATGTAGACGGTTTTGCATGAGTGTCTCAGCCACACACTCTCGGTACCATCTAAACAGTGAGTACAAGCTTTGCACCTTTTGTACTATGGCCTGATATGTTACCAAGGGCAGGATAATCATTTATGGTGCAGAACAATAAGGAGCGCAGAGTGAAGTTCTCTCGTTTGTATGCATCCCATACCTGTACCCCTTCGTTCCACAGTACTTTTAGATCTTCCACCAACGGTGCTAGGAACACATCGATATCATTCCCAGGTTGTTTTGGCCCTTGGATAAGTATCGACAGCAAAATGTACTTTCGCTTCATACACAACCAAGGAGGAAAGGTATAGATGCAGAGAGTCACGGGCCATGTGCTATGTCGGCTGCTCATGCTACTGAAAGGATTCATTCCATCTGTACTAAGTCCAAACCTTATATTCCTTGGTTCTGCACCGAACTCTGCAAAACTCCTATCGATGTTTCTCCACTGCGCGGAATCAGCAAGGTGTCTTATCATTCCATCCTTCTTGCGCTCCTCCGAGTGCCAACGCAGCAGTTTTGCCTCCTTTGGATTTGCAAAACACCTTTTCAAACGGGGAATTATAGGAAAATACCATGCCACCTTAGCAGGAGGTCCTTTCTTCGCCTCTGTTCCCTCGCCATCATCTGATTGATTGTTACGTTTGTATCGGGATGCGTTGCACACCGGACATACATGCATGTTTGCATACTCTTTACGGTAGAGGATACAGTCGTTCGGGCATGCATGTATTCTTTCTACTTACATTCCCAACGGACAAAGAACCTTCTTGGCTTTATACGTGGTTTTAGGCAACTCATTTCCCTCCGGAAGCATGTCCGCTAAAAGACCTAGCAGCGCTGTGAAACTCTTGTCGGACCAACCGTTGCTTGCCTTCAATTTCAACAGTTCAAGCACGGCCGACAACCTCGTGTACTTGCAGCTCGTGTACAAAGGTTTCTCTGAGTCCTCCATCAAGCCACGGAATTTAACATACTCTCTCTCATCATAGTTCTCTTCTACATCGCGAAGCATCTGATCCAGATTATCATCGTGCAACCTATCCGAATCCGAGCCACAATCGACATCAACCGGCAGCATGTCATTCACTTCACCGGCGATGTCATCCGGGGGCATATCATTCACTTCGCCGGCGATGTCATCCGGAGGCATATCATTCACTTCACCGACGATGTCATCCGGCGGCATATGATCATTCACTTCACCATGACTGGTCCAACACGTATAATCTTTTTTGAAACCCCTCCGAATCAAGTGCGCTACAATTTGCCCTCGGTTCTTAAACATCTTCAAATTCTCGCAGTCAGTGCATGGACAGCACATATATTCCACCCCCTTATTCAACATATCCTCCTCGGCGGCTCTTATAAAAGCAGAAACGCCATTAATGTACTCTTCACTCACACGGCTCGCGGCATACATCCAGCTTCGGTCCTACGTTACGTACATATATAACAACTTAGTATTAAAATCTAGATTAACTAATTATAACTACATATATACGGGCCACATTTATTATATTGAGACTTAATTTGCTAGCTCAATTCATATTACAAACACAACAGCTATTATATAACCAACAATTTTGCAAATTAACCATCTTCAATAACCACTAATGGATTACTTAGACCTAAATTGTAATGCAATTAAAGAAAAAATAAATTACATTACTAACCATATCTAGAGCAACCAGGAAAGACTGAATATTCAAAGTTCAATCTCTGCCTCTTCCCACCAAATTAACTGGCCTGAAATCGCCTAGCTTCCTCCCGAGTGAAAAAGTGCGCAGCAGTGGCTAGATCTGGATCGAAATGAAGACAGATGCGGTCTGACCAGCGCAATAAATGCCTTAGCCATTATCACAGACAGTTTTTAACTAAAAACCGTCTGTGAATTATCACAGACGGTTTTTGATTAAAAACCGTCTGTGATAACTAGCTTATCACAGACGGTTTTTTATTAAAAACCGTCTGTGATAATCTGGGATTATCACAGCGGTTTTTAATACAGACCGTCTGTGATACTTCGGTAATAACCGCCTGTGATAATCCATTTTCCCGCCACAAATACCACAGACGGCCACCTAATTACAACCGTCTGTAATAGTGTTCATCAGAGACGGTTTCACAAAACCGTCTGTGATGAGGCGTCTACTATGAGGCTTTCTGTAGTAGTGACTAACAGTAACTCCTCGTTATACCAAAGTATATTCCTTTTCCCATACCTGTGAGCCACATCCTTCGTTTTATTATGAGAAGACGAAGCACGATGACGGATTCTGAAACGGCCATGTCTTCCTCAATGGTGCAGCTCGCGATTTGGTGTCTTGACTGTTAATCGAGGCCGAGGCTCTGGCAGCCAAATCCACAGCGTCGCCATGGGCTGCCAGATTCCACTTGCCATCAGTGTATCGATTTCTGCGAGATTGCATCGTATATATGCTAAAAGATTGCATTAGTGCTGGAGGACGTCACTAGGATAACCTTTTTCATCTAGAGGAAACATCGGCAAGAATAACGCGTCTACCCCTACATGAAGCTAACTTTTTTTAATCGATACGAATCAAACCCAGTCTTGACATTCCGCGATATGCATCAAAACTTATTGTTACGGATTCCTAAAGCTATGGTTGTTGTATGTTGTAATATATGTTTGATCAATCCCATTCGTTATAATTTGAATTCATAAAAAATTGATGGTGTAGAACTTTCTCTTTTTATTTCTATTAACATGATAATTTAGTCCTTGAATACGAACGGGGTGATTTCTTTTTTCTTTGTTTTAATAAGATAATAATAGATAATAGAAGATAGATGAGTGCATAACTATGCAATCTAAGTACAGATAATACATAGTGCTGTGCTGCATATAAATCAAAAGAAGAACGAACCTAATAAATGAGTTCCCTCCCATATTGTTGCATGAATACAAAGATAGAGACACATGAGCAGTGACAATGATTTCCAGCGAAGATACCAAAGGCGTCCCACCAGTAGTGTTCACATGTCTCTTTTTGCTCCATGGAAATGTAGGATTGCACCAATCGCAACCGAGAAAGTACGCTCTCAATCTCTGCTGCTTGAATAGCTATGATGGCAGCAATCCGACATTCAACTATTTATTAAGGACACTGGATTAGCAATGGAATCCTGATCATTACACTAAGTAAAATGAACAGTGCATCTATGCCATGCATTCTTGATGTGTTGAATACTGAGGAAGACAACAGGAAAAGTAAGGTAGTGACATTCAATAGCAGTGGGAGTTTTCCCTAAAAAAATGGTAGTCAGTTCAATAAGACATACTAAAGCCAAGAGATTAAGAGATAGTCCCATAATTTATTTGGCTATATTTCAAACCTTTCCATTAACATTGGATTTCAAACTTCAACCTCATTTGCGGACTATAGCCTACTTATTTTGAGCAAAATGGTAATACTGTCATTACATCTTTGAACAAGTTGTGGATGGAAATCCTCCAAAGCAGGCATGAGTCAAATTCAACATGAAAGGGAGGCGATTCTATGCTCCTCCCCTAGGAAATGCACCCTATCGCATGCCATTATTTCAGCAACCTAGCCATGCATTGGCATACACTTCCAGTTTTAAAGCATGGATGAATGGTGGTTATCACCTGCCTATCATTTGATTTGTTCCAAGATTTGTGCAAGTTCAATTGTAGTAGAGAAGCAGGGAAGCAGGGAAAAACCTTTCGTTTTGGAAAAAAGTTCGCTGGTCGGCGAAAGAGACAAAATTACCAAAATTTCGGTATTTCGGTAGAAATTTCGTTCAGATCATTCAAATAACCTTTGAATTTTGAACAAAATTCAACCGAAAGTCAGGTATATGACTTGTGAAAATAAAATCAGAATGAGCTTGAGTTGAAATGATCCCATGCCAGTGCTGTTTCTCCTAGGCATTTCTTCGAACACATGGCATGCATGACACCAAACCACCTTTGGTCTGCAAAAGTAAGCGGGAAGTAAAAATTGAGGAGCAAATAAAGGGAAAGATATCACACAAATGGAAGGCCAGACTGACCGAACTTTTTGATCCTTGCCGTTGCAGGCATGCGGATCAGCTGACGCACCCCAGGTGCGTGGCCGGCCGGCCAATTCGGCGGTGGTGCGATGAAGGAAAGGCGCAGGGTGGGTAGGAGAAGGCGACCGGCAGGCAGAGCGGCAGAGTAGGGAGGAGGAGGAGGCGGCGGTGGAGCGGAGGGGTGAGGGGAGGAGGAGGCGGCGGCGGAGCGGAGGGGTGAGGGGAGGAGGCGGCGGCGGCGCGGGGTGGGGAGGAGGAGGAGGTGGAGTGGAGGAGCGGGGGAAGAGGCGGCGCGGGGTGGGGAGGAGGAGGAGGCGGCGGCGGCAGAGTGGAGGAGCGGGGGAGGAGGCGGCGGAGCGGAGGAGTGGGGGGAGGAGGAGGAGGCGGCGCCGCGGGGTGCACTACACCGCAACACCAAAATACCGTCAGATGTCTGTCGCTAAAAATGTATAATTACCGATGGACAGTTAGACGGTAAAAGTTGGTGACAAATCGTCAGTCGGTAATCCTACCTTTGCCGATTGACTGTCTGTCGGTATATCTATTTACATTAGGCATTGAACTGTCAGTCGGTAATTCATGGTATATACGTTGAACCGTCTGTCGGTATAGATGACCAGAGCCCTCGCGCACGAATTGTAATGGGCCCAACCCACCTACAACATCAAAACCCTAGGAAATGAAACCCTTGCCGCCGCCAACCTTCTTTTTCCCTCAACTCTCGCCGCACCGCCCGCCAAAACAGCGCACAGGGCGCCAAATTTCCTCTCCCTTGCCCGCGCCCGCCCTCCATCGATCCGCTCCCGCGCGCGCCCTCCCCCCATCAATCCACCCCCAAATCCATTTCGCTACGCGATAAAAGCGCCCGAGCGGCGAGCGCGGAGCGGCCGCGTCCACAGCCACATTCTGAACCCTAGCTCCACTCCGCGCCGCACTCCGGTCCGCTCCGCCTCCGTAGCTCCACTCCGCGCCGCGCCGGCCCTCCGCTCCGCCTCCGCGCAGCACCGCGCCGGCCCTCCGCTTCGCCTCCGCGCAGCACCGCGCCGGCCTTCCGACCGCTCCGGCACTCTGCCAGCACGGCGACCGCCAGATCTGGGTGCTCCGCTCCGGCCCTCCCTTCGCTCTGCCCTCCGCACGACCGGCGAGGCGGCGACCGTGCCTCCGGCTCCGCCCTCCGCTCCGGCCATCCCTCCGGCCTTCGCTCCGCCCTCCGCACGACCGGCGAGGCGGCGACTGTGCCTCCGGCTCCGCCCTTCGGCCCTCCGCTCCGCCGCCACCGCAGACCGCGTCAGGCGTCAGCTCTGGCTCCGCCGGTGAGTAGTTGTTCTGTGCCTGGCTAGTGGTAGTGGCTAACATTGAACATTTGAAGCTTTGAACTGTCACTCTGTCAGTATGTCTGTGCCTGGTTATTTGGCTAATTGGACTGGTTATGAGAAATTGAGAATTGGAAATAGTTGGCTATGTAACTTGTAATTTACAATGGATGTGCTGATGTGGTGTTGATCAGTTGGTGTTGTATGAATGTATGTCAGTATGTCTGTATGTGTATGGCTGTATGCAGTATATGTTGAGAATGAACAATGCTTATATGTATGTGCTTCATGTTATTCATCAATGCTTGGTTACATTTTTTTAGCGAGAATTTTTTCTGCAAGTTAAGGATGATGACAATCTTCAGCCAAAAAACTGATGTGAGATACATGCAGTTTCATTACTGTATGTGCCAAAAACTTGTGGTTGGATTGTATGTTCTAATATGAAATAATCTCAGGATGTATATGTTCAGTTGCATGGCCATATAGGAAGCAAATAATCTCAGGATGTATATGTTAAACAAACACTACTACACAAGTACAGTTGGGCTGTTGGCTCCATTTCTTGATAATATATATACTACCTTTGCAGGAGCAGAATTTGTAGCTGCAAGCATTTGGAATTTCTCTGGACACCTACAGTTGGGTTACCTCACCATTTTTTGTTTTAATAACTCATGAACACAATTGTCAGGAAAACAAGCATAACTGTTAGTGTATTTTATTTACCTCATTCTAAGTAATTATTTCATAAAACAGTTCCTTTTGTTCAAGAGCACCTTTTAAGATATATAAGATGTCATAATTGTTAATTATTTTCTCCTATACTAACTAGCTTTGGTATCTAAATGAAGCTGAACTAAGTTCTTCAGCATTACCAAATTCCAGTTCACTCACAAGCCATAATTGTTAATTTATGTACTGTTTGTTTGACATATTCAGTGAGAATAAAAAACACAAGGTCGTATTGAGATTTGAGAATTGCAGCTTGCACAAACCAACTAAATCTTGTTATGATTTATCATTAGAAATTCGGCCACTTCAAGGACATCAAAACTAGATATCAGCACAAGTGTTTAAAAGAATCATGTAATTGATTTTTTTTATAACTATGGCATGTTTCCGTTTAGCATAATACTGCTAAGGGGAAAAAATAAGTGTTGGGAAAAAATAAGTGTTCATTCAGTAAAAACTTACTTATGGTAACACGTTTCGCATGGATGGCACAGAGATTTGCCACTTCGAATAAGTCTACTAAGTGGTACTCTAGATTGACTCAAATATCCAGGTCATCTTGGTGTTAATGAAACAAGTCCCTCTCTAAGATAGCAATTTGAAACAACCTTTGCAAACTTTGCATTGACTTGACGTGTTCACAAGCAATACAAGTAGTAGCATGCAGTCATACACATAGCAGTTTCCAGTTCACCTCTCACCAAGCATATGAGAGAGAGGTTGATGGATCTGAGGCTAGGAATGCTTAATTTGTAGTACTATTACCTTCACACCCAGCAGCTTTGAGGTTGATATATAGGAAATAAGCAATGCAGCAACCCTTCGAGGTTGATGGGTGATACGATAGTATGGCAAGTGTACTTAGAGGCACCAACCCTTTATCTGAATCTCAAGACGCTGCTAGCCTGGTTTGCAGCACTTGCTAACTCTTATTGGTATAGATCTGTTTTTGTTCAGCGTAGAGAAAAGTATTGTTTGGTATAGATCTCAAGTTTACTGTACAACAACAATCCTGTATACACGCACAATAAACTAGAATGGTTGTAGACTTGTACTATATTTGTGTTTTACTGAATAAAGATAATCATTTGGCATTCTGACTCAGGAAGTGTTGTGCGCCACTAGCTGGATACAACTGGACTGCTTACAGCTGAACCGGTCACGACTTTGCGGAACTACTGCGCCTTTGCATCCAAGTATTTTTTTGTTTTTTGGGTTTTTGGAAGAACTTGTTCACACAACTCAATGGCATGTGCAAAACAATCTTCTACAATCTGCTGTTGGATCCATGCATCTCCTTTTGGTTTCTGAGTTTCTCAAAGTGATTGTGTACTGCAAACAATCTAGTACATTTTGATGCACTGCCATGTGTGTCTTTTGTTTTTTTCACTTGGTGCAAGGAAGACAAACCTATATGTATCTGGGGACTGAATTTGTGATGGTGAATGTGATATGGTGGCTCTCTAATTATTAATGAACTTGGTTTACTATGTACTAATTCTGCCAAATCGGATTTTAGTTTTTTTAATCCATTTTGATTGCATCGTTGGACAATCAGTCGCTAAAACATATCTATACCATCAAATAGTCTGTCGGAATATGTGGTAACACACTGTCTGACGGTAAATATTATACCGTCTAACAGTCAGTCGGCAAAAGTACAGTCAGTCGGTATATATTTTTACCGACCCCTGTTACACCGTCTGCAGAGTCAGTCGGTATATGTTTTATACCGACTGACCATCCGACGCTAAATCTGCCTATGCCGACTGACCGTCCAACACTGTTTTGGGGCTGTGGTGTAGTGGTGGGAGGAAGGGGAGGAGGCGGCGGCGCGGAGTGGGGAGGAGGAGGCGAGGGCGGAGCGGGGCAGCGGAGGAGGAGGCGGCGGCAGAGCGGAGGGTTGGGGGAGGAGGAGGCGGCAGAGCAGCGCAGCGGAAGAGTAGGGGCAGGAGGAGGCGGCGGTGGCGCGGGGTGGAGAGGAGGAGGTGAGGGCGGAGCGGCGGCGGAGGGAGGGGAAGAGGCGAGGGTAGAGTAGCGGAGAACGGCGGCGCGGAGAACGTGGGGAAGACGCGGTCACGCGGAGAACGTGGGGGAAACGGGGGAGAAGATCGGCGGAAGGAGAGAAGCAGGTGTTTGTCATTGGGCCCACATGTCAGCGCAGGTTTTTTTTCCGAGAAAGGGTGGGAGAGGCCAGACCAACCACCAACTCTTTCTTTTATAATAGTAAAGATAAAGATACTGATTTTTATCGATAACCGTAGAAATTTCGACGATACAGTTTTTGCTGGATGCTGGTTCCAACAGGGTTATTTTTGCGGCGCTGAGTGCTGCGTCGCAACGCACACATGCGAGATGGCAAATTCGGCCTCGCCTCCTAAGCTGATGCTTCATGCTTGCACAAAGGTCTTCTGGGCTAGGCTTCGGAGATACTAGAAGGCTTCATGAAGACTTTAGAAAAACGAGAAATTGCATGGGCCATTTCCAATTTGCTTGCCATATGCACTTCTTAAAAAGTTTGCATGCCAAACAATAAGCAACCTCACTCATCTAAAAAATGTTAAAAATTGTAATAGTTAGTTTTAAAACATGTTACAGAGTTACAGAAATCAGTTTTTTTATCTGCATTGTAGCCCCCGCTGAGATAGAAATTTACAATGTGAGATCTAACAGCAATGCAACTTCAATGCAAATGCACAATTAGGCTGATTTTTTTGAACTCTCCTTTGTTTAGAGCAGAAAAAAAAATCATACATTGCAGGTGAAGAACGGATTTTATTTCACCCTAACCTTCAACTTGATTCGAAGCGAAGCCTTAAATTCTCACGTACTTACAAGCAGCATCTCTCGTGTCTCGTCTTTGTCTCCATTGTTGCTACGAAACGAATCAAACTAGCGCTAGGTTGATGAACGAACACCTACTCTTATCTTCTTCCTGACTTGAACACCTATTCTATCTTGATTTACTGTATAGTCAAGGAATCAACTCACCTTAGCTCGATTATGATGGGGGCAGGCAAGGCTAGGGCATCCTGTGCCTCTGCCTGCGTAGAAGCTCTGAAACTGTGGAATCAGCGTGCGAGACGAACGGCGCATCACGCACCTGTCGCGAGCAGACGACTAGACGAGCTGCTGCCGATGACGCCTTGTGGTGTGCCGTGCGCGTGCGGACCGAATGCCTCTTCTGGGGCTCTGGGCTGTGGTCCGCCGGTAGTGTACCCGCTGGGATGCCGTTCTGCCTCCTAATGGGCTGGAAGCAGGTAGCATGAGGTGGGATGCCTGTTGTGTGTTGTCGCCTACGGGGAACTTTGGCGGCTGAAGGAGAGGCGATGTCTCTTTAACCTGTGTTACAGTATTATAGTTTCTGTTGTTTTTTTTAGGATATAGTGTCTAGCTAGCTAGATAGCTGAAGCTGCCTTCTCATCTATAAGTAGGGACGGAAATGGATCGGATTCTATCAAATAGTCTTAAATACGAATACGAATTCATATTTTTGAAATGAATATAAATTCGAATATTCTCAAATACGAATACGAATCGAATGCCATAACGGATACGAATTCGAATCGAATATATACTTAATTCAGTCGAATACGAATATCCTCCTACAACTTCTGTAACAAATCTCGGTAGACCAAATTCCTCGCGGTTTTGCTAGTTTTTCACCGGGTTTTGACTGGTTACCGAAACGGTTATCGGTTTTAAACCGCCCAAATTAAAATTTAGAATCACAAAATTCCGAATTGCACAGGAAACAGATCGAATATGAATAAAATAGTCTCAAATATGGATACAAATATTCTTGAATATGAATGCGAATATGAATATTCTCAAATACGGATACGAATATTCTCAAATATGAATACGAATATTTTCGAATACAGATTTTACTTACCGCATTCACGTTTTCTCATATACGAATATCGGATAAAATGGGTTATCTATTACCGTTTCCCACCCCTATCTATAAGACCATGTGGTGATAGCCCCATGAGAGTGGTGAGTATTTGACATTACTTATGCTTTGCGTTTGTTAATTGAGTTTGATTTCTGTGAGAATTTGCAGTGTGACATGTGCTCTTTGTACACTACTACAAAACAAGCCATACTATGCACCTCATCATACATGGCTTTACAAGTGTGATCGTTTATCGTCTGTCATATGTAATTATCACAAACTGTTTATGTTAATGATTGTATGTGATAGTTCACATATGGTTATTAATATGAACTGTCTGTGATAGTTGCAGACATCACAGATGATTAGTATTAATAACCGTCTGTAATAGTAGTGCCCCGCTAGGGTTAGTATTAATAACTGTTCTTTTAAAGAATCGTCTATGATAGTAGTGCCCTGCTAGGGTTTGCGCCCTCATTCACTTACTCGGCCACACCCTTTCTCCTCACCTCGCGACGCCTAGCAGAATACAACTTCCCACCATCGCCCCAGCTGGATCGACAACCTTGCTGTTATCCCCAGCTGGATCCGTAGTCACCTCGGCCAGTTTCACCATCGCCCCCAACCAGATCCGCCGTCACCCCCAGCCTACGGAGGTGAGGAAGAGCTCGTTGTAAATGGTTACACCGATGCAAGCTTCAAAACCGACAAAGACGATTACAAATCGCAATCGGGTTTTGTGTTCATTTTGAACGGTGGTGCGGTCAGTTGGAAGAGTTCCAAGCAGGAGACTGTTGCTGACTCTACAACGGAGGCCGAGTACATTGCGGCTTCTGAAGCAGCAAAGGAAGGTGTTTGGATAAGGAAGTTCATAACTGAACTAGGTGTGGTTCCTAGTGCGTGCAGTCCTCTGGATCTTTACTGTGATAACAGTGGGGCCATTGCGCAAGCCAAAGAGCCAAGGAATCACCAAAAGAACAAACACGTACTGCGGCGATTTCATCTCATTCGAGAGATCCTCAATCGAGGAGATTTAAAGATATGCAAAATACATACGGATTTGAATATTTCAGATCCTTTGACGAAGCCTCTCCCACAGCCTAAGCATGAGGCGCACACAAGAGCTATGGGTATTAGATATCTTCTAGATTGACTCTAGTGCAAGTGGGAGACTGTTGGAAATATGCCCTAGAGGCAATCATAGAGATGATGATATTTCGTTGTATCCATGATTTAATAAATGTTCCTTGAATATTGCCTTTGTGTTGATTAACAAGTATGTGACTTGTTTGTGAAACTCTTTACTTATATGGTTATTCTAAAGTTGTCCCTAGTCGGAGTTCATGTGAGGACACACGTGAATGATGGATTAGCACATGTATCGGTTGATGACCATGTTTCACAGGTCATAGACATGGAGGTGTCAAACCAATAATGTGGACACATGTTTAGAACATGGGGTTGGACCGACCCAACATGAGACATAGCTTTTATACTTATGATTCTCTCTACACAATGTGTACGCCTTGTCCTTAGACCTGAGATTGTCGCATGTACTTGAGATGTGAATCGACCTACTTAGGGGCTATCAAACGCTACTCCGTAACTGGGTTGTTATAAAGGTAGCTTTCGGGTTTTGTCATGAAGCATGCTGCGAGGCATGGTCAGTCGAGATGGGATTTGCCCCTCTCTACCTGAGAGAGATATCTCTGGGCCCCTCGAGTGATCGAATCCAGAAATGCATGGCCATGCTACTTAAGGTTAAGAGTTAACCTATTAAGGGATTCCGGATCACAGGATCGAGAAAGAGTGGTCAGCTTGGAGCTCGACCAAATATCGTGAGGCAAAGGGATTGGCATGTACATAAAGTTGTGATGGTTCGTCCGATATGATCTTTGTGTATGTTTAGGAGTTGGCACGTCTTGCTAGAGGCCGCTACCAACTATTGACCGAGTAGGTATACTCGCGTCATGTCTAAACATAAGTGAACCTATAGGGTCACACACTTAAGGGCTGAAGCCTAATTCGGATTGGATCCGGGTTAGACTGGGTATTGAGTCCTAATGGGCCTCCATTCGTAGAAGCCCATTGTAAGGACGTCTATAAAAGGAGGGCAAGGGCGCACAGGGTTCAAGAGAGAATTCCGTGACCTCCTCAAACCCTGGCCGCCACCCCTCCCACGCCCTGGTCGCTCGCGCGGATCTAGTAATCCGGCGTGCGTCGCTTCCTCCCGTACGTGTGGATACTTTTGGCGGCGCTGCATCTGTAGCGTTTGGACGAACCGCAAGAGAGGAGTTGTACGTGGGACGCCGCGACGTGGACGAGGAAGTAGTACGACTACTCTGCTCCGACGTGCTGCATCAACTTAGTACGACCACTCTGCCCCGACGTGCTGCATCATTCCGCACCTGCGCGTCTAGTGGTAAGACCGTGATCTATAACTGCAGTGATCTTGGTTTACGGGTAGAAATTTTTTAATTTGCGCTAGTGTAGCCTGCCCGTAGCCCTTCAGTGGTATCAGAGCCATTGCTGTCATGTTATAGGTTCGGGTGATTTGCATATGGCGATATGTAAGTCGTTATGATCGATGTGATCGATTGTATAGTTCTGGTAATGGATAGATCTGGTTTCCGTGATCATGCTGCTAAGGTCGTGCCACAACATACCCCTACCGGTCGGAATCACCATCGGGGTAGACAGTGGCACGTAAAACCGATTGCGGAATGCGAAGATCAATATGATTGGTCGAATCGGAACCTAGATTAATAATCGATATTCCGTGATTATGCTGCTAAGGTCGTGCCACAACATACCCCTACCGGTCGGAATCACCATCGGGGTAGACAGTGACACGTAAAACCGGTTGCGGCACGCGAAGATCAATGCAAATTGGTCGAATCGGAACAATAGTCGATTTGGGGTAAATATGATTTGCCGATCAAAATCCTAAGTAAAAATTGCATAGATTGCATCGATTTGGGGTAAATACCGCGAGGGGCGCTGCCCCTTCGAACCCCGCGGGGGGAAACCCCCTCGACCCCCTTATCCAGTAGATTGCCATTCTATGCATAACTTGTTTTTGCAGGATGTATGTGACCAGTATGGCCTAATGTGTATGTGATGCATGTTTGTAATATTTTCATGACCTGCGTGTCGTGGGTTCGGCAACACGGCTGGAGCCATTGTGTTGTCAAAGTATTGTATTAACGGCCTGCGTGCCGACTTGTGATGATTCCTTGTATCCATGTATTTTATTACTAGCTGTTATGAGTAATAGCTTGTATTAGTACTCGGAGGACACATCACTTGGAGGGATGGCACACATTAACCATGGAGATGGAGATCATCATGGTGGACAGATTCTATGGCGATGGAGATCACCATGAGAAAATGGGCCATACTGAGTCACAACTGTGTGAATGCTATTCCTGTTTGTTTTACTCCTATGCATGTTTGAATGGTAGAAGTATAACGATCCCTCACAAAATGTTAAGTTAAACATATGCCCTCCCAACTAAACTCTGCACCATCCCATGTCTTGTAAATTGATGGTGGGTCTATAAAATTAGGGCATCATCGACTTTCCTTGACTAGATGGGTTTGTATCGGATACATACATGCATAAGGGTTGGTGAACTTAACAAGGTTATCATAAAGGTTATGGACCTTGGGGCATAAAGGTTGGGCGCCGAGGCATAGAGATGTCACCCAACAACAAGAGTCATATAGAGATATGATTAGTAAAGGTGTTACTTACCGAATTACCTTGTCTCCTAGCGGTGATGCAAAAGCTCACTAGTAGACTAGTTAATTGCGGATCTTGAATCGCTAAGAATCAATAGAGGGATATTGATTTTAGTGGGAGTACATTCTATTAAATTTGTTTAATACAGTTTACTCTATCATGGTTTTATTTGTCTTAGTATTTTGCATTTTCTGTTGTAGATCAATGGCATCTAACAACCGCGCACACCCTTTTGCTTTGCGATCGATTCTTGAGAAAGAAAAATTAAATGGAACAAACTATTCGGACTGGGTCCGTAACCTGAGAATTGTTCTCAGGGCAGATAAAAAGGAAAACGTTCTAGACACCCAAATCCCAGAAGAACCTACTGACAATGCGGCTGCTGCTGTTAAAAATGCCTACAAGAAAGCATGTGATGACTCTCTTGAGATTAGCTGTCTTATGCTTGCATGCATGGAACCTGACCTTCAAAAGCAGTTTGAGGATCAGGAAGCGTATGATATGATCATGGCGCTTAAGGACATGTTCCAGACACAGGCCAGGACTGAACGGTTCAATGTCTCTAAGGCTTTTCTGGAATGCAAGTTAACAGAAGGTGCACCCGTAGGCCCACATGTGATCAAAATGGTTGGTTACAGTCAGACTTTGGATAAACTTGGTTTTCCAATTAGCCAAGAGTTGGCAACTGATTTCATTTTGGCGTCTCTTCCACCTAGCTATGGACATTGCATTTCGAACTACCATATGCATGGGGTGGAAAAGGGCCTTAATGAGCTTTGTGGGATGCTCAAAACAGCAGAGAGTGACATTAAGAAGTGTGCAGGGCCTAGCCATGTGATGGCTGTGCAGAACAAGTCTAGCTTCAAGAAAAAGGGTAAGAAGCCATGGGCAAAGAATAAGGGCAAGGTTAAAGATATGATCTCAAAGCCAATGCCTAAGCCTAATGCTGGACCTGGAGCTGAGACAGTATGCTTCTATTGTAAAGAGACTGGCCACTGGAAGAGAAACTGCAAGAAGTACATGGATTCCGAGGAATGCAAGAAGAATGCTGGAAGTAAGACTTCCACCCATGGTACACTTGTCATAAATGTTTTAGACATTTTTCTCGCTGATTCTCCTATTAACTCTTGGGTATTTGATACCGGATCAGTTGCTCACATTTGCAACTCGATGCAGGGGCTAATAAGAAGTAGAGGAGTCGCAAGAGGTGAAGTTGATTTTCGCGTCGGAAATAAAGCAAGGGTTGCTGCGTTGACCGTCGGCACCATGCAACTTCAGCTTCCTTCAAGATTTATTATGGAATTGAATAATTGTTATTATGTTCCTAGTATGAGTCGAAACATTTTATCCCCCTCATGTTTGATGAGAGATGGTTATTCATTTGCAAGTAAAGACAATGGTTGTTTGATCTCTAAAAATGAAATGTCTGTGGCTTTTGCGCCCATTGTGAATGGGTTATTTATTTTAAATCTTGATGATGCGCCCATCTTTAACATAAATGCTAAAAGACTTCGACCTAATGATTTGAATCCCACCTATGTTTGGCATTGTCGTTTGGGTCACATAAGTGAAAAGCGCATGAAGAAGCTCCATGATGATGGTCTTCTAACTTCATTTGATTTTGAATCATACGAGACATGTGAAGCTTGTTTGCTTGGTAAGATGACCAAGTCACCTTTCAAAGGTTCTTTTGAGAGGGCATCAGACTTGTTGGAAATCATACATACTGATGTATGTGGACCAATGAGCACGACTGCTAGAGGTGGATTTCATTACTTCATAACTTTCACTGATGATTTTAGTAGATATGGCTATGTCTACTTAATGAAGCATAAGTCTGAAACTTTTGAAAAGTTCAAAGAGTTCCAGAATGAGGTTGAAAATCAACGTGCCAAGAAAATTAAGGCTCTGCGATCTGATCGTGGTGGCGAGTATTTGAGTCATGAATTTAGCAATCATCTGAAGAGTTGCGGAATTGTTCCACAGCTAACACCGCCCGGAACGCCTCAAAGAAACGGGGTATCCGAGCGGCATAATCGGACCTTGTTGGACATGGTTCGATCGATGATGAGCCAGTCAGATCTACCATTATCATTTTGGGGTTACGCTCTAGAAACAGTAGCTTTCACACTTAATAGGGTACCGTCTAAATCCGTAGTTAAGACACCATATGAGATATGGACTGGGAAGAGTCACAGTTTGTCTTTTCTAAAGATTTGGGGATGTGAGGCGTTTGTCAAGCGACTACAGTCGGACAAGCTCACACCCAAGTTGGATAAATGCATTTTCGTGGGATATCCGAAGGAAACCTTTGGATATTACTTCTACAACCGACTAGAGGGCAAAGTGTTTGTCGCTCGAAGTGGTGTTTTCCTAGAGAAAGAGTTTCTCAACAGGGAGACAAGTGGAAGAACGGTGCAGCTTGAAGAGGTTCAAGATGAACCAATCGGGGAAGACTCGACGAATGATGCCCACGTGGCAGAACAAGTTGAGGAACCCATGGCAAAGGAAGCACGACCACCACGAAGGTCGGAAAGGCTCCGCAATACGCGAGATATGTTATTGTTAGACAATGATGAGCCTACGACCTATGCGGAAGCAATGATGGACCCAGACTCTGAGAAATGGCATAGTGCCATGAGATCCGAGATAGCATCCATGGGAGACAATCAAGTTTGGAACTTGGTTGACCCGCCTGATGGTGTTAAAACCATAGAGTGCAAATGGATCTATAAAAAGAAGATTGATATGGATGGAAATGTTCATATCCATAAAGCTCGACTTGTCGCAAAAGGTTTTCGGCAAGTTCAAGGAGTTGACTACGATGAGACCTTCTCGCCTGTAGCGATGCTTAAATCTATACGGATCATTCTAGCTATTGCTGCATATTTCGACTATGAGATATGGCAGATGGATGTCAAAACGGCTTTCCTTAATGGAAATTTAACCGAGGACGTGTATATGATACAGCCTGAGGGTTTTGTCGATCCAATCAATGCTAGAAAAGTATGCAAACTTCAAAAATCCATTTATGGATTGAAGCAAGCATCTCGGAGTTGGAACATTCGTTTTGATGAAGTGGTCAAAGGGTTTGGCTTCATCAAAAACGAAGAAGAATCTTGCGTTTACAAGAAGGCAAGTGGGAGCTCGCTCGTATTTCTAATCTTATATGTAGATGACATATTACTGATTGGAAATGATATTCCTATGCTCGAGTCCGTTAAGACCTCACTGAAAATAGTTTTTCAATGAAGGACTTAGGGAAGCGGCATATATTTTGGGTATTAAGATCTATAGAGATAGATCAAAAAGGCTAATAGGATTAAGCCAGAGTACTTACATTGACAAAGTGTTGAAACGGTTCAACATGGAGGAGGCAAAGAAAGGGTTCTTGCCCATGTCTCATGGCATAAATCTTGGCAAGACTCAGTGTCCTTCGACAACTGATGAGCGAGATCGCATGAGTAAGATTCCATATGCTTCGGCCATTGGA
This sequence comes from Dendrocalamus latiflorus, assembly GCA_017311315.1. NCBI lineage: Eukaryota > Viridiplantae > Streptophyta > Magnoliopsida > Poales > Poaceae > Dendrocalamus > Dendrocalamus latiflorus. Next base: position 23,705,781 of record CM029657.1, read on the forward strand.
TCTATCATGTATGCTATGATATGTACTTGCCCAGATGTTTCCTATACTCTAAGTGTTACGAGCAGATACCAGGCTGATCTCGGTGAGAGTCACTGGACAGCGGTTAAAAACATCCTCAAGTATTTGAGAAGAACTAAGGATGTGTTCCTAGTCTACGGAGGTGAGGAAGAGCTCGCTGTAAATGGTTACACCGATGCAAGCTTCAAAACCGACAAAGACGATTACAAATCGCAATCGGGTTTTGTGTTCATTTTGAACGGTGGTGCGGTCAGTTGGAAGAGTTCCAAGCAGGAGACTGTTGCTGACTCTACAACGGAGGCCGAGTACATTGCGGCTTCTGAAGCAGCAAAGGAAGGTGTTTGGATAAGGAAGTTCATAACTGAACTAGGTGTGGTTCCTAGTGCGTGCAGTCCTCTGGATCTTTACTGTGATAACAGTGGGGCCATTGCGCAAGCCAAGGAGCCAAGGAATCACCAAAAGAATAAACACGTACTGCGGCGATTTCATCTCATTCGAGAGATCCTCAATCGAGGAGATTTAAAGATATGCAAAATACATACGGATTTGAATATTTCAGATCCTTTGACGAAGCCTCTCCCACAGCCTAAGCATGAGGCGCACACAAGAGCTATGGGTATTAGATATCTTCTAGATTGACTCTAGTGCAAGTGGGAGACTGTTGGAAATATGCCCTAGAGGCAATCATAGAGATGATGATATTTCGTTGTATCCATGATTTAATAAATGTTCCTTGAATATTGCCTTTGTGTTGATTAACAAGTATGTGACTTGTTTGTGAAACTCTTTACTTATATGGTTATTCTAAAGTTGTCCCTAGTCGGAGTTCATGTGAGGACACACGTGAATGATGGATTAGCACATGTATCGGTTGATGACCATGTTTCACAGGTCATAGACATGGAGATGTCAAACCAATAATGTGGACACATGTTTAGAACATGGGGTTGGACCAACCCAACATGAGACATAGCTTTTATACTTATGATTCTCTCTACACAATGTGTACGCCTTGTCCTTAGACCTGAGATTGTCGCATGTACTTGAGATGTGAATCGACCTACTTAGGGGCTATCAAACGCTACTCCGTAACTGGGTAGTTATAAAGGTAGCTTTCGGGTTTTGTCATGAAGCATGCTGCGAGGCATGGTCAGTCGAGATGGGATTTTCCCCTCTCTACCTGAGAGAGATATCTCTGGGCCCCTCGAGTGATCGAATCCAGAAATGCATGGCCATGCTACTTAAGGTTAAGAGTTAACCTATTAAGGGATTCCGGATCACAGGATCGAGAAAGAGTGGTCAGCTTGGAGCTCGACCAAATATCGTGAGGCAAAGGGATTGGCATGTACATAAAGTTGTGATGGTTCGTCCGATATGATCTTTGTGTATGTTTAGGAGTTGGCACGTCTTGCTAGAGGCCGCTACCAACTATTGACCGAGTAGGTATACTCGCGTCATGTCTAAACATAAGTGAACCTATAGGGTCACACACTTAAGGGCTGAAGCCTAATTCGGATTGGATCCGGGTTAGACTGGGTATTGAGTCCTAATGGGCCTCCATTCGTAGAAGCCCATTGTAAGGACGTCTATAAAAGGAGGGCAAGGGCGCACAGGGTTCAAGAGAGAATTCCGTGACCTCCTCAAACCCTGGCCGCCACCCCTCCCACGCCCTGGTCGCTCGCGCGGATCTAGTAATCCGGCGTGCGTCGCTTCCTCCCGTACGTGTGGATACTTTTGGCGGCGCTGCATCTGTAGCGTTTGGACGAACCGCAAGAGAGGAGTTGTACGTGGGACGCCGCGACGTGGACGAGGAAGTAGTACGACTACTCTGCTCCAACGTGCTGCATCAACTTAGTACGACTACTCTGCCCCGACGTGCTGCATCATTCCGCACCTGCGCGTCTAGTGGTAAGACCGTGATCTATAACTGCAGTGATCTTGGTTTACGGGTAGAAATTTTTTAATTTGCGCTAGTGTAGCCTGCCCGTAGCCCTTCAGTTGCCTCTTTCAAAAACTCCATAGACAAGGATATGTCCCAACATCTAGTAATATATGTTAAACTACCTAGTTATTAATAGGTCCATAACTTCATGGGGTCTAAAATAACATGATTGCCTCTTACAACAAACATTGACTACCGAATCTTCTGAAGGCTCCTTTTAAGTAGTCAAAGAGAGGGATATACTATCCACGACCTTGGGAAACAAGGAGCACCCATGTTGCACACAAGGCCTAGAGGTATATGTATCTTGGAGGCACAGATTCTCAAATGACTCCGAGGCGTATAAGAGTAGTAAGAGATCTAAGGCCGAGCACGAGGAATGTATGAAACAAGACTTTAATGTAAAACTTCAGGAGAATACTGCCTCACTTCAAGGAGAGATAGATTCATTGAGGGAAGAATTGAGGGAAGTCCACAACCACTCATAAGCCACACCCATTATTGTGGTACCTAGTCCCCTCAATGTCGGAGTAGCTCCATGTCCGCGCCACTTTCTGAACATAGCGATGTCCACTTACCTATCGATGATATCCAGGCAATGTACATATTTTGAATGCTACATAGATACACCTGGTGGACACCTTAGTTCATCATGTATCGTTATGTAAGGGCTCACATCGTGCATCCTCAGAGTCAGGCTTGTTGGCTCCATTCCCATTAATGCTAAGCGGGGGATGGCGTATCAATGCCTGCCAGGGACGTTGGTGCATGGTGCCCAGCTAGAGACCGGTTTCATGAAGGTCCAAGTGGATATGATTAATGATGTTTTCAGGGCTATCCTATTGGAGAGACCCCCAAACACAGAAATCATGATACTAGGGGATACCGTCCACACATTCGTCCAGTGATCCAAGAGGGACATCACCCTGGACCCTTTCGTGCTGTGATCTCCACACGACCATGCCTATCAAATAGAACTCTTTATGACTGTAAGATTGAGGAGGCCGGCTAGAGGGGGTTGAATAGTTGATTCTAAAAATTCTCTTTAAAATTAATTCTATTTAAGCTAGTTGGCTAAAACCAAGAATATAATGCAGAAGCTTAAATCAAATTAGTTTTAGCATAAACAAAGTCTAAATCAATTAGGTTCACCTAAGTGCACCAACAATCTAAGTCAAAAGTTTACAATCTTAGGATGATAAGCAATCAATTTAATTCTATAAATGTAAATTGCTTGAAATTAAATTGAGCACAAGAAAACAAACCACTCGGAATCTTTTTACCATGGTGTTCGGAGACTTGCCAGTCTCCCCTAGTCCAAATTGAGGTTACCCCAAACGAATTGGACCGGCTCTACGAATTAAGCCAAAACACCTCAATCCACTAAGGTTGCTCTTCCTCCACTCCGGAGATGGCGAGCACCACACCACTCACAATTTGTCAAGACTTCTCACAATCTTTTTTGAGAAGATCACCACACACGATGCCTCCAACGCCATGTAGGATTTGGGAAACTCAAAGAGTAATAAGTCAAACCCCTCGCTTGACTCTTACCATGTGCAACGAATGCACAAGCTCAAATAGACACTAAATCTAACTCTAGATGCAACACATCCATTCTAGATCACTCTCCTTGCTCACAATGTGCAACACATGCACAATTGAGAGAAAAGACTCACACTAGCTAAAGAGAATAGAAATGGGTCAAGCAACATCATCTCCAACTGGCCACAAGGGTGTATTTATACCCCACACAAGAAAACTAACCTTTAGAGCCAAACCCCTAAAAATCAGGGAAATAAGAACTACTGCCATTATATGGCCGATACTTCCACTCCCCTCGTAACAGTCAGAAAAACTAGCCGTTACAGTCAAAATTGGAAGTTCAGCCGTTCATTCTCTGGTACTTTCGATTATCGAAAGTACCGCTCCACACATGCGGAACTAACACTCTTGCGGGGGGAGAGAAATCCACCACACAGGTGTCTCTCTAGAAAAAAGTACCGTAAAAAAATCCAGAACTTCCGACAACCAGTAGTGCCGCGCAACACACGCCGGTACTTCTGCCTTCCGGTAGTACCAATCACACAGAGCCGGTACTTTCGCCAGCCGATCGGACCACTCACATAGAGCCATTCAGACCACTCATCTGGTAGTGCCGCATAACACATGCCGGTACTTCCGATGTCCAGTAGTACCGCTCACACTGAGCCGGTACTTCCAACCTCCGGTAGTACCGCTACATAAACAATGATAGTTCTGATTTTTTTGACAAGTGCAGATATTTCAACGGAATTTGCAAAATATATTCGCAAACTATAGCATCATGCACACAAGGATCAAACATGATTTCCAATAAGTTGCAAAATATATTTGCACACTTTTCAAATCATGACACAAAGAATAGATACATGGACTCCTCACATTTGCAAAACACATTCGCAAACCTATATCACATGCTACAAGGATTATATATGAGCTTCAGCCATTTGAAAATATAAGCGTCATACCACAAAGAGTAGAAAACGAGGACTTCAAACACTTGCAAAACACATTTACAATGTATAGTCTCATATTACAAGAATTCAAACACATGAGCTTCAACTATTTTCAAAACACGTTTGCAAATATAAGCATCATGATAAGAGAGCTAGATCAAGTGAGATTGAGCTATCAATACATGATAAGACTCAAGCTACTAGACATGACTCTTCTTAATAGTATGGAAACCTATACTAGCAACCCGGTCTTTCAACCAAACACTAAGACCGGTCAAAGACTAGGAACACATCCTTAGCCCTATCTAGTCATACCTTTGCCTTGAACATCCTCTTGAAGCTTGATGACGCACATCATCACTTCATGTCCGGGTCATCATCTTGACAGGCATCAACACATGATGCATCCACTTCTTGAACTCCATCAACACATGATGGGTTTTCACTTGACTTGATTATCAACACATGATCATCTTCTCTTGGACATGTATCAACTCATGATGCATCTTCTTTTTGATAACCTTCAACACATGAAGTCATCTTTCATCTAGACTTGATGATCTTCAACACATGAAGTTATCCCAAGTCATCCTCATTTGTGGAACTTAGCTTATTCATCTAACTCATGAAAAATGTTAGTCCATAAATCAATTGCCATCAATTACCAAACTTCATCATTAACACATATTGAAGGGACTAGACTCTACAATATTCTGTTTTTAGTAATTTATGACAATCTCAATAAATAATGAGATAAAGATTGTATTGTGAGTATGCAATATGTACACAATACTTGTATACTCTAAGATAAGTTTTAAGCAAAACTTACTTATCCGGCTGTCATCAATCATCCAATCATTAATACATAATGGAGAAGTTAATGACAACCCGATTGCAAATGAGTATATATAAACTACACAAGCTATATATACTCAAAGAATGTGTTTCAAAGTAAAGATCCTAAATATGTGTATTAAAAAAACATAGATCAATACTTATGAAACCTCAAAATATAGAGTGAACCCCCCTAAATATGTGCATATAAGTATGTGTAATGAAGACATATGCACATATTCATTTTGGACTATTTATGGAGTTCAATCTATATTTTGAATCCAAGAAATATACTAATATATGAGAATGTGATTTCAAATACATACCTCTTTGATTTCACCTTTTTATCCAAATGAGACTAAGCAATAATATACTTAAACAAACATATTAGTCTCACATATAGATTTGTCATTTAATCATATATTTGGATGTGAGGAATACAACAAGATTATAAGAAAGATACGGAATGTATATCTCAATTATTTCACCTTTTTATCCATATGAGACTAAGTAATATCATAATCAATAAACAAGGTTACTCTCACAAATGCATTTGTCATTATCACCAAAACATCATCATAGTATTTGTCATTATCACTAAAACCAATTTAAATGGAGCTTGATCTTTTAATGACTCCACCTCAAGCTCCTCTTTAGAAGGCCAGCCCATCGGCTCTCATGAAGACGATGTCGAAAATGTATCACAAATGAGGCGCTAAGGCCCAATCGAAAAATATTAAGGTGTCTCCCGGGAAATGGAAATTCATGCTCGGAGTGTCGTTAGTACTTGAGTCACAATTACATAGCCTTGGACTGGTTTGCAGGACTTTGCATACCTAGTCCATGTAGAGGTCTAATATAAAGCCAAACTGGTATAGTGGATTCACCGTGAGATACACGAAGGCGCATTTCCTCCACAACTCGAGTTACTTTGTCGTGATCTTCGAAGACTTATTCTTACTATTCAACCTTGATGAACTCGACGCCTCACTTCTACGATGCTGAACATTGTAAATGTATTATACAATCAAGTTCTATATTCACGTAATACCGATAAATGTTATAACTCATTGCTTACGTATAGATCCATGATCCAACAAGTCTAACGACGACGAGAACTGGTGGGTTTCCTCGACCCACACTTGGTCTCTGAGCAATCCATTAACGATAACAGATCCTTCTTCCAAGATTATATAACGAGAGGATTGCTTGCTCACAGTGACAAGGACTACATTATAGTACCCTTCAATTAGGTGTAAATGCTTCACTAGTTGCCATACAAGTTTATTTGTACTTTATACACAACATGAACTTAGAATTAATCACTATGGCAATATACATGATTAGGTTTCACTGGATTTTGATTGTGATTGTACCAAAGTGAAGTAAGGTAATATACTTTGATTCTCTACTTAGGAGTAACCATGACTTCACGTGTATGTAACAAACAATTGACAGGTAAACTCATTTTCTCTATACATAACTCTATTGTAGTCTTTCTTTCATTTGCAATGGCCGAGGCTAACTTTTTAGAATTATGTAGGTCGTTCAGCGCTTATGTTGCCCAGGGAGGGAGACATAATGAATCCAACGCCGCACTACAACACAGGACACGATTTTTGGTACCTACTACAACACAATAATCCTATGTCACACTTCGTAATAATGCTTCTAGAACTAACAATACCTATGTATATAATTCTATTTTTGTAGTGCCACTAGTAGCTATAGTGCAATATATGTGAATTCTGCGTTTGCTACCATATAGAGGAAATCATGGCCACTAAGATGAATGATCCAGAGGTTTGTCAACTTACCAATAATTATTTCTTGATTATCAATTTATATGTATATGTATATGCTATTAACTTTAACACTCCTAGTAACAATGCATGGAATTCGATGAAAGTGCATTCAATCTTGACAAACTCACCGAAAGTACTAGTCTAGGATAGCGATATGACTGTCGTACAGTGGAGGTCAAGCCGGTATTGCTTGATGGTCTGATGGGTGGGTCTTGGTGGTCTAACCGGTTTAGTGGCCATGGTTAGATCGGCCCTCTGCTTTGGTTCTGAGTTGGTTTTGATTTTGGGTGTTAGTCACGATAAGAGCCCATGGAGATGTTAGTCATGATGTGTCTATGCAGTGTTAGTCATGGGATTTTCATGCATGTGTTAGTCATGGCGTAAGTCCATTCATATATTTTACTGATTAAGAGTCAAGTGCATATCATTTGTGCTCGAATCAATTACCTTGTCTTTGATGTGCAAGTGCTTTGATGATGGATTACAGCTAACAGCAGACCAAGGTTTGGTGGCCATATAGTACCGTGTAAGTCTGGGTGGAGCATCATCTCAAGCCAAGAGCATGGGAGAAAGGCATGGATCATGAGGAGTCATGTATGCATGTGGTATGCCAATTGGTCTTATGCGTTTTAAGTGGTGATAGTTCTCGAAGTAGACGTACAAACTTGGTGGTAAGCATTGGGCATCACAAACCATGGTGTAATGTGATGAGCCATTGGATTCAGGTGTTTTAAGTTATGACGACCTTGGTGTAGGCGTATGATCTTGGCGGCGAATCATTGGGCATCACATCTTCGTGAAGACTAGTAGGTGGCAATTATAGATTGTTCAATACTAGGTGGAGTGGAAGTTTGCAAAACCACGGTGCTGACCGAAGTGGTTTAGGTCACATCTTGGAGGAAGGAATGTCTTATCGGGCTATTAAAGCCTTTAGGAAGTCATGCTTTGAAAAGCGTGAAAGTGTGTGTAAGAATGGCACTCCATAGGAGTGAAGGTGAGAGCCTATATGAAAAAGAACAAGGCAAGAGTGGCTCATCGTCAGGTGAATATTCCGCTATTTCGATATATGCAAAAGAGAAGAGGAGACATATGCATTGCATCCATGAAAAGATAAAAGAGATGATGAATTATGTGAATGATATAAATGAGAAGATATGTGAAGATTGTTAATGTTCCAAATTGATGTAAATACTTGGGAATATGTTTCAATGCCATTCATTATTTTATTATTGTGCTTACTGAGTCATGGACTCATCCTTACTTATATTGTTGTTTTTAGATAAACGATGAAGGCGCCATGCATATATGGGAAAAAGAATAGCTAAAATTCAGTTCATGCACCGGCTTTGCTATTTATCACATTAGACTTTAATTAATCACCTTTAGTAACTTGGTTTATGTACTCTTACATGTGGTAAATAAGTTCCTTTAGAACATAGAGCTATTAGTTAGTTGAAAACATATATAATTCCCTTTATTAGTCTCTTTTAAGTGGACTGCCTTTAGTATTATTGTTGCTGGAATTTATTTGTTCTTCATTATTATTTTAGTATTGCCTTGCTTATGTTTAATTTAGTAGTTGTGAGAGCTTGTACTTGGTTTAGATGTTAAATAATTGTGAAAGTTGCAAGGATTAGAGGTAGAGGTGGCATTCTAGGCCCATGTTAGGCCGGGGTGTTACAGTTGGTATCAGAGTGGGTGTTAGGTCCGTGATGAATAAATTAATAACTTATTTCAAATAACTAATGAATGGGAGAGAGAGAGAGATGGGAAGATGGCAAATTCGGCCTCACCTCCTAAGCTAATGTTTCATGCTTTCGCAGAGGTCTTCTAGGCCAGGCTTTGAGGATACTTGAAGGCTTCATGAAAACATTAGAAAAATGAGAAATTGCATGGCCCATTTCCAATTTGCTTGCCACATGCACTTCGTAAAAATTTTGCATGCCAAATACTAAGCAACCTCATTCATCTAAAGAAAGGTAAAAATTGTAATAGTTAGTTTTAAAACATGTTACAGACTTACAGAAATCAATTTTTTTACTGCATTGTAGTCCCTGTTGAGATAGAAAATACAATGTGAGATCTAACAGTAATTCAAGTTCAATGCAAATGCACAATTAGGTTGATTTTTTGAGCTCCCATTGTTTAGAGCAGAGAAAAAAAATCATATATTGTAGGTGAAGAACTGATTTTATTTCACGTTAACTGTAGGACCGAAGATAGCAACAGAGAGGGTGAATGGTGCCTCAAAAAAAATTTCCCAAGTATTTACCAATCCTTCATTCCAATAGCTATAAAGCTATGAAGATTAGGATGAAAAGCCAACACAAATATCAGCAAATTAAGAAACTAAAAATTTGATGAACGAACAGTAAAATCGATATTACTACTACAGTACTACAGTAGTATCTCAAATCAGTACTTCCACTAGTACAGTAGAATCAGGATAGGAATAGTAAAATCAGCATGATTTCGAAACCAAGAATTCATGTAACTTTTGATTTGAAAGTCTAAATCACTTAAAACTTGGCATCCACCTTCTCTAGTATGCCAAGAACCTATTCCAATTAATGATCAAGAGAATCATTGACAAAATTCTGACCTTTTTGCGTTTATAGGAAGGGTGCACCAAAACCCAGCAAAAATAAAAAAAACAGTGAATATGACTTGCTCGTGGGTAGGTGATGGGAAAGATGTCTCTAGATGTATTCCCACATATCATAGTAAGCTAGATCACCGAAGAAATCAAACAAAAAACCCTTAGAACACCAAATCACTCATTGAGGCCAAAATTAAGCAAAACTAGGTTTCTTCATAGACTTGCTATTAAAATAGCTAGATGTGTGCAGATCGATTTACAGAGATTATCTCCATTTCGTATATATTCTTGGCATAACAAAATCAAGAAGGGGAGAGAGGATATCAAAACCAATCAAATCAAGAGCAAATCAAAAAAACATGAAAGATCCACAGAGATAAACAAATATTGATGTATTGCTAGTTGAGGAGGAAAGTTTTACAACTACTCTACCTTAGAGAACCGAGAGTACACCACAAGCACTCTTCTCTCAAACTCTAACTCAGCACATAAACACTTGAGAAAAAGGTTGGATGGTTAACCACAAGTCTCCATTCCAACCCCTTAAATAGATGGACTAGCTAACTACATCTAACATTTACTGGTACTATCGACTTAGTATAATGGGGGAAACCCAATAACCCCCACATACATGGGTTTTACTCACATGTTCACTTTATGCACGTTTTTCAAAGCGCATAAAACCGAATCCGTTAAGTCCTTAGCTTGATCTATCTTGATCAAATCAACTTCTCCTTGACCTAAATACTCTCAATTTTGATCCAAGATAGTTTCCACTAGTTAGCCAAACTACTAAAATACCTTTAGGATGTGTTTGGTTGGAGTGATGAAAGTGGAATGGGATGGGATGGAATAGGATGAGATGGTTCCACAAAAAAGGTGGAACCATATGGTCCAGCATCTAAGAAGAATATTCTCTAAATTTGCACAGGCTCATCCCACTTTGGACCATTCCATCCCACCCCATCCCTCAAACCAAACACATGGATAGGCTTGGTTAAAGGAACCATCCCATTCCATCCCACCCCATCCCTCAAACCAAACACACCCTTATTGACTCGTTCTTCATCTTCCATTGCAAGCAATCGCTGTGCTTGCCACGTGTAGGTGTACCACTGGTTTGCCACGCGTTGACAAGTCTCTCCCATTTCGGTTCCACCGAACCACATCTCACTTGGACCGATCAAGCCACATGGTGCAACCCCACCGTTCGAGCTTTCCTTCAGCATTTCTCACATTTCTTGTGCCGTACTTGAGCTAACCACCTCACCCAGCATCCTCGATCATTCTAAGCCTCAGCTCCCCCATGAGCCTGGTTGACTCCAAGCAACCCTGCACATTCAAAGACAAAGAAATCATTTTCAAGAACAAGTTTTTCACAACATAACCAATATTAATCAAAACATTCTTCATGCAATATTAATGCATTGACTTAGATTAACCCAACACAATTCATGACTCAATTTCCCAAAATCCCCGAATTTCTACCTCGGTCGGTACTACCGTCCATCACAAGTCGATGCTACCACACCTCGCAGCTGGACCTCTTTGGAAAATAGCTACTGCCAAATAAAAATCAGAACTACCACTCAGCGGTATGATTGACACCACACTACAGTACTAGCTACCACACAGAGGTATGACCAGCACCACGCTACGGTACTACCGCACAACAGTATGACCGACACTACACCAGTAGTCATACCGTTTTTTCAGAAAAACTTCGAAAATGATCTAGATAAAATAAAATCTTTGCAAAATCAAACAACCGTGAGATTCGTGAGAGCTTTCTTGCTCGTTCTTGTCACTACTCTACTGCATGTACATGTACACTCTCAGCCTGATTCCTCAGGTATGTCGACACATTTCGGTATCTCTCGTGTATCTCTATGTATTACACGGAGTAGGGCAAGCAGGGGGAAAAATCTGGTCGGAAAATAGTGGTAACGCTTTGTCTGGTTCATGGGCTAAATGGCACCATTTGGTTCGTACTTTTGGTCAGCATAGATGCATTTTCCCTTCTTATACATGATCTAAACGATTAATGTTGAAATGCTTAAATTTGAAATTTTGGGTGAGATGTTTTTAAATGAAAAATGAATCCCAGGTAGTAACCAGTACCTGCTGCCTGCTGGTGCAATCAATAGTGTGGTGTGCCGTGGTGGCTCATGTTGGTGAGCCATGGTGTCAGTGGCGGATCCAGAAATTTTTTTTGGAGGGGCTGAAGTACCTTCAGCTCGACCTCAACCCCTTCTATATTATACATCCATGGCTAAAAATTTAGGGGGGCTCCAAGGGTCCAGTAGCGGTAGGGGGGCTCGAGCCCCCCCCCCCCCCCCCCCGCCCCACCGCTGGATCCGCCGCTGCATGGTGTCGATGGCTGCACTTCGAGCCCTTGCAAGAGATGTGCTTCCTCAGTTGCAGGTTGTTGTGGCCCTTCATGCCTTTGTTTCTATTCATCTCTCTCAAGCATTGTGCACTGATGATCCTATTTTGGCTAGCTTCATGAAAGCTTTAGCATTAGTTGGTGGGGGTGTGTTGTCCTTCTCTTGACTGCGGTGTGTGTTCTTGCATGCGTAAAAGCTGGCCAGTGCTTGGTGCTGTGCTAGCCGGTGTTTGCTGGCCTCTAGCCTTCGTGTTAGGCTGCTTTGCCAGGTGTCTTCCTGTTTGGATTGGAGTTTGTACCTCTTTCATTTTACTTCTGCTTTATAAAAAAGCCTGGAGAACTGCCCTTGCAATACATGTTACATTAGTCGTTTCTTTCTGAAAATCATTTGGGGGAGTATTATTATTATTTGCCCTTGAACATAACAATTACGGCAACATTCAACACATCCTTCTACAATATGTAAGAAACTGATTTTTGGCATAACAGAACATAGGTAACAAGCAGAGAAGCAAGTTGGGAAAACAAAGAGTAATAGAAGGAATTGCTTTTCTCTTGACTGTCTCGGTTGTGGATGTCAGGAAGAGTACTGCAGGACTATAGGAAAGAAATGGATTCTGGTAGTGATTATACAGGAACATTTCTTAGTTGTGAGGTTTCAAAAAAGACATTTTTTAGCTTTCCCCAATTTTAAGTGGCATATAACAGTATATCCTTTTTTCTCACAATATAATAAACTTATTAAGTATAAGTAAATTTTCAAGTGTAAATGTATAATCAGCCCAAGTGGCACTCATTTTCACCTCTATGTAGACGAAGGGTTTATAAGCATCAATTGCAGCCTTCCCAGTGGCTCTATCTATGTGGATGAAAAGACAAATATCACATATGTTTCAAACGATGGGTACAGAGACACAGGAGAAAACCACAACATTTATTCAGAATACCAAGGTGTTGAACAATTCAAGTCAGGTTTACATCTAAGAAGTTTTCCTATTGGAGGTCGAAATTGCTACACATTTTCTTCTGTCATGGAAGACCAGAAGTATCTTATAAGAGGAATGGTTATTAACATGAACCGTCTGTGTTGTTTAGATTATCACAGACGGTTCGTATTAAGAATCGTCTGTGAAAGTTCACAGACGGTTCTTAACACGAACACTTTCATGTTAACAAAAGACCCTACCTACTCTGATCCTCTCCAGCGCTTACCAGCGGCTAGCTCAAATCTCACATCCTCGCCAAAAATAGCATCATGGCTATCGCCACCATAGCTCAACAACGCCATGGACGCACCCACAGAGCCAGAGCGGTTGCCTGTGAAAAGTCCCCCGAAATTCAACCCAAGATTTTTTGTGAATTTCCCTGAATTTTTGAGTGATTTTTGAGCACTTTCCCTGAATTTTTGAGTGATTTTTGAGTTTAAAGTAAAATAAAATGTTTAGAATGACATGCTATATAGATAAAACCTGCCACCAATAAATGCCATGTTAAACTTGTAGCCCCGCCCTTGTAACCCTAGAATTATCTTAAGAGTAGTATAATCACATGTAGGCTATCTATATCACATGCAAAGTCTTTACACTACTAAGGTTGTGGCCGTGGGCTGGTAGATTTCAAATTTCGGAGTTAGGGTAAGGTGGTATGGGACACCGTACCCTAGGGTGGTAGTGCTAGCGTGCACAAGTTAGGGCAAGGGTGTTGTGGGAAACCGCGAGACGGTCTTCGCCCACCGCTTTACCCTAGGGTGGAGGTTGCTAACCTCAAGAAAATATAAGGATTAGACCCTTACGCCAAGCAAATGACATAACCGGCCGCTCAACCACAGGTGTTGACTTGTCAACCCTGATTTAGTACCTGCTCAACTTGAGTGAAACCCTGCATTTGGGAGTTGGTCTGGATCGTGGATCCAAACTAAGACAACGATAGGCCCCCACAACTCGGGCCCGGTGTTCCGTGGTGGCCAACGGATACCCGAGGGTGTACGGATTCTGAACCTATCGGGTGGAGTGTATATCAAGGGTTGAGCAGCGAAAAGACCTGGTTCCTTAACTCAGTCATGAGGGTTAAGGGTGCATGTGGGTAAAGTTGGGCAACTCTGCAGAGTCAATCAATGGTATTCGAATACGCCGTGCTCCCGGTGAATGGAGCTGTTTCACTCGGGTGATTCCAGTTGCGAAGCTTAAGTAGTTTTATTTACAAGTGTTTAACTGGACTAGTTGGTTAATTATCTTTTTATGAAAACCCCTTAATCTTAAGGAGTAGTTGTAACTCTTTTGAGATTTTGAAGACGTTTGCAAGTAAAACTGCATCCACTCAAAGTTAATAAACCAAATATATTCCCTTTTTTTGTTAATCTGTGCAAATAGCTAAGTTAGGGTTTCCCGTTGTGACTTGCTGAGCTGGTTAGCTCACGTCTTACTAAACCCCCCCCCCCTCAGAGGATCAAGACGCTGGCGAAGGTCTCCCCGTTGAGGAAGCCCCTGAGGAGCCTTTCTTCGATGAGGACCCTTGGTTCTAGGTCTCCACCGTGCTCGAGCTTTCTTGGAGCTTTTGGAATGTAATATACTTTGGGCTTGCACGCCCCGCTGCAGAAAACTAGGTTGTTAAACCTTATGTGAAATATATGCTGATCTTTTGTTGTAAGCATGTGATGGTACACTCTTGCACGACGTTCTATAACTGTTTAAGCATGAATAGTTACGGGATGCCGTGTCCGCAGGCGTCTTTGGAAACAGGGGCGTTACAACCTACTCGAGTCTTCCTCTGAAAGATGGGGGCGGCACGGCCACGGTTGTCAGCAACCATGCACAAATGACAGCACAAAGCAAAGCTGAGGGCTCAATGGCGAGTAAGAAGAACGAGACTAGAGAGAGCCAAATGGAAATGCGCTAGTAAGAAATAGAGAAAAGTGAAACATCGTAAGCCTTAAGGACATCTGTAGTGTGTGAAAATAGAGAGTCTTAAGCCACCTTAAGGTCAACCTTATACATTACAGGGGTGACCTTAAGCAGGTCATAAGCAAAAAAGGCTTAAGGCTGGTCCTCAAGCTAAAGACCTGGCCACAAGCATTAAAATATAATTTTTCTTTATCTGCCAAGTAGGACCGTATTAAGGTCCTTTGGGTTATATAGTACACTATGGAGTCGACCTTAAGGTTTAGATGGAACCCACCTTAAAGTCCCTTGAGTTATATACACTACAGATGCCCTAATATCGACAAGACAAGGGCCTTAATGCCAATGGGACATGTGGCCCTTGTCAGGAACCACACACACCCCCGTAACCGGCACAATCAGCCACGTCCCATGTCTAGATCAATGCCATGTGTAAGCCCCAAATGAAGCCATATAAGAATCTGGTAGACAAATCTGTAATTGAGGTCCTTTTTGACGGAAAAATTGAGGTCCTTCGTTTCAATAAGCATAACGTTGTACAGATGCCTAATTATTTAGGGTGTAAATTACGAATTGGACCTTCATTTTGAGTGCGAATTTGGAGGATGGAGGTGTTGAGTGGTCTAAAATCATTTAGGGTGCAGATACGAATTGTTTGACCTAGCTAATAGTATATATGCCTGATATACGTACTAAGTAACATGTATTTTGCAAACAAAAAAAATTGGGTGTACATGTGTACACGCATGTCCCAATACTGGGTCGGCCCATGGGCAGCATGAAACAGATTAATAAAAGCCATTGAATTATTAGTCAGCCTGCCGTGTTTACTCGGGTGTTCGACGAGTTCTTCCTCTCCTGCCGTCCCGCTACGACCATGTACAAAATGACATTTCCACTTTGTCCTAAAGCTTGGTGCCGATAGTCTGGTATTGCCACCTGTCATTCATCTCGGAAAAATGAGAAATGCGACAATTGAATACATTTCAGAGCTGACGTTGTCTTCCCGTCTGGAGTGCCTTGAACAAGGAATTGTCGCTCTTAGGCTCGGTCCACATAGAAATAATGCATGCTTTTGGACTCAAGTCACAGGTGTACCATCTACTAGACTATATAACAAGAATAGATCCACCTTCGTCGAGCCGATACGAGCTCTATACTGTGTTACTAAATTTTTACACACCAAAAAAGAAAAAGGGGGAGAGTAGTTGAAGATCTTAAGGGTCAGATGTGGTGCCCTTCGGCTTTCTTATTAGCTCTCTTCACTGCGGTACTGCATGCATATGCTCAGCCAACTACCTTAGGTACGAGTTTACATCTTATTATTCTCATATGTATCATTTTTCAATGCTTCATCGATCATAAACAAGTTATTCATAGGTAATTAATGTCTTGGCTTCCCTTTTTTTCATTTTTTTGAGATGGACAGAAAAAAAATAGTCCTTTCTCTGGCAAATACTTGGCTTCATCCAAAAAAAGGCAATCACTTGGCTTGAGATTATCCATGTGCGTCCTGGAACAATGATAATTTTTCACATCACACATTACTGCAATACTTTTCTCTACTACACAAACAACAGTTGACTTAGATAACTCATATAAATGTGGCGAAGAATACTACAAAAAGTTTTATTAGGCTGCAAATAGATATTGAATCAGACCATCACTACTACAAAAACCTAATACTAGATGCCAAATCACAGACGGTTTGACAAAACCGCCTGTGACTGACACTAACACAGACGGTTTTAATTTGGACACCGTTTGTGTTGATGGTGTCGGAGAAAATGAGTATCATAGACGGTTCTTACCGATGAACCGTCTGCAATATTCCAGTATCACAGACGGTTTTATTTAAAACCGTCTGTGATAATCTGGAATTATCACAGATGGTTTTTTATTAAAAACCGTCTGTGATAAGCTGATTATCACAGACGGTTTTTATTAAAAACCGTCTGTAATATCTCAGGATTATCACAGACGGTTTGTATTAAAAACCGTCTGTGATATGTTTCCCACCTTGCAATCCCCCAAAATTTCATAATTTCCCTCCTGAGTCCGAGTAGGATTCAGTTTTGAGACACCTTCAGTAAAACGGGCATAACTTTTGCATAAGATGTCCGTTTTCGACGTTCTTATACTCGTTGGAAAGCTAACGACGAGCCCGATCCAAAACAATGACTGGCCATCTTTGGACCCTGAAAATCGGCCATCTTTGGACTTAAACCTGCATCGCAAGTTTTTGGTTTCTGTTTTTGCCCTTTTTCTTGGTCTTCCTTTCGAAATTTGGATTTTGCTTCAACTGAAAAGTTGTAGATCTCATCAAAACCTTTCAAATGAGTATATATAAGCCATATAAAACTTTGTTATTTTATCTTTTCAGACTAGTTGTTTATATTGCATCGGTATATAAACTTTTGTGCTCTAATTCACAGACGGTTCGTATATAGAACCGTCTGTGATATTCTGACCACTGGGCCAGTCGATCCTCCTCAACCCAATCATAGCCAATAGAAATCCACCAATCCTTACCCCACGGATCATAGCTCTGCCTCTCCGTCCCCACGCCAAAAATTTCGCACTCCCTCCCCTATAAATAATCACCAGAACCCAACCTCCTTTCTGTTCTCCTCCTTGCTGTTCTCCTCCTCCTTGCTGTTCTCCTCCTCTTTGATGTTCTTCTCCTCCTTGCTGTTCTCCTCCTCCTCCTCCTTGACCCATATACCATAATAGCCCCACGAAGCAAACGGTGCACAAGGTAGCGCTCAATCAACGCCGACGATGGTGGGCGTCAAAGACATCCAGCTCGTGCGCTGCATCAGGGGCGAGAAGGCCTAGGCATAGAAGATCTTTGCTTTTCTCTGTTCTTGTTGTGTTAGCTAGATGGGCAACATGTTTGTTGTTTTGGGATATTGTAATGGTAGGCTGTAATCTTAATAAAAATAAAATGTGTACTGTGTTTCATACTATATTTTCTTGTTTTCATTTCAATTAGTTGATTTGCGAAATGAATGTTTTATGTTTGTGAAATAAATTGAGATGTGAATTGGATGTATACATGTACATGTTGATCTGCTTGTTTCAGAGGGCATGGCTAGCATTTCCTGAGGCTAGCAAATAAACAAAAATAGATTTAAGGGTAGAAGAGAATAGCACAGACGGTTTTTAACTAAAAACCGTCTGTGCTAGATATCACAGACGGTTTTTAGTTAAAAACCGTCTGTGATTATCACCTATCACAGACGGTTTTTACTTACAAACCGTATGTGATATTTACACCACAGACGGTTCGAAAACCGTCTGTGATAACCTTAGATTATCATTGACCCATAAATTCATATGGTTCAGAAAACCGTCTGTGATGATGTTTTTGAACCGTCTGTAATACGGTTTTCTATAGTAGTGCATTAGGCTACAGAAAGAAGAACTGGACTTCATATGTCACTTTTTCTATTGAGTCTACTGATCTACAGAATATAAATAGATGATACAGAAAAGAGAAGCAAAATCATTCTTCAAATATTCTTGAATTCATGTGCTTGCAAAAAGAACATCCAAACTAACCGCTGAAAGCATCAATTTCAATCATTCTATCTAAACTTCAATGTTCTGGGACCTGGGTTGACGAGTACCTGATAAAAGGCACCAAATATTGTAGCAAAAAGTATAAAACTGTTTAGACTGTTGCATTCCTCTTGTTCTAAATGTAAGAAATACACAACTAAAAAAACTAAATCATAAAGGACAAGTTCCATTGCAATCAGTAGGATATTTTGAATACAAGTTCCACTGGCCATTTCTCTCTGAAAAATCACCCCCCCCCCCCAATGTGGCAATTAAAAACCACATAATTCAAAATGCATGCCGTTGCTATGCAAGAAACTGATTTTGGCACAACAGAACACATAATTGCATGGCCATAGGAAACAAATGGGTTCTGGTAGTGATCATACATTGGCATTTCACGGTTTTCCCCATTTTTATCTGTCATTTAACAATCTGGATTTTATTTTTCACAATTTGACCAATTCATTTTAAGTATAAAATTCCATGTCTAAATGTATAATGATCTCAAGTGGCGCTCATTTTCACCTATATGTAGACGAAGGGTTTATAAGCATCGATTGCGGCCTTCCTAGTGGCTCTAGTTATGTGGATGAAAAGACAGATATCACATATGTTTCAGACGATGGGTACATAGACACAGGAGAAAACCACAATATTTCTCCAGAACACCAAGGTGCTCAACAATTCCAGACAGTTTTGAATCTCAGAAGTTTTCCTACGGGAGGTAGGAATTGCTACACTCTTTCATCTGTCACGAAAGGTCAGAAGTATCTTATAAGAGCAATGTTCATGTATGGTAATTATGACAACAAAAGGCAGAATCTTATTAGCTCACCGTTGGTCTTCAGCATCTACATTGGGCTTGATTTCTGGAACCGAGTCAATATCACTAATGCATCCATGACTTACACGTCTGAGGCAATCGTTGTGGCCACGGTGAACTCAATATCAGTTTGCTTGATTGATAATGGACAAGGAGATCCTTTCATATCATCATTAGAAATGAGGCCAATGGGGAGTTCAATTTATCTTGCTGCCATGGCAAATCAACCTCTCTTGCTCCAGGATCGACGAAGCATGGGTGCAAGTGGCGTACTTAGGTGACCCTTCTTTTATTCGCATGATCTAGACAACAATATATTGTTAGTTACTAAGTTTTCACAAATCCTAACAGATAAAATAAGCATCTGAAATTTTAGTTTTGTTTAGTTTGACTATATATAGACAACTCTTTCATTTTCAACAGTTTTAGCTCATTTTCATTTCTTATTTTTTAAGGCTTGCAACCAATAGCATTGTACAGTTTGGTACCACCATCTGTGGCCCTGTGGAAAATTGGGTTAAAGCCTGTTAGAAAGGAAGAAGCTTGTATTGCAAAGAGGCCCATAGGGCATATATAGTACATGAGACACACACAAGTCTAAACCCTAGATAATGGAAAAAGATACTAATACCCTTAACACACCCCCCTCAAATGCAAGGCATATGCAATAGCATTGCATTTGAAAAGGGTTTACACTAAAATAGGGAAAATCCAAAATCCATGTCTTGAAGATGTCGTTGCGTGTGGCTCTTAAAAAATTGTGTCGAGTACCAACCATCCGGAATCGTGCAACAACCCAGAAAGCACAAAGTGCAGGGGCTAGGAAAGTAGATGTAAGCGGGAGCAAAGTCGACCACGGTAACACGACGTAGAGGATGTGGAAGATGACACAAGTAGAGATCTGTCAAATCAAACCGAAAAGGGAGATAGAAGCATAACGGCACAGATCGAAGCCCGAGATGGCGGCGGCGCAGTGCACAAGAAGCGCAATAGAGGCGCGGTGCAGAAGAAGCGTGGCAGCCTTAGAAACTCGGGGCGGCATCTCAAAAAGAAGGGCGGCATCATAGAGACTTCTATGATCTGCAGCGACTCAAAGATAAAAGCAACGGCTGGGACTATGCGAAAGGAAGGAGAGAACCACACCCATCCGAGAGGATGAACTGTGGATAGCAAAACAGTCGGTTGACTGATAGAAATTTTGTAGACTTGCACAACTTTGACGATATGAAGGAGAAAAGCTATGGACTTGGATGAACACAACGGAAGACTCTGATAAAAGACTCAAACGATACTAGCAGTGAATTTTCTGCGGGCACGTGAAATTGCGTCTCCCCCCACACTTGTCCAGCCACCACCACTTGTTCTTTCCTTCACCTCCCCTCTCTCCTCTTCCAGTTCTTCCCCCTTCCCCCTTCCTTCCTCAGTCCCGTCTCTCTCTGCCCCTCTCCCATTTTTCACCACCAGCCGGGAGAGGAGAAGCCGGTGGCGGCCTGGGAAGAGCGACAATGGGGCGGCCGGGAGTCGGCGGAGAGGGCGAGATCCGGGGCAGCGCCGAGGCGACAAAGAGGAGTTGGGAGCAGAGGCCGACGCGGGCGCAGGCACAGGAACAGGCGGCTGAGCGCACAAGGAAGACGTGGCGACGGCACAGAGGGCGCCGAATCCGGCGGCGGGGAGGCCAGATCCGGGCTTGGCGGCGGTGGAGACGGCCGGATCCATGGCGGCGGTCACGAATCCCAGGTTGCGGTGATTGCCGGATCCGAGGCTGCGACGGCTGAATCCAAGATGACAACGGCGAAGCGACGGCGCGGAGGCACTGGCGCGGACGACAACGGCCGGAGGCGCAGGCAGCCCAGCGTGGCACGGCGATCGGATCCGGAGGTCCGAGCCCAGATCCCCGGCTGCAGAGAGGTGGCTCCTCGGGGCCGGGCACGGCGAGATCCAGCGAGGGGAGCCTGGATCTGGCAGTGGGGAAGAGCTCTGCGGGCAGATCCGGCGTGGAGGCTGCCGGATCTGACGGATCCGCCGAGGAGGCGGTGCAGGACGGCGGGACGTGGGGAAGCTCGGTCGGTGGCACCCGGATTCGAGGACAACGGCGGGGGTGACGACTACACGAAGTCACTGGGATGCGCGAGCACTGGTGCAGGCGACGACGGCCGCATGCGAGACGGTCGACGACTTGGAGATGGCCGCCGAATCATGCGGGCGACAGCTCGAGCGCAGGGGCGGCGGCGGCGAGCAGTGGCCGCCCCCGGGATTAGCTCCTCCCGGGGGCAGCAGCGGAAGACTTGAGCTGGAGGTGAGCTAGGTTTGAAATCTAGGCTCTGATACCATGTTACAAAAGAAGAAGCTTGTATTGCAAAGAGGCCCATAGGGCATATATAATACATGAGACACACACAAGTCTAAACCCTAGATAATAGAAAAAGAACACTAATACCCTTAACAAAGCCAAATACATCTTTTATTGGAGTGTTAACTGGCAGGATCCTGTTTACTATATATTGTTCAGTCAATTCGGTGCTACTTCTCTCAATAAACAAACTATACATTTTATAATATCTGAATTAAAAAGACTGAAATATAGGATCTATATTCAAATTTTCTCCTCCATCAAATAGTGCCCTCTAAATACTCACACATATTTCCATTACCAGGTACCCGGATGATCCCTATGATCGTCTCTGGTGGCCATCGCAAGATACCTCAGGGTGGATGAACATGTCCACAACGAGCACCGTTAGGCACGATACAGATGACGTCTTTGAGGTGCCAACTGCAGTCCTCCAGACGGCCGTCACCACGTCGTCCACCTCTGAAGCTCTGAACTTCTCGTGGGCGGCTCCAACTGGCTGGCCTATGGCACCAGGATACTGGCTCTTTGCACACTTTACTGACTTCCAGAAGAAGCAGCAGCGTGAGTTCGATATGTACTGTAATGACCACAATTGTTGTCGTGATTTCAAGCCGAACTACCTCAGGGCGGACTATATACACGACGAATCGCCACAGACATACGACAATGACCTTACAACATCTCTCTCATCGCCACCAAAGCCTCTGTGCTGCCACCCATGCTCAATGCCATCGAGATATACTACCAAGTGAAACAAGATGACAAGATGACCACCTTGGAAGATGGTACGCTTGTGCCCTTATTTCCTTCGAATTGAAACCACTAGACGAGCTCACGTAACTAACAAGTCCCTGTGGATTACTTGGAACACATGCTAACTACTGTACTCAAAAAGCGTAAAAAATACTAACTCTCCAAAGACTCCTTAAAAATAATTACAGAAATCATATTTAAAAGTCAATATGTTACCGTACCCTCAGTTTCATCAACATCGGAGCTGTTCTAATCCCTTACCTATGTAGTTCGCAACTGCTGTACTAAAGCAAAAACATGGTTTTGTTTTTGCATGAACGGTTTGACACCCTTTTCCATATGTCGTCTAAAAAACGTACAGGAATCATACTAAGCAGTTTCCTGTGGTAACATCAACATGGTCGATCTTATCAGTTGGCATTACTAACTTTATTATTTTGTAATGCGGTAGGTGTCCATCAGTATTATAGATCTCAGAAAACAAATGAAGAAAGAGACAAAGTAATTAATCTCTAATTAATGAACTAAATAAGATGGGCAGGTGCACCAGCAAGTTATTTACTGTTGACTAGATGAAGTATTGATGTTGCGTTGTCATTCTTGCTAAATACTTTATCATCAGCGCATCCCTCATTCCCTCTTTAGTTTATATATTGTATCAATATAGAATCTTTAAAGTCAAATTTTCAAATTTCTGAAGCTATATATGCAGATAAAAGGACTCATGCAACATCACCCAAGTTATCACATAATGCTTGATATATGAATACGGGTACCAACTAAATTATTTTGTGATACATTTATTTGCTAATACATTATTTTCTTCTATTTGATTTCTGTGGACCTTAGTTGATGCCATGATGGCTATTAAAAATGAGTATGAAGTGAAGAAGAACTGGATGGGCGACCCATGTTTACCAGTAAACTATGCATGGAGTGGCTTGAAATGTATAAGTGATGGATTCACATCAAGAATTATATCTTTGTAAGTGGGCTGGATAAGAGTGACTAAAGTTCTTTCTGCACATCTTCTAGTAGACTGTTTTTTCTTCTACTATTAACAAGCCTACAATATTTTCAGAGATTTGTCCCACAGTGCTTTGCAAGGAGCAATATCTGATAAATTTTCCATGCTCAAATCACTCAAATACCTGTGAGTATACCCATGTACGAGTTGATCCACCCGTCATTACAGATAGCAATAACATCAACAGTATTTCACAAACTCTATTTTCAGGAATTTATCGAACAATGGCTTAAATGGATCGGTACCCAATTCCTTGACATACTTATCAACTCTCCTTGTTTTGTATGTACCCTCCTATCAATCAGAAAAAAAGCTGAGATATGCAGAACATTAAGGCAATAATTTGTTATCTTTTTATATGCAGAGATCTATCGGGGAATCATATACGTGGTACAATCCCTGAAGCATTGTGCACAAAACGAGCACTCACTTTGAGGTTTTGATTTCCATTAGCTCTGTGGTTTGCCATAGTTGACCATAACAACATTGAAATCCTGGAAAGCAACTTGTGGGAGCAATGACCAAACTTCCGTGTCATGTTTCTACATGTGAACATGTAACGTAGTAAAGCACGCATTTAGAGTGAAAATATGCTATCAGTTCAATGATGTACTCACAGTTATTGCATGGAAGAACTTGTAGATCACAATTCACAATAGTTCATCTCTTACAAAAATCCTATGCAATTGCACCATATATTTTTACATGTAATTTTGGACTAAAATAAAACACAATGTATAATAAAATTATAATAGTGTTCATCTACCAACGAAAATTTCATATTAAAAAGGTATGAGTTTTTTCGTTGTATAGACCTCTAACATTTAGAATTTAATCTACAACACTATAATCTAGGCAAACAAAATTAATGGTACAGTTTTTGTCCCTTTTGGCCCCATTAATGTGCGAATTTTTAGATTTTAGAGCCAATTTTTAGATCTTACTAAAATCCTATGCAATGCCTCTAATTGAACCAATTTTTTCATTACACATTAGATCAAACTGCAGCATTATTTTTCATGGTTTTAGGTATGACATTGTGAATGGAGATCCATGCAATCCAAGATCAAGGAAGAAAAATACTGTGGTTCTAGCAGTTGCGATTGTGGTTCCTGTTGTGATTGTAGTAATACTAGTATCTGCTATGTTGATGTTTTGTTTCTGCAGAAAGCAAGGTAAATCTCTCTTTTGTAAATTCTGGAACACTATATTTATACCTGTAATTGTATAATACTACCTCCAGACCAAACTAAATACTGTTTTTGGAAGTTGATTCTGGTTTGCTAATACTTGTCATTTTGGTTTCTCGTGGAACATTTCCCACCAAGTGCTCTATTAATTCCTTACTGGTAGCGGTCTTAGATCAGTACACTATTAATTCTTTGTTCTATGTGCATGGAGATAAAATGACAAGTAAATTCAACCGGTGAGCTCGCGACCACTGAATACTAGTATCTGCAATATCAATGTTTTGTTTCTGTAGAAAGCACGGTAAATACTTCTTTTGTAAATTCTGGAACACTACATCTCTGCCAATAGTTGTGTAATACTACCTCCAGACCAAACTAGATGTTGTTTCAGTCAGTTGGTTCTAGTTTGCAAATACTTTTTATTTTGGATTTTTAAGGAAAATTTTTTCACCAAATACCCCTATCAATTCCTTATTGGTAGTGGTGTTAGAGAGATGAGTACACAATTAATAGGGATAAATTATGTCAAAAACTAAGACTTTAATTCCATCCTTCTTCTATGTGCATGGAGCTAAAGTGCCAAGAAAATTGGACTGGAGGGAGAAAAAAAACATGTTTTCAGCATTTTTTTGCTTTGATGGAATACTTGGTTTCTTAAGTTACCTCTCTGAGTGTTCTACTTGTGCGTGCAGGCACTGCAAAGTCTAGAAGTCAAGAACATAGTAAAGATCATATGCACATATCTGACAACCGCGAATTCACGTACGAGTCGTTGATAAAAATAACAAATAATTTCTCAGCATTCATCGGCGAAGGAGGGTTTGGGCCTGTTTTCCATGGCCAGTTAAATGATAGTACTCAGGTTGCTGTTAAGATGTGTTCTCAAACATCAACATCAGGGAAGAGAATGCCAGAGTTTTTAGCTGAGGTACTAAATTCCACACAATAGAATTTGGCATAGGTTTCAATATTTTTCATGCATTCACAATAAAAAAATTGGGTTGGAATTTAGGTGGATACATTGAATTTCCTTTTGTAGGTTGAGAGCTTAACAACTGTGCACCACAGGTATCTAGTTCTGTTGGTTGGCTACTGCACTGACAAGGATCATTTAGCCCTTATTTATGAGTACATGCCTAATGGAAGCCTTTACGATCACCTGAGAGGTTCGTACTCCGTACATTTAAAAATTATCAACATTGGCATCTCCCATGATATCTTGCATGGAAAGCAATACCTTCTTCTTAGTTATTACGTACCCTCAAATTATAATTTCGTCTTTTAAGTTTCAATCCGTAAGTAACCATGTTATATCCGTAAGTATCGTTCTATTATGCACTTGCCTATTATCCTGTCAGTCTATGCATGGATGGCACCAAACTCGACCCACCACCTGTGCAAGCACAACTCAACCTCAATACATATATATAGCGATACACGCATTCATACGGATGGCATCGATGCAATGCGCAAAAACCAACACAAAAAATCTCTCCCTCATCGGACACCTTCCCACAGTCCCAGGGTTCAACCAACCTTACTAAAAAGATTTCGTTGTCTTTATTCGCGGATCGAATATATGTTACATGCTTAACCTCTCTTTGCTCACTATCAAGCCGAACAAGCATACCATCTAACCTTTCTCCCTTCTAATCTCTCTTTTCTCTAGTCTCTATCATTCCCTCTTCAATTAGTTATACTAACCAACCTTACATTACTATATCATCCAGTAATTAGTTATGGAGGTGGCAAATCGGCTTTTGCCTCTCCCCTCCTGGCTCTCTTATGGAGGTGGCTTGGGCCGGGCCGGCTAGGCTTTGGGCCTGGCCCAGCTGCCCCATGACTTTTTTTCCTAGTATTACACTCACTTTGCAGAAGACTAGAAAGATTGACGTCCTGATGTGTCATCAATATTTCTTGTCATGATCATTCAGGCAAAAACGCTATTGTTCAGAGATTGAGTTGGCAACATCGAGCTAGAATTGCACTTGAAGCTGCCCAAGGTATAATTTTGAGTGTAGCACAGCATTTCATCATTTCCTTCAGTCTCCTGTTACGTTACAATACCTATTCGTCGTGCCTTTTGGCGTAGGCCTGGACTACTTGCACACGGGATGTGTACTGCCTATAGTACACAGAGATGTCAAGTCACACAACATCCTTCTGGGACGTGATCTGAATGCCAAGATATCGGATTTTGGATTGTCAAAGTCATATCTGAGTGTTGCTCAAAGTCACATATCTGTGACTGCTGCTGCTGGCACACTAGGCTACATCGACCCAGAGTCCGTTCTTATACCTATTCCATTTTCTTAAAGAGTTCGCAAAAAAATATCTAGAAGACAAATAATATACTTCATAAATTCCAGAAAATATCATTTGTTCAATTTGAGTCCAGTTGCAATTGAGAGGCTAATGATTATGGTAGAACTAGCTAATGATTCTTCCAACCGTTCTTACCCAGGTACTATCGTAGCGGCAGACTCACAGTGAGCAGTGATGTCTTCAGCTTTGGAGTAGTTTTGTTAGAGATTGTAACTGGTGAGCCTTCCATCTTGCCAACAGCAACACATATTGTGCAACACATCAAGGAGAAGGTTAATACTGGAAACATTGAGATGATTGTTGATCCACGACTTCATGGTGAGTACGACGTCAGTTCTATCTGGAAGGTCGTGGACATAGCGCTGATGTGCACAAGGGAGGCATCCGGTGAAAGGCCAACGATGGGTACCGTGGTGGCACAGCTAAAGGATGCCTTAGCATTGGAAGAAGACCGTGCAAGCGACAGCATCAGTGACATTAGCCATGGTGGTGCCAATGCCGAGCTGTCGATCAACTCTATGCCATCAGCCAGATAATAGAGCTGACTAAAGTGAAGAGCCATCCATACTACAGGTAATCTTTTTATTTCTCAGTGTGCTTATACAATAAGCATGAAACGTATGTTCAGAGGAGTTGTAGCTATGTCCTACTTGAGGACTGTATTTATCATATATCATGTGTTCTGTATTCTACACAATTATGCAAATTTCTGAAAATGGGTGATATGTTAGAGGAACATTTATAAAAAAAATCAGGAAGCACAACTAAATACTGTACATATCATAATGTCGACTTGTAAAGTGTGAAACTTGTTCTGCAAATTGGAGCGGTATGCCAAGAATAATGGATTACCTGTGGCTCTGTTTTTTATCCTTTGTTTTGCGCACAGTATCTGGGACAGACCACACAACAACCTTCTGTCCAAGAAATCTGTGAGCAAATGAAAGCCTAAATTTCATAGGTGAAACAATGTGCAAGAGACAATCCTAATGACAAACATGTAGGCATAACTTAGGGCGAAAATATTTGCCAGGAACGAGGAAACAAGGCATCCACAGACCCACTGTTCATCGTATCTACGGCCTACGGGTCAAAGCGAAGCTTTAGAATTCGTCTATCACGGTGGATGCCTTATCAGTGACTAGTACTTCAAACAAGCGCAAACCATCTGCCTGCGCAATGTTCGTTTCTACACCCAAAATTTTCACATTAAATTCATAGTAAAATACTAGTGTTGGAAAATACGGCACATACATTTGCCACAAATTGCGACATAGCTTAGATGTCAAGGCGTATAAATAGCACTGCAAATTACCAGGGATTGGAGGAATACTGCGGGTGATCGGAGGGGAGCTAGCGGGGGTGTCAGGTCTGAAGAAATATGCCCTGGAACTCTGTCTCGGTTTTTTCTCTGAAGAGCTGCTGATTGAAGCGTTAAGTGACAAGGGGCGGTCCAGATTGACCCATACCTCTTCGGTGAAGATCGACGGTCACTTTGGCACCAGTAATTACTGTTGATAACTTGAAAAATGAGATTACGGTGAACAGTCACTACACGGGGATTAAAAGCCTGAAACGGTATTGTAATCTTTGTTTGCATTAAAACTTAATTGCAAACACTCATATATATACTTTCAGCTAAGGAATGAGAAGGCATCAAGCCAATACACCTAACTATCTAGTCGTAGCTTCTAGGAACATAGTTTCGGATCTCCAAATCGAAGGATCTGACAAATTGGTATCAGAGCTCTTAAATCCTTGGCGGTGAATCGGTGAGGAATCGATTGGGTTGGTGAATCCTGATTCACTATAAAATCCCCAGTCGATTTCTGACCTAGGCGACAGAAGAGATTGTGGTGCGGTGAGGGTTTGGGACTTGCTCCTTGGTAAAATCCCTAAGCCAACACCCGATCTGAGTGGGAATGACGAAGCCCAAGGCTACAAATGAAGGAGAAATGCTTGATCTCACAGCTATTACGCAAGAGGCAAAGGAGGCAAGCCACAAGGCGGATCTGGTGCAAACCCAGATGGGTGATATGCAAAAACAGGTGGTCAAGCTACAGGCCCAGATGAGTAGGATGGAAACCTTGCTGCAAGGGATCGCTAGTTCTCATGTTCATGCAACTGAGCATAATACTAGGGCCAGCGCTTATCACATGAGGCAGGAAGAAGGGCCAAGAAATGTTTCAGATCATGTTCCTCCCAGTGAGTTGGACTTGGAGATGATGAGACGAATCAAGCATCTGGGTCAGATTAACCTAAATAGCACGCAAGGAATCCAACACAATGCTGGCCATGAAGGTAATCCTTACTCTCCATCCACTAGTTATTCTACAGCACCAATTCCATGGGGTCAGAACAGACTAGCACATTCTGCTCCTGTATCCCCCACATTGAACCACCTAAATTCCCACCATGAGCAGCAATTTGGTAGGCAGTGGAATCCAAATCATAGGGATCACATGAATCATTCCCAAGACCCTTATTATGCCAAGTAGCGGAACCCAAATCCAAGTAATGAGAGAGTTAACAACTTTTACAAGTCCATTGCTAAAGGGCCCGAACTAGATTTTCCAAAGCTTGATGGAAGTGAACCCCTAGAGTGGATTAGGCGGAGTGAGACCTATTTTGCCATAGCCATTGTTCCTGATGAAGCTAAGTTTGACCTAGCTCGGATATATATGATAAGAAGGACGGATAGATGGCTCAGAAGCACTGGATTATTATGGAACACACCCCTTGGCCTGATTTTTGTGCGATGATATGTGATAGATTTGCTCAGTACAGTGGGTATGAAGTGTTGGAGAATATCCATTCTATGAAGCACTTTAATCTCAGCATATCTGATTACATTGAAAAGTTTGAGAAATTGATGGCAGTGTATAAGAGTGAGAATCCCCTGCAGAGTAATCTCTTCTTTGTTAAGTGCTTTGTGAATGGGTTAAGGAATGATATCAATCATTACCTTAAACCTCTAAAACCACAGACCTTGTGTGAAGCTTATTGGATGGCTAAGGATATGGAAAAGGGGGCTGGAGCTGTGGCCAAAAGAAGCATTCGTACTTTCAATGTGGGACAAAGCAAGAGTGGATATCAAGTTACTTCGACCAAGAACAAACCATAGACAGATTCCCATTTTCAGAAGAAGGAATCGGTCACTAACCATTTTATCCCTGGAATTTGTAAGTGTTAGGGTGGCAAATGGTTTTTGGGGGCACAAATGCAAACAACACCAACATGTAAATCTTATGTTAGGAGAAAGTGAAGAAACTCCACATCAAGAACATGAATCAAGGGACTGCTAGCTAGAAGTCAATGAGAGTGTAACGCCCTAGGGTCCAAACCGGCTCAGACCTAACCACATTCTGGATAGGCCACGCACACGTAGCAACCCGCTTGCACTTTCATCCTCGCTTCGTGCAAAACGGTTAACCGGGGGTGCTACCATTGGAACTCCTAGGTTTATATGTAAGTGCTTCTCAAGGTAAGCTAGCAAGGTAGGACTAACCCAGAAATTCATGTGCACACACACATGGGCCAAGATGGGCTGGGGTGTCACATACACCCCCCTCAAAAGACTCAACGTCCTCGTCGGACCAACATACCCACACCGAGGCAAATGATAAGGATCTCCCCTCCTGGCACATGTCCGTGCATTCAGTGCCAGCACATATGCCATGCCATGTGTCCACTCCGGGCCCACACACGCCATGTGCCATATGCCCATGCCCCTGACCCGCACGCGCCCATGTAACCATGAGAGTCGGCTTTGATACCATTTGTAACGCCCTAGGGTCCAAACCGGCTCAGACCTAACCATATTCTGGATAGGCCACGCACACGTAGTAACCCGCTTGCACTTTTATCCTCGCTTAGCGCAAAACGGTTAACCGGGGGTGCTACCATTGGAACTCCTAAGCTTATATGTAAGTGCTTCTCAAGGTAAACTAGCAAGGTGGGACTAACCCAGAAATTCATGTAATGCAGACACACATGAGCCAACATGGGCCGGGGTGTCACAGAGAGCCCTCTTTCCAATTCTGATCCAGAAGAGCAATTGATGCAGTTTAGGGACTAACCAATGTGACCACTTATACCCTTGTGGTAAAAATTAGGAGGAGAGTAGAAGTAGCACTAGTGGATAGTGGCAGCACCCACACTTTCATTGACCTGAAGTTTGCCACCAAAACCTCCTATAAAAGCCTCAGCAATCCATTGAAAAAGGTGGTAGTAGCTGGAGGTGGAACCATACTGACAGGATCCCATATACCCAGTTTTGAATATGGCATTAATGGGGAGAGATTTTGCAACTCATTCAAGATACTCAAGCTAAAGGGATATGACATTGTATTTGGTTGTGACTGGATATACCAACGTAGCCCCATTAGCTTGGATCTGAAAACAAGGAGTTTGACCATTATGAAAGAAGGGAAAACTGAGGTGGTTTTTGGAAACCCAACTCGGGTTGATACTTTACAGTTGATAGACTCTAAAGGGGTTGATAAGTTGTCACTTAAGGGGATTTCAGAGTATGTGATTGAGCAAAAGAAGGGAGAAATTAACTGAAGTCAAGCCACATTATCAACCCCTCACTGAGGCTTATCAAGATGTTTTCCCGGAACCACAAGAACTGCCACCTAAAAGATCTTGTGACCATACCATACCCTTGAAGGAAGGATTTGATCTTCCCAATGTTAGACCATATAGGGTTCCACATCAGCAAAAGGAAGAAATGGAACAACAAATTCAAATTGCTAGATTCTTCAATTATCATACCAAGTACTAGCCCTTATGCCTCACCTGCAATTCTTGTGAGAAAGAAGGATGGTTCATGGAGGCTTTGCATTGGTTATAGTAAATTGAATGCTCAAACAATTAAAAACAAATACCTTATCCCAGTTATTGAAGACCTACTTGATGAGTTACAAGGAGTTGCTATGTTTACCAAGCTAGACTTGAGGTCTAGATACCACTAACTCCGAATGAGCAAGGAGGACATTTGCAAAATAGCATTTATGACTTATTTAGGGCATTACGAATACCTTGCTATGCCCTTTAGCCTCACTGATGCTCATGCCACATTCCAGCCTTTGATGAATTCTATTTTTGCTAAGTACTTGAGGAAATTCGTATTGGTTTTCTTTGACGACATCCTTGTATATAGCAAAGATGAAAAAGAGCATCAACAACACTTGGCTATGGTTCTGGAATTATTGAGGCAACACAAACTCTTTGCGAAATTTAGCAAGTGTGTAATTGTATCCCCACAAACAGAATATTTGGGTCATATCATTTCGGGTCAGGGTGTGGTAACAGATCCTAGCAAAATTTCTGCAATAAAAAACTAGCCAAAACCACAGGATGTAACTCAGTTGAGGAGTTTCCTAGGGATGGTAGGCTACTATAAGCGATATGTCAAAAATTATGGCCTCATTTACAGACCTTTGCATGACATGTTGAAGAAGAAAGGTTTTGAGTGGAAGGAACCTCAAGTTGAAGCTTTTGAAACATTAAAGCATTGCTTATCCATAGCAACAGCCATGGCGTTGCCAAACTTTTCTAAAGCATTCACCTTAGAGATAGATGCTTGTAGTACAAGAATTAGGGCAGTTCTAATGCAAAAAAAGGAGGCCAATAGCTTACTTTAACAAAGCACTAGGAGTGAGACCTACAACCCTCTCTACCTATGACAAAGAAGCCATGGCCATTATTGAGTCATTAAAGAGGTGGAGGCATTACTTCTTAGGAACTCAATTAGTGATCAAAACTGACCAGCAAAGTCTGAAATTAATGGCTGAGCAAAAGGTTAGTGAGGGAATATGACGCAAACTGATGTTAAGGTTGCTTGAATTCAATTACAAAAGGGAAAGGAAAACAAACTAGCTGATGCCTAGTTAAGGAGGGATGCTAGTCTCATGGAAATATCAATGGCAGTGCCAACTTGGATGGAATTAATTGAAAATAGTTACACGGCTGATGCTCATTGCAAGGAATTGATGGAACAATTGTCCTTAGCTCCTAACCCTGATTATGGCTATACTTTTCACTCTAGAGTATCAAGGTATAAAGGCAAAATTTATGTAGGAAATGACCCAGAATTGAGGCAGAACATCATTGGTTCACTTCACTCTTCTGCAATGGGAGGGCATTCAGGTGTGATAACCACTTATCAAAGGGTGAAGAATCTATTTTACTAGCCTACAATGAAGAAGGAAGTGCATTCATTTGTTCAAGAATGTGCTATTTGTCAGCATTCCAAATCTGAGCACTATCGCTATCCGAGATTATTAGAACCATTACCCATTCCTGATATGGCCTGGACCCATATCTCAATGGACTTCATTAAAGGTATGCCCAATTCAAAAGGAAAGGAAGTAATTTTTGTGGTTGTGGATATATTTACAAAGTATGCACATTTTGTACCATTGTCTCACTCATATTCAGTCTAGACGGTGACTCAAGCTTTCATTGACAACATATTTAAATTACATGGATTTCCTATAGCTATTATGTCAGATAGGGACAGAATCTTCTCAAGCAAATTGTGGCAAGAGTTGTTTAAATCTTTGAAGGCGAAGTTGAGATTTAGTACTGTCTACCATCCACAAACGGATGGGCAGACAGAGTGGGTTAATCAATGTGTAGAATCTTACCTAAGGTGCATGGAATTGCATGAACTTAAGAAGTGGTTGGCACTCGCTGAGCGGTGGTACAATACTACCTTTCAATCTTCTCTCAAAGTATCCCCTTTGCAGGCATTGTATGGCTTTCCCCCACCTTTGATAAATGAAGTAGCAATCCTAGGACCCAAAGATGAGGAGGCCAGGAGTTTTCTAGAGGAGAAGCAAACAATGCTCAACTGATTGAAAGATAATCTAGCCCAAGCTCAAGCTAGGATGAAGAAGTATGCAGACTTGAATAGGAGTGAGAGATAATTTTCAATAGGGGACGTGGTTTAGTTGAAAATGTAGCCTTATAGAACTGCTGCCTTTAGGCTAAAGCAAGCACTGAAGTGAACTAGCAAATTTTATGGGCCATTCAGAGTTTTGCAGAAAGTGGAAAAAGTTGCTTATAGAATTCAACTTCCTGAGAATGTGAACATCCACCCAGTATTTCATGTAGGCCAGCTTAGGAAACATTGTGGACCAAATGCCATACCCAGTCTAGATTTACCTCTAGTTGGAAAAGATGGAAAAATCAAGACTGAGCCGGCTACAGTGATTGAAACCAGAGCGTTGCCCCAAAATCAGACTCTGGTGACTCAATGGCTAATTCAGTAGGTTAATTTGGCTCCAGAAGATGCATCATGGGAGGATGACGACTTCATTAAGAGTACTTTTCCTGAATTTTATTCTAACACTATCAAGTCTTGGCTTCCTGACTCAAACACTTGAGGGCAAGTGATCTATTAAAGGAGGGGAATTGTCAGGTCTGAACAAATATGCCCTAGAACTCTATCTAGTTTTTCTCTAAAGAGCTACTGATTCAAGCGTTAAGTGACAAGGGGCGGTCCAGATTGACCCATATACCTCTTTGATGAAGATCGACGGTCACTTTGGCGCTAGTAATTACTGTTGATAACTTGAAAAATTAGCTTATGGTGACCAGTAATTAGCTTATGGTGACCAGTGACTACACGGAGATTAAAATCCTGAAACTATGCTATAATCTTTCTTTGCATTAAGACTTAATTGTAAACACTCATATATATACTTTTGGCTAAGGAATGAGAAGGCATCAAGTCAATACACCTAATTATCTAGTCATACCTTCTAGGAACATAGTTCTTCTTCTTCTCGTACTTTCCCCAAATTGAAGGATCAAACATGGGGCCTCAACGGTCACCAGAGGATGGGCCACGACTAGGGTGAGAAAAATATATAAATTGTTCATATTATTCGGTTACCATATTTGATATGATATAAATATGTTATAGATTTTTTCATCTGATTAACAATTTCTCTTCTATTCATATTCAAATTCAAATTCGTATAAAAATATAGATACAAATATAGTATGAACTTTTACCATCCGAAATGTTATTTTATACAGACTATTCGTATTTGATGAAGCAATATACATATTTTATTGCAATATGACTAATCAGTTAGATAAGTTTTTTTAATTCAATGTTAATTCTTATTTCTTTAGGTGAAGTAAATGAATTATAATGATTAAACATGACTATACGAAGATAAAATATCATTAATATCTTCATACTACACAAGTTATGAAGATATCCGGATCCGACCGAATTGACTAGATATTCGATTTGAATTCATATTCATTATAATATCTCTACTATTATATAAATTGGAGTTGGTGGTCATCGGTGTGTTCTCGTCTTCCCTCTCTAGAGCCATCCGATTTGATCTGGATCATTCATCTCTCTACTCTCTCTCTCTCTCAGGATACAACCGCCCACCCTTCTATCTCTGTCGTTTGCTCTCTAATATTTGATGTGTGAAGTTGACCAGGCAGTAAGTTCTGTCTCACCATTTTTATGACTCTGTTGCAACGCACGGTCTCTAACTAGTTTGATTCGTATTCGAGAATATCCGAGTTCGTATTCATATTCATTTATAAAAATACTAATACGAATATGGTGAGTGCACTATTTGATTAGTATTTGATTCATTTCCACCCTTAGCCGCAGCGCTGGCCACCAAGCCGCACAAACCAAAGGCATCGGGCGGGACCAAAGGATTTTTAGGGTATAAAGAAGATGCACACAACTCACATACACCACACGTATATACACATGTGTACGTCTTCTACATACACTAGGAAATTAATTAGAAACTCCAAGATCTTTGAAGCATAGGTATGCATTGCCGCACTTAACACGCACACATGTGTATAACCACTTAAATTATTAATGAGCGCACCCATCGACTCACAATCAAACACGGGTGGACGGAGACACCCAACAGTTTCCCTACCAACTAAGCAACGCTCGGGCGGACTGAAATGTTAGAGGGCTCGAGAAGAGATATGCTGTTGTGGTGGCCCAGAGTCTGGGCTGGCCCATCATTCTTGTGTTCGAAAACGGGCTGCTCCTACCGGTAGGCCCACTTCCATGCACATTGAAGCGGCCCATTCATCGTCAGGGAAGGCCATTTGACATATTGCGCTGTCTTGATGAAAAAAAATTAATGAATATCTTCCATCCTCTCTAAAGAAAATGAGTTTCTCCCTAGAAAAGCTAGCCGTCGTCACTGCCACTGCTACATTCCCCCACAATGAATATCTTCCATCCTCTCTTAAAGAAGAGAAAATTGATCATTTGCCACTTTGAAGAGTGTGCTTCGTAAAATTGCCACTTTTAAAATTGGCTTCGCAAAAATGTCATGCAGTACATTTACCCCTTGATTACCATACCATTTGAGCCATTTAACTCATTTAATATTTTTTTCTAATTTCAGAGGCTGGAAAAAACCTTTCTACTCTTGATACGTAAATAGGGATCTGAATCCGAATACATATCCCTGAATCAATGGGGTGCTCTGGTTCTTGGCATTGCGAACGATTGGGCGTTACTTTACTTTGAGATTGGTTGGTAGTACATGTAGTTTGATCGGATGCTGAACTGGTTGTAGGGTCAGGGGGAGTTTATGGATTGCCTCACTAGTTGTTATTTGGGGTATTATATCGAACGCGGTTCGCGGAAATCGATTCTTGATTGTTCGAATAGGATCTGTGGATTGCTACAACTACAGATATACCGAGTGGGAACAAAAATTTCCGTTTACCTCCATAGTGGCTAAAAATAGAGGTAATTCAGATCATACACCTTTGCTAGTAAACACAGGGGCCTCCTCTCATAATAGACAACCACTACCATTTAAATTTGAACGGGGTTGGCTTTTGAGAGATGGTTTCCATGATTTGGTTGCAGATGTTTGGCAATCAGAAAACAAAGGAAATTCGGCCATAGAGAAATGGCAAAATAAAATACGATCCCTCAGGCAATTTCTGAGAGGGTGGGCCAAAAATACAACAGGTCATAATAAAAAAGTGAAGACGAAATTAGTCTCCATGCTTGATGAGCTAGACAAAAAGGCGGAAATTACCATGCTCTCAGACCACGAACTAAATATGAAACGATATCTAAATGATCGATTAGTTCAATTGCTGAGGGAGGAAGAAGCCAAATGGTATGAGAGAGCTAAAACAAAACACCTCCTGGAAGGTGATGATAATACACAATACTTTCACTTGGTTGCTAATGGAAAACATAGGAAACAACGAATTTTTAAATTAGAACAAGACGATGGGATAATAGTGGGTGATGCTAAATTAAAAGCATATATCACAAACTATTACAAGGGTTTATTTGGACCACCAGATGAAAATAATTTTACTATGGTGGAAAACCAAAACCACGATATCCCCCAGGTTACGGAAGAGGAAAATGACTTCCTCACATCTCCGTTTACAGAGAAGGAGATTAAGGAGGCAGTATTCCAGATGGAACACAATAAATCACCTGGACCTGATGGTTTCCCATCAGAGTTCTACCAGGCGTTTTGGGAAGTTATAAAAGGTGATATTATAGCTCTCTTCACTGATTTTTATGAAGAACGCCTTCCTCTATATAGCCTTAATTTTGGAGTAATTACCCTTATTCCAAAAGTAAATGTGGCAACAAAGATTCAACAGTATAGACCCATTTGCTTGCTCAATGTGAGCTTCAAGATTTTCACCAAAGTAGCCACAAATAGACTCGTGGGAGTGGCTACAAATGTGATACGACCTTCCCAAACGGCTTTTATGCCAGGACGAAATATAATGGAAGGAGTAGTGATTTTGCACGAAACCATCCATGAATTACATACGAAGCAACTCGATGGGGTGATCCTTAAGA
The DNA here is from genome assembly GCA_017311315.1 of Dendrocalamus latiflorus. Classification (NCBI taxonomy): domain Eukaryota; kingdom Viridiplantae; phylum Streptophyta; class Magnoliopsida; order Poales; family Poaceae; genus Dendrocalamus; species Dendrocalamus latiflorus. Next base: position 23,743,665 of record CM029657.1, read on the forward strand.
TTGACTTTGAAAAGGCCTATGATAAAGTAAACTGGTCTTTCCTCCAGCAAACTCTTCGTATGAAAGGTTTTAGTCACCGATGGTGTAGCTGGATCGATAAATATGTCATGGGTGGAAGTGTAGGCATCAAGATTAATGATGACATTGGACACTACTTCCAAACAAAAAAAGGACTTAGACAAGGCGATCCTATGTCACCTATTTTGTTTAATATTATAGCTGATATGCTCTCGATTTTAATTCAGAGGGCAAAGGATGATGGCCAAATTAGGGGAGTCATTCCTCACCTTGTGGATGATGGGTTGTCTATTTTACAATATGCAGATGATACAATCCTCTTTTTAGACCATAATCTAGAGCAGGCTAAGAATATGAAGTTATTGCTCTGTGTTTTTGAGCAACTTTCTGGTCTGAAAATTAACTTTAACAAGAGTGAGATTTTTTGCTTTGGGGAAGCAAAACAATATGAACAGCACTACACTAGCCTGTTTGGGTGTGACGTAGGGTCATTTCCTTTTAGGTACTTAGGAATTCCGATGCACTTCAGAAAACTTCACAATGCGGAGTGGGGTGTTATTGAGGAAAGATTCAAGCGAAAACTGAGCACTTGGAAGGCCAAGCACCTTTCCTATGGGGGTCGCCTGGTCTTACTCAATTCAGTTCTAAGTAGTTTGCCTACATTTATGATGTCCTTTTTCGAAATTCCAAAAGGGGTCATTAAAAGCCTGGATTTTTACCGGTCAAGTTTTTTTTGGCAAGGTAATAATGATAAACAAAAATATCGCCTAGCCAAATGGAACATTCTGTGTTGCCCTAAAGATCAAGGGGGGCTGGGAATAATTGATCTCGGTCTCAAGAACAAATGTCTCCTCAGTAAATGGTTATTCAAGCTACTTAATGAGGAAGGAACTTGGCAGACCTTACTCAGAAATAAATATTTAAGTTCCAAATGCCTTACTCAGGTCCATTCCAAACCTGGGGATTCTCAGTTCTGGAAAGGTTTGCTAAAGGTCAAAGATGATTTTCTAAGATGTGGGACATTTATAATAAAAGATGGCTCAAACCAGATTTTGGGAGGATACATGGATAGATTCCTCACCTCTTAAAGACCAATTTCATAACTTATATAACATAGTCAATTATCCCCACGTAACAGTGCGGACTGTTATGAATCAAGTGCCTCTTAATGTCTCGTTTCGCAGAGCTTTAGCTGGGGATAAGTGGATAGCTTGGCAAAATTTAGTAGCTAAACTAGCTAATATTCAACTTTCTAATGAGAGGGATGTCTTTAGCTGGGACCTACATAATAATGGTCAGTTCTCAGTGCAGTCGATGTACCTGTATTTCATAAGCCCGAATATTCCTTTTACCCATAAATTTATCTGGAAGTTGAAGGTCCCCCTAAAGATAAAAATTTTCCTCTGGTACCTTCAGCGAGGGGTGATATTAACAAAGGATAATTTAATTAAAAGGAATTGGACTGGTAGCAAAAAGTGTTGTTTCTGTGATTGCAATGAAACAATTAAACACCTCTTTTTTGATTGCCACCATGCGAAAACTATTTGGAATATTGTTCAGATAGCAATTGGGTTAACCCCTCCTAGCTCCACTACACACATGCTTGGAAGTTGGCTAATAGGCATTCGGCGAGTGGATAGAAAATTGATTTTTGTGGGGGTTGCTGCTATTATTTGGGCTATTTGGTGTTCTCGTAATGACATTATTTTTGAGAACAAACCAAATCCTTCTTTTTTGCAGACTATTTTCAGGGGGTCATACTGGCTGCGGTTTTGGGCGCTGCTGCAGCGTGAGGACACAAAGGACAAAATCCGTTTGGCAAGCAAAGCGTTGGAGGTTGTCGCTATGGACGTCTTCGCCAAGAATGGGTGGCCAAATAATAATAGACTTTGCTTTTGATTTCTCTGTATTTGAGTGTACTCCCCTTCTCATTCGTCCAGTGTTTGAACTGGGATTTTTGTAAGGATTGGCTATGTGCGGTTGCAGAGGCCGGGTTTTCCCATTTCCAAAAAAAAGATATACGGTTACCCAGTATACTCATTTAGTTCTTTCTTGTGCTGTGAGTATTTGTTTGGAATAGCAAAATAGAACGGCCTTTTTCATTGATGCTACATAATGCTGTGTTGCAATCTAGTGATATATACTGTTACATTGAAATAGTTGCAAAACTTAGCAAGGGTAGAAAGGTCTTTTCCAACCCCTGAAATTAGAAAAAAATATATTAAATGAGTTAAATGACTCAAATGGCATGGTAATCAAGAGGTAAATGTACTGCATGGCATTTTTGCGAAGCCAATTTTGAAAGTGGCAATTTTACGAAGCCCACTCTTCAAAGTGGCAAATGATCAATTTTCTCCTTAAAGGAAATGAGTTTCTCCCTAAAAAACGCTAGCCGTCGTCACTGCCACTGCTTCATTCCCCCACCGTCGTCGCTCGCCCTTGCCATTTCCTCCGTTCTCATATGACGTAACTTCCTCTGCCTGCTTGATGTCTCCAACAAAAAAAAAAGGAACAACCCGATATTTTCTCTTGGAATTGAGTGGTTCCATCTAAGTTCATGTGTTCCAAACAAACCCTTCAAAAGATTCCCGTCTTTAGGTAAGGATGCATCATGCACTATGCGTTCCTTCTGAAAAAAAACGTATTGTATTGTTTTACACTTTCGTAGCTGATGTACGCATATAGGGGGCTGTTTGTATGCATGGTGGATCGCTCACGGGATTAAAATGTCTTATCTTGTTTCCTATTTGGAACATAGAACTTCTCACGGGAATTTGATAAACTTTTGCAATATATAGGGGAAAATATCCCCTAAGATTGCTATATAATTCAAAGGCTTATCCTGCCATGTGAGGCAAGCTGTCAGAAACCCAATTACATGCCTAGATTTGCCCCACCTGCAACTACAAAGCCTCGATCAAGGCGGTTGTTCAGACGTTCAGTCATCCTGGACGGCCTAAAACAAATTGCAACATGCGAGCCGTCGGTTAAGTCAATTTGCTATACATGATTTGGAGTTTGGACAGTCGTAGTTTGGCAACAAATTAACTTAATGGAAATTAAGATTGTCCTCTTAATTTCTATGATTTTCCGACTGATGCAAGTGGAAATTAAGGAACATGTGGACACACTCTTTAAGCTGCTGGTTTTCAAGAAGAAGAAAACAAAAATCTAATCGGCCGCTTGTTTTACCTTCTCTGCCAGCACTCCTTACATTTCACCAATATATTCACCGGGCTAGCTTGTAGATGCTTAACTGCTGGAACTTTGGAAATAATGGGGAAAATAGGAAATTGAACTGCATGGAACAGAAGAAAACAAAAGAGTTATCCAGCACTTGCAATTTCAATTACCTGCAAAATTTCTATCAAATTCCTATGGGAGTCCGTATGATGGCAAAGCTCACCTGGATGTGCATGGGAGAACGTTCATCAGATAGCAAAATCCTTTCTCCCTACGTAATAGGGGTTTATCAGTGTTGGGTTAATTAATACCCACTCTGCTTTTTAGCTTTCAAGTTTTGTTCCCAAATATGTATCATTCTACGGTTTCGAGATGATTTTTTTCCATTTTTTCTAATTTTATACCTTTTACCTTCATTATGGTACCTGTATCTGAAATTTTACTTTTCCAACCTAACTTATATTACCAATATCATTTACTTCTAGTTGCAAGGAAAGAATTGGCTAATCTCTACTACTTGAAAATACGAGTCGGTGGCGATCCGTTCTCCCCTCCCTCTCCACATCCGTCCGATCTAGCCACGAGATAGGATCTAGACCATTCATCTCACACCCCTCCCCTTCTCTCTGCTACTTAAAAACAACCTACTGGTGGTTGTTGGTGCTCGCCTTGATTTGCTCCTGGTGGCGGAACCAAGATTTGGCTGCGCTCCGAGCTAAATTCTGATAACCTAGAACTAACGCCAATTCATACTCATACCACAGCATAACAAAGTACATTATAAATACATCATTGATATAAAACTTGAGTTCAATGCTAAAACATAAAACATAATATGGAAAACATGTCAAAATATAAATAATGTAACATAGTAGAGATACAAGTTGAGTACCTAAATAACGAAGATTTGCTCTCTATCCTATCTCACTATTTCTTCATTGATAGTTAAACATAAACTAAGACCTACAAAGATAACACATAAGAGTAAATCAAACAGGTGTATCAATAAGCTCATTTTGGCATAATTTCAATGGAATAACTCAATCTGAAAGCTACATGAAGAACATAAGTCAGACGATGGAATATGGGGAACAAAAAGCTTTTCATTTTTAGATAGTTCAAAACAAATAGAAGGTAATGATTTAATTATAAAATGTGAAATTTGGAATTTTAAATAATGAAACTGCATGGCACAATTTTGATATGAACTAAGAACCAACTCTCTTAAAGAAATTATTGCCTGGCTATCAACATCCTCTAGGTCTTGTCCAAGTTGTTTTAGTGCTTCTGCGTATTGACCAGTTAGCTCTAGGTTGCCAATAGCATTTATAAGAGGTCTTCCCTATAGTATACAAAAATAACTAAATAACATCACAATGCAGTTACTGAAAGATAAGAGATGAGGGTAGAGGAAGCAAATTGTGAGACCTGTAAAAACTCCATGAACATGTAATAAACTTGCTTTACATTCATTCTGTTCTAATAGTCATATGATGCATTCCAATTCGTTATCAGAGCATCAAGAACACTTTTAGCAGTTGCATGGTAAGCCTTTAGGGGTGAAAAGTTATCTGGGGAGAACAAGGGTGTGAACTCCACATGGTGCTTGAAGTTTGATGAATGGCAGATGAATCAATGGAATTTAACACACTTGGAAGCTCTGCATTACAAGCAAAACAATTCTAGGGTTATAAAACTAAATGAATGCATGAACATAGTTACATTAATGTGAAAATTCTTGAAAAACACCCTGGATATATACCACTTCATCATCTGCTTCGAGTATTTGTATAATAAAATTGTCAGGTTAAGTTGTGTCATATTTTTTTCCTTTGCCACGAAAATCAATGATTGCTACCAACTGTTACCAAATCTTCTGCCTTAATTCAATGATCCAAAAAATCATACCAATGTTTCAAGTTTCAACCACCTTCAGAAAAATTAAGCCTCAGTATATTGATCCTGCTTGATCGTCATTTAACATCAGCAGTGCTACTATGTTCTAACCAGCTTCGAAAAAGTGATATGCTGGGTGACCTTGAAATAAAGCCTTAAACGATTACTACTACAAAAGAGGCTAAACTGGACGTTTACATCATAGACGGTTCCTAGGAACCGTCTGTGCTGCAAGTATCACAGATGGTTCATACGAATAACCGTCTGTGGTATTTTCACAGACGGGTTTTAATATAAACCGTCTGTGATAAGAAAGTTATCATAAACGGTTTTTAATACAAACCGTCTGTGATAATGGTAGACATCACATATGGTTCTTAATAAGAACCATCTATGATACTTCACAGACGGTTTATATTAAAAATAGTCTGTGAAATATTTCCCGCCTTGCAATCCTCCAAAATTTTATAATTTCTCGCCTGAGTCCGAGTAGGATTCAGTTTTGAGACACTTTCAGTAAAATGGGCATAACTTTTGTATACAGTGTCCGTTTCGACGTTCTTGTACATGTTGAAAAGCTAACGACAAGCCCGATCCAAAAAATACAACTAGCTCATGCTAGTCACCCTCTAATACCCTCAAAATTGACCATCTTTAGCCCTAAATTTGCGTTGCAAGTTTCTGGTTTCTGTTTTTGCCAAAATTTTCAATCTTCCTTTTGGAATTTGGGTTTTGCCTCAACTGCAAAGTTGTAGATCTCATCGAAACCTTTCAAAGGAGTATATATAAGCCATATAAAACATTGCTATTTTATCTTTTCAGACTAGCTATTTTTATTATACCGGTATATTGTCGTTGTGATATCATAGACGGTTGTTGTTATGAGCCGTCTGTGATGTCTCTATCACAGATGGTTTGTAATCCGAACCGTCTATGATGTCCTGCTACGTCACCAATCCACAGCATATCCCCCAGGATCCCAATCTCACCTGTCCATTCTCTCCGCATCGAATGGCAAGCACCGTTCTCCTCCCCACTTCTCACCCCTTATTAACCCCCTCTCCCTACTTAAAGAACTAATATCACCAGTACTACTTCAACTCATTTGTGCGCGGCAAGGGTATGAAGGGTTCGGCAAGAGCGACTGAAATTTCACTTGAAGCAAGATGGAAAGGAAGAAGGCAATGACAAGATGGAAAGAAAGAAGGCCGGCATAGAAGCTATTGATTTTGTCATAGAAGTTAAAAATGGTATTCGTTGCCTTTTCATTTCTGCTACTTGAAAATTTTTCCACACCACTTGTTTTAGATTATAGTTTAATGTAGTGTAAGCATTTTTCTAAATTTGTAGCCATGAAGTTTATCTTTGTAAAATTATAAGTGTCCTCTTATGTATGCAGTGCTATGGGTAACCTACTCGATATCTTGTGATGTTGTAATGGTGGATTCTAATCTTAATACAAATAGAATGTGTTGATGTGTTTGTTTCTGTATTTGCTTGTTTTCAGATGATATAGTTAACATTTCCTGAGGCTAACCGAAAATAGAAAAATTTAGGTATAGAATGAACTATCACAGACGGTTTTGTGGTATAAACTGTCTGTGAAGAATTATCACAAACGGTTTGAACCAAAAACCATCTGTGATGGAGAAATATCACAGATGGTTCTATATACCAACCGTCTGTGATGCTCACACATCATAGACGATTGGTAGCTAGAACTGTCTGTGATGTGTGAGTATCACAGATGGTTGGTAGCTAGAACCGTCTGTGATAGTATTTTTCACAGACGGTTCTAGTTATAAACCGTCTGTGATGTAGTTATCACAGACGGCTCACAAACCGTCTGTGATAACTTCTGATTATCACTGACACATAAATTCAGACGGTTCAAAAAATCGCCTGTGATGACAATTTTGAACCGTCTGTGATGACCCTTTTTATACTAGTGGATCTAAATTCTCATCTGTAGACTTTGAGCATTTCTTAAGACTTCTTCTACAATTCCTAGGAATATTACTACAACGTTCACCGCATCATCACACAAACAAACAAGAGACCCCAATACTTGCACCTCCCTTTAACAGCAACGCCTGCTGGTTATGGGACTGAAACCCCTTCAGTAGCTCCTCATCTGCCTTAAGGGAGCCAGTGATTTTCTCGATCTTCTTTGTTTCTAGATTGGGGGAGTACATGAGCATGGTAACGACAAGTACAAATTCTTCTGGTAACATGCACAGTTATTTCTTCAGTGCCACATACCTCCATCTTGTTACCAAGAAAGATAGTTTAATTATACAGTGAAGTCAGCTTGCCGATGAACTCGTCCAGCGACTGGATCTCTCCCATCTGGAGATTCTAGAACTCACTCCGTAAATTCTGAAGCTGCACCTCCTTCATGCATTCAACTCCCTTGTGCATCTTCTGAAGCGTCTCCCACGCTTTCCGTGTCGTCTCCTTCCCAATGAGCTGATGCATCATCGAGTCTAGCACCACCTAATAGATTACAGCAAGTTCCATCTGATCTATCTTGTCATCTTCCACCTTTACCTTTGGATCGACTGCACCTCAGACACCCTAGACACATATGTTCATCTTCATCTTCATTACCCACACTAAGTATTTGTCGGTCGTCAGGAGAGGATACTAGGGGGAGATTAGCCCATCTTAGAGCAAGTTTAATAAGGCTGACTGTGCTAGCTATAAGAGCATCTCCAATGGTTATAGCTAGCAACTAACTATAAGATTTCCACATCATCTATATAGTACACACTAAAGCTAGCATTCTAAAGAACTATCTATAAAGATAGCTATTTGATGCTTACATGCACACACAGAATTTATAGAGGCTGCCTCGTTTGGCGTTATATATTAGTGCTTAAGGAAGAGCTGGCTCGATTTTTTTTTCATACTCTCTTTCCTCCACATAGGATATATGCTGATGTGTACATGCATATAGCTAGCTGACTCAGACCATTGGACTAATCTAAAGCTACCACCGACTCGGCTTCAAACTCGTATACGGCTATGTATACAGTAATGGACTCATATACAACTAGCAAAAAAACTTTCCTAATCTTGTACAAGATTAAAATTCCAACACATCTGGTATATACTATGGCTAGTTCAGATTCGTCGATCGTCTAAACTGCTATGCAGCTCGATCTCATATCAAACTTGGCTCATTCATGAACCTGAGCTGACTTGCACGAACCGCTCGCAAGCTGAAGGACGGACGGAAGTGCATTCGACCAGAAAAGATAGCGTTCGCCAAAGTCTTCGTCGCGTGCATCGCTATTCGGGCACATGATTTGCGAATTTTTTGTACGGATAATCCATTTTTTATTCGAAAATACATAAATATACCCGCGAGAAAATTTTTTACAAAAATAGTCTCCAGTCGCCGCCCCATTGGGCGACTTCTGTCTTTCGCCCAACCGGGAGGCGACAAAATATCTGTCGCTCGGTGATTGAGCGACTGCAAGTAGTCGCTTTCCTGTTAGGCAACTGCATAGCAGTCGCCCAATGGATGGGCGACTTATAAGCGCAGTCGCCCAATGGATGGGCGACTTTAGTCAATCCCCGTGATTTTTTAGAGTTTTGTCAATTTTGTAGTTTTAAACTGGAAAAAAATATGGTATAGTTGTAATAAAAATTTATGTTTATTGTATGTTGTAGGTGCATTAAAAATTTTCAGAAATTTTTTTTAAGAACAATTGACTGTAGAACGTTTGATATATACATTGGTAAGTGATATTTTTATGTTACTAAGAATTAGTGTACCAAGAGTATGTTAATATTGTTAAATGACTTGCTATCTGAATCATTGAATGCGAACACACGAGATAATAACCTTATGTGAATAGAAATAAACTTCATAACATGCCGCGTACACTTTTATTACATGCATAACATATAGCATGATATGCGACTAACACACCCAACTGCTCGTAACATTTTGTCTACTGGGTGTAGCGTGGTTGTTTCCCCTTTTTATCGCGCCTTGAAGATGGTTCCGCTGCATCCTTTTTCCTATCATTCTTGGACTTGAGAGCTGCCTCACGAGCTTCAAGCTCTTCCTCCTGACGCTTGATGGCTGCTTTACGCAGACTTAGCTGCTCCCGCCTCCTTTGCAGCTCATCCTCCTTGCCCTTCAGACGGATTTGGTCCACCCTCACGCGGCGCTCTTGCTCAAGCCGCATCTATCGTTCCACCTCGCGAGCGTGAGTCATCTTGACAAAGTATTGTCCTTTGTTTTCCACCTCCTTTGGCCGGTTCCCTGGGCATGCCGGCGGCACCCGATCCACCCATTCGATGAACTTGCAAGCCTATGTGTGGCGTGGTAGATGTCATGGATCAAGTTGAAAAACGATAACGAGAAACAAAGGATTTAATTGTCGTCGTTACCACGAAGTGTCATCCAGGTCTGGACAATTGAAGAACCTACGGCCGTAGTTGGCTTGTGGTACTGGAGCCGTCCAGACGCACAACATCGTCCTAAAGCCGCAATGGCACTTCGGGCGCTCATGCCACTCCGGCACTCCAAATGGGTCGGACTTCCAGGAAGACATTGTTGTGTGGTAGTATTGTGATGTCTTGAGGAGGAGATGTGGTATGGAAGACATATGAGGCCTTTATGTAGACAGGTTATCTGGTTCAGTGGGCATAGTCCATGGAGAGGATCTTTTCGCTTTTCCTGGTTTCCAGTGTAGCAATAATAAATGGGTCTATGTAGGCTTTTCAGAGACTATAGTCTCGTAATAAATTCATAGTTTGTAGCTGCCCTCTTTTGTCATCTCGTAATAAATGGGTCACCGAAGGAAGACATTCCCTTAGAAAGGAGGGAGATGTTCGGTCCACAGTACCGATTGATACCAAGCCGGCGTGCTCAACCAGCGTGGCCGAAATGCAGACACAATGAGTACGCGGTCGTCCAGATCTTGGATTCCCCGAACGATGGCGGGCGACGTTTCTTCCGATGCTCACGCTTCGGGGTACAAATTAGTAATATTACATTTTTTATTGCTTATGGACCCTCGAAGTTTACCGTCCTTTTTTTTACAGAGTGCAAAATGCGACTTCTCCCGCTGGATCGACCCTCCTCATGAACGGTATGTTGATCGTTATGTGGATACATTATGGGCTCGAATATGGGACTTGGAGTACCGAATGGAGAGTCTCACTGAGGAGAACAACAACCTCCGCGAACAGATGCAACGCGAGAGGGGCAACGAGGAGGTCGTGAATATAGGAAGCTCTTATGATCCCACATGTTGCTGCGCGAACCCGAGCTGCATATGTGCATGCCACTACAATGACGGCCAGCCACGTCCGAGGCGGCCCCCTCAGCAATTCTCCATGTGGGTGCCACGAGACTCGTTTGGCATGTAGGTCACGAGGGTTATGGTTGTGTCGTATTTTAGTTTATGTATTTGTTGATGTGTTGATGCTGTGGCAGTAGGACTGTTGTGTTGATGTTTTGGGTGTACTACTTTCCATAAATTCTGTCTGTATGTGCAATGTATGTGTTGTTTCGTGTTGTAAGTGCATGACGCCTTCATTTTCTGTGACCTTCATATTCTGTGGCCTCTTTCCATAACGATGTAATGTGCAACGTTGTTAAGCATGTGATGAATTGGTTGTTATGTACGTGGAGTTGTTATCACAAGGCAAAAAAAATTGCAATACTTAAAAGGGAAACAGTACGTTCCACGAAATAAGTGCATTACAGAAAAGGGATGTAACATATAAGGTTTACAAATGGTACATGAAATTTAGCATGCATTACAACACCAACTACTGATCCGGACATGCATTGCACCGTCTAGCTGTGTGCCCCTCCTGACCGCATCGCCCACAACGTGCACCAGATGTTCCAGCTTGTGATTCCCACCGCCCTGAACCCCCAGAGCTCCCCACACCAAGCTTGCAGTATTCTCTCCTTGAAAAAGTACTCGGACATGAAGTTGGAAGGATCCATGCCCACAGTTCCGCAAGCAGCGAGGACATGAGAGCATGGCCTGTGTAACAACTTAAGCTTGTTGCATGTGCAGCTAGGTTCGTTTGCATGATCTCCAAGGCATACCTTGTGAGTAATAAGTGAACGAGATGTCCCAAATCCGGCTCTGTCACGGAGTATCACCTCGAAACGATGCACCCTGTTGCCCATGACATGCACTGTGTGCAATTGATCCTTCTGTGCCTTCGTCTCCATGTACGCAGTAATTTTTGACGAATATAGGGCTCCGGGATTGGCCGCATGAAGTGCGGCACTCGCGTACCTCTCCCTGAAGTAGCGGATTGTGCTGTGAAGAACACCTTCCACGATGGCGACAAGGGGCTGAGAACGGAGACCCCTGAGAACCCAATTGTACACCTCGGCAAGGTTAGTTGTCATTATTCTGTACCTTGCGCCATCCGTGTCGTGCAACAACGACCACTTCTCCAATGGTTCCCACTCGATCCACTGCGAGAAGCACTTGATGTTTCGCGCGCTCCTCCTTCTTGGACCACTTGGGTTAGACTCATCGATTGCTGGCAAGCATTGCGGTTGTGCCGCCCCAGGAATGACCGGCCCCTTGCTCCTCTCGTCGACGTTCTTCCTGGTGTGCTCATCCAACAACCCCCATAAAGCATCAAATTTTCTCTGCTGGTTCTGCCAAGCCAGTCTCTTGAATAGCTTCATCAAAGATTGTTTCGGGAATTGCTTGAAAAAGTTTGCCCCTAAGTGACGACTGCACCACCGGTTCCTCATGTCCGGCCAAGGAACGCTCTCCTCAGGGTCTTCTTGAAGTTTTCGTATCGCCTTTATAATACCGGCGTGGAGATCATGGATTATGCACGCACCAGGACGGGTGCCTACAACTCCAGCCTTCACATGTCTGAGAAACCACAGCCAGCTCTCATAATTCTCACTCTCCACAAATGCAATAGCCAGCGGCAATATTTGGTTGTTACCGTCAACGCCTATGGCCGTCAGGAGCTGCCCTTTGTATTTGCCTGTCAAGAAGGTCCCATCTACAGAGATCACTGGCAGCATGTGCTTGAATGCTTCAATGCTAGCACCAAATGCAAACAATGCTCTCTGCAACACTGCAAATCCCGGTGGACTTATGGACGGCTTCTCGTGCACGGCGATGTATGTGCCCGGGTTCCTTTGTGGCAACACCTTAAGCATACGAGGAAGGTTGTCGTACGCCGCCTCGAAAGTACCAAAACGTTTTTCCAACGCCTTTTGCTTGGCACGCCACGCCTTCGCGTAGCTAATCTTATACTTGAATTTATTCTCGATAGCTACCACAATATGCGTTGCCGCAATATCTCTCTTCTCCACTATCTCCCCATACATCAAATTGGCTATAAATCTGGATGTCAGGTTATGATGCCTCGCCAAGACAGTGTTCAGAATGCAGGAGTGCGGCTCCACCTTGGACACAATCCAGTGAATGTCATACTTCGGTCTACGTGCGTGCACCCTCCAAGGACAACCAGCCTGCTCGCACTTCACAGTGTACTGCTCTTGGCTTGATTTGACGACGCGAAATGTCCGTTGCATTGAGAGGGCCCAAAGCTTGATGGCATCCTGCAGCGCTTCCTTGTCAGCAAATATAGCATGCACCCGAACCTCTGTCTCATGATACTCCCATGGTGATTCATGCTCATCATGTGCGGAAACACCCTCCGCATTAAACCGGTTCCATTCCTGGGGGATAGGAACTTCTTCATCATCTGAACTATCCTCCTCCTCGTCCTCTACAGCTTGCTCTTCATCCCATGCCCTCTGGTCATCAGATTCCATCTGCTGCACGATATACTCATTATGCTCTCCTTCATCTGCTTGCCCAGTTCCGTCTCTATAGCTTGATAGCTGTAACTCTCCTCCATGTACCGCATCGGCTTGCCCAGTTCCCTCTCTATAGCTTGACGGCCGTAACTCTCCTCCATGTACCGCATTGCCTTCATCACGAGTAACTTCATCAGTTCCACCAATGTGCGGCCCGCCCGAGCTGCTAGCACCTCCCGAAGCATAGGTGGACGCACGAGCTTGCGCAGCTGCTTGTAGTGAGCACGGTTGCACAAGCAGGACACACTCGTATCCACGGCGCCGGCACCCTTGCACAAATCCCTTCCACGAAGCAGAGCGCACCAATGTCTTCAACTCCCATCTGATGTCAGTGGGAGACCGGCTCCAAAGCCCTTGCACAACGACGCTACACACCTCGGGGTCCAATGAAAAACTCTCGGTCAGCCAATGCTGCACATCTGTCATTCGAGCATTCTCGTCATCCGGAAGTACGAGAGTGACTTGCGGAAAATCGCTTAAATCCACACCATTCGGACCTTCACGAATCATTCCAGCACCATAATACACTCTCAATGTAGTACTGGCCATTAATGATGTAGGCCTACATGTACGATTGAAATTTACGACATGTCAAATAACATCGTTCAACACTAAACTAAACTTTATATACTAAAAAGGGTAGTAAAATTTTCATACTACAAAATGTATACTACATCTACAATTTTTTCTAACACCAATATTTCATCTAAATAATAGTGTAAATACAACCTAATTAACAAAAATATCTAGATCCAAATCGATGGAATAGCTTGGACTCCTTCTTCCTCCCTCACCTCCTCCTTCAACCCTGTCCTCCTCTCCTTCTCTTCTCCCCTCTCCTTTTCTTCCCCTCCTCCCTCTCTTCTCCCCTTCTTTTCTTCCTCTTCCTCCTCTCTTCTTCTTCTCTCTGGCTCTCTACGCAGAATGAGGGAAATGAGGGAAAAGTGGTTGGTAGTGGGCGGCAGTCGGTGGAATAACTGGATATCCACCCCTGTCGCCCTCCCGTTGGGCGACTGCAATTTCAGTCGCTCAACCGTACAGCGACTGCAATTACAGTCGCTCAACCGTAGAGCGACTGCATAAGTCGCCCAACGGTTCACACATATCCTAAATGTCGCCTCCCGGTTGGGCGAAAGGCAGAAGTTGCCCAATGGGGAGGCGACTGGAGACTATTTTTGTAAAAAAATTTCTCGTGGGTATATTTATGTATTTTCGAATAAAAAAGGGATTATCTGTACAAAAAATTCCATGATTTGCCGTTCGGTCATACGAACACATCCCATTGCACAACCCAAAGTCCCAAAGAAACACCGTGCGAAACATGATTCGGCTACACTCCCCGGCCAGCCGAACCACAAAGCCGTGGAGGCCGGCCACTCCTGCCGCCACCACCGCCGCCGACCACCACCGCCGGCCGCCGCCGCCGCGCCGTCTAGGCTTCGCGGCCGCCTGCGCCTTCGGTCGTGCGCCGCCAAGCCCCCACGGCCGCTTGCACCCGCGGCCGTGCGCCGCGCCGCCTCCGTCGGCTGCCCATGGCCGTGCGGCTGCGCTGCCCCCCTGTCGGCCGCCACCGTCATTGTCGCACCGTCCTCGGCCAGCCATGCCGGAACCGCCGATACAGACCGCCACCCGCGCGTCGGACGTCGCATCGCTCGCGCCCAAGTGAAGCGCACCCGAAGCACTGACTCGCTCACGGTGAACCCAATGCACTGGCGACGGCGCGAATCACTGGCCACTGGCCCTGTTGTGCCGTGCAGCCGCTCGCCGGCCACCCCACAATCAGCTGACCGCTTGCCCGACGCGAGCTCGCCGTGCGCAACTGACGCTCGGTCCGTAGCACCTGCAGTCGCATGCAAAGGGCTGTCGCCGCCTCTACCGGCTCCCAGAGCCTGCGAGAGAAAAGAAACGGGGGACTGGGGGAGGAAAGAGATGACAACGGGAGAGAGAGATTGGTTAGGTTTTTTTAGGGTGCTACACTTCCTCTCAAGTTCTCATTCACTGGACTAGGGCTTCTCCGGAGATGACAACATGGGAGCATTATTCTGAACTCAAGCGTCGTTTCCCAAATGCGCCGGCTTGGGGGCAAGCTGGTACTAAAGGTGGGGGGATGTTACGGTGCAGTCCACTGGTGATTCTGACTTCCAGCACCAAGTGGAGGAACGTTCTACCAGGCAGAGGAGCAAGCGTGAACGGTGACCAACCTGCAAATTCCCTGCGTTCATTTGGGCCAAATGAAAACAGCCAAGGCCACAGCCCATGTAATAGTTAGGGTTGTGTATGTGTCTAAACGGGGATGTTTTATGGAGGCGGTGTGTGTAGCCGAGGGGGCATCGCTGAAAACACTATTGATTTCTGCATTCTAAAATCCCCAATCCCTGATTCTTCTCTCCCATCTGTGTTCTTCCCCAAACCTTCTCACATTTCCTAGTCTAAATTCTTGCATTACTGAGGCCCGTAGCAGATGGGTACATAGACACAGGAGAAAACCACAACATTTCTTCAGAATACCAAGGTGCTGAACAATTCAAGACAATTTTGAATCTCAGAAGTTTTCCTATGGGAGGTAGGAATTGCTACACTATCTCTTCTGTCACGAAAGGTCAGAAGTATCTGATAAGAGCAATGTTGATGTATGGGAAATATGACAACAAAAGGCAGAATCTTATTAGTTCACTGTTAGTCTTTGTTGAAGTATAAGTGAATTGTCTATCTTTCCTCATTAGCTTAAGCTTTTGGGTGAACTGGTTGGTGCATGAAACTCAATATGGTATCAGAGCCAAGAGGTCTCGAGTTCAAGACTTGGCTGACGCAATTAAAAATAATAATTGCAGTCCACTTCTATTCCACGTATTAGGCCTAAGAGAGCCTACACGTGAGAGGGAGTGTTGAAGTATAAGTGAATTGCCCATCTTTCCTCATCAGCTTAAGCTTTTGGGTGAACTGGTTGGTCCATGAAACTCAATAGTCTTCATCATCTACATTGGGCTTGATTTCTGGAACCGAGTCATATCAATAATGCATCCATGACTTACACGTCTGAGGCAATCGTTGTAGCCATGGTGAAATCAATATCAGTTTGCTTGATTGATAATGGAAAAGGAAATCCTTTCATATCATCATTAGAAATGAGGCCAATGAAGAGTTCAATTTATCCTGCTGCCATACCAAATCAACCTCTTTTGCTCCAGGATCGACGAAGAATGGGCGCAAGTGGCGTACTTAGGTGACCCTTCTTTTATTCGCACGATATAGGCCACAATATATTGCTAGTTCCTAAGTTTTCACAAATCCTAACAGATAAAATTAGCATCTGAGTTTTTAGTTTTGTTCAGTTTGACCATATATAGACAACTCTTTCAGTTTCAATAGTTTAGCGTCATTATTTATTTCTTCTTTTTTGAGGCATGCAACCAATAGCATTGTACAGTTTGCTACCACCATCTGTGGCCCTGTGGAAAATTAGCTTCAAGCCAAATACGTCTTTTTCTTGGAGTGTTAACTGACAGGATCCTGTTTACTATTGTTCAGTTAATTCCGTGCTACTGCTCTCAATAAAAAAACTATACATTTTATAATATCTGAATTAAAAGATTGAATTCAAGGATCTATATTCAAATTTTATCCTTCATCAAATAGTGCTTGCTCTAAATACTCACACATATAGTGCCAAGCCAAATCAACCTCTTTTGCTCCAGGATCGACAAAGTATGGGCGCAAGTGGCGTACTTAGGTGACCCTTCTTTTATTCGCATGATATAGGCAACAATATACTGTTAGTTCCTAAGTTTTCCCAAATCCTAATAGACAAAATTAGCATCTGAGTTTTTAGTTTTGTTCAGTTTGACCATATGTACACTACTCTTTCAGTTTCAACAGTTTTAGCTCGTAATCCATTTCTTCTTGTTTAAGGCATGCGGCCAATAGCATTGTAAAGCTTCGTACCACCATCTGTGGCCCTGTGGAAAATTAGGTTCAATCCAAATACATATTTTTTTATTGGAGTGTAAACTGACAGGATGATGTTTACTATTGTTCAGTCAATTCAGTGCTACTGCTCTCAATAAACAAAATACATTTTATAATATCTGAAATAAAAGACTTAAATTATGGATCTATATTCAAATTTTCTCTAGTAGAAAGTTCAGTAACTCACGCTAGACCGTCATCAAATAGTGCTTGCTCTAAATACTCATACATATTTTCAATACCAGGTACCCAGATGATCCCTAAGATCATCTCTTGTGGCTGTCGCAAGATACCTCAGGGTGGAAGCTAGACTGTGTGGTTAGGTTTAGAATATTTTGATGATGAATAATTGATATTGATAAATTTGTGATAAATAATTGATGATATTGCTTACTACTACTTGAGGTGTGTGGCTTGTGTGTGAACTGATGTTAGTCAAATTGGGACGAACTTGTGCCAAAAATATTCTTTGATCTTTGTATGTGCAGGTTGAGCATGGAGGTGATCATAGTCAGTGACGAGGTGGACCGGGACTAGAATGGGAGATCCGAGGTTCAGATAGTCAAGGAGATCACGAGATGGTCGAGCTCATACTTGGGGCACATAGAGATCAAAGATGGATAATACGTGTTAGAGCTACGCAGGTGCGGTCCGGAGGCTACGACACATGATGAATGATGCGTGGAGAAGCTACGGGAGATGCGGTTCTGGAGGCTTCGATACGTGGCAAGTTAGAAAAGTTGGAATTTTGGAAAACCGATGTTAGGAAGGGTTTCGGGTCCCTTTGTTATTGGAATTGGACTAGAACTCGTGGACTTAGACTCAGCCCATGTTTTGGGCCCTAGACTATAAATAGAGATGGGGTTAGGGGCTAATCTTATGGCTTTTGGAGATATTAATTTTGTGCTAGAATTTAGAAATGCTAGAAGAGCACTTTGTAGTCACCATAATTCAGAAATAAGAGATCTATTCCAAGAAATTCCGACGACGCGTTTTTCTTCGTGTTGTCCTTGTTGCTAAATCCATCGAGTCGGCGACTCGGTTCTTGGGCAGCACATCCGGGGTCTCCGCACAGGTGCAGCAGTCCCAAGGCGAGCTTGGCCTGACCGAATGCGACAGTGACAGCAGCAACGCACGCCGTGATCTGTTGTCCAGCCGCATGCGTATCGAGCGTAACGCAGGTGACCTCTATTCGTGACCTTTGATTGGAAGTGGTGATTACATGAAGTAATTCGGTGAGTTGCTGGCCAAAGAGATTGCATGGACATGTGATTAATGCTTTGGCCGTGAGTGCTTGCGTAATCCTTTTGGTTGCCTTTTTAGCTTGTTTGGTCTGTATACATGTGTTATTGAGGGCCTCATGTGGAGAACATGGCATGATTAGAAGAGATTGTTTTTGTTTGTTTGTTCATGAACACCTCAGTTGCTACAGTACCAAAAGAGAAGATATTTTTTTCTGCTGCTACAGTAACCACACGCTACAGTACTAAACAATAATTGCTGCAGCGCCGAACAGTATTACTACAGTGTGTTCGGGAAAAAAAATTCGTTCTATTTTGTTTTTTGTTTTTATTCTTTCTATTTTTCAGATTAAACGATTAGAAGATAAAAATAGAAAAAAAAAACTTTTATTGGAATTATAATCTTTCACTTTTTTCTTTAATTGCTATCGATGATGATAGATGAACATTTAACCATTTGCCGCTATACATATGACGTCTTTGAGGTGCCAATTGCAGTCCTCAAGACGGCCGTTACCACATCATCCACTGATCCACCTCTGCCGCTCCGAACTTCTCATGGGCGGCTCCAACCGGCTTGACGTGATGACAACACACACACCTTTCTCCTTTGCTTCCTACACACAAAGGACAGCACCTGCGGTATCTCTGCTCCCTCGTGATTTTGCTTGCTCGCTCACCGAACCACCTCCATGCGCGTCTGCACCCTCTGCACCAGCTGGCATGGGGCCCGCCGTCTTCACCAACCGAGCCAGCAGCGCCTTCACTGCCGTCTGCACGCACGCGTCAACGTTGCCGACCGTGCCTCCGACTACATGCGCGCCCTACGTGTCCATCCGAGCCGCTTGTGTGCGCATGGGGCGCCGCGCGCGGCTGCGCGCGCGCCTGGATCAGCTGCGGCTGCACGTCTCCCTGTGCGTGCGGTCCACGCCGACCACATGAGATAGTGCGTGCTGCACGTTCGCAACGTTTATTGTTTTCTGACTCTTCCAGACGCTTTTTACATAAATTGATTTACAAGTTTTTAAAAAAATTATGTATAACTAGTTCGGTGATCTTTTTATCTTTGTCAACAGTTCATCATTCTTGGCATAGACAAGCAATAACTCATTCTACAGCACTACCCTACACCTTTTTTCTATCATCTTTCTAAGACTGAGCATATTATTACACGAACTCGGTATAAAATAAATTTCAGATAGCAACTTCTGATTGTCGTTCTTGTATTGCAATGCATCAATTCTTTGCCTCTTATCTGCACCGTGGGGCCGTCGCCAAAATTGACTTTGCCCGAAATCTTCTCATCGAGCTCATGGAACATAGAGCAATCTCCCGTCATGTGATTGCACGCTCCATTGTCCAAGAACCGCATATCAATATAATCATGGCTACCTTCCTCCGTACGTAGTTCAGGAACTACGTTCCACTCGTTTAGCATCACCATGCCCGGCGCCTCTTCGGCGTACGTAGTTCAGGTACTATGCTTTGAATTTTCTGCAGTGAAAGATAAGTCGGTAAAAATATAGGTGTTAGATTTTCTACTACCGAATGATGATGCCTACATCTGCGAGGGCCACCGATCGACCCCAGACAGTCTAGGAATCTTGATGAGCAATAATTCTTTTGTCATTTCGAAAACTAAATGGTTCTGATAACAAAACTTTTTATTCTCCGTTGGAATGTTTTCCAATTTCGTTTTCCTTCTCTTTTCTTTTCTACTAGCATTAAATCATCTCGGAAAAACGAGAGATGCGACAATTGAATACATTTCAGAGCTGACGTTGTCTTCCCATCTGGAGTGCTTTGCGCAAGAAATAATGCATGGTTTTGGCCTCACAAGTCACAATTGTACCATCTACTATATATAACAAGAATAGATCCACCTTCGTCGAGCCGATACGAGCTATATACTATATGTTACTAAATTTTTACACACCAAAAAAGAAAAAGGGAGAAAGAGTAGTTGAAGATCTCAGAGTCAGATGAGGTGCCCTTCAGCTTTGTTATTAGCTCTCTTCACTGCGGCACTGCATGCACATGCTCAGCCAACTACCTTAGGTACGAGTCTACATCTTATTATTCTTATATGTATCATTTTTCAGTGCTTCATCGATCATAAACAAGTGAGTTATGCATAGGTAATTAATGTCTTGGCTTCCTTGTTTTCATTTTTTTGAGATGGACAGAAAAATAGTCCTTTCTCTGGCAATTACTTGGCTTCATCTAAAAAAAAGGCAATCACTTGGCTTGAGATTATCCATGTGCGTCCTGGAACAAAGATAATTTTTCACATCACACATTATTGCAATACTTTTCTCTACTACACAAACTCATATAAATCTGGCGAAGAATACTACAAAAAGATTTATTAGGCTGCAAATAGATATTGAATCTCATCATTAGGCTACAAAAAGAAGAACCGAACTTCATATGTCAATTTTTTATTGAGTATACTGATCCCTGGGTGAGCTCGGTACTATTCTTCGATTTTTCTACCGCGGAAAGTGAGTCAATAAAAATATAGATGTTGGATACTTTTGCTGCTGAATAATGAGGCCCACTTAAGCGAAATACGCCGACTGGCCCTAAACAGTATGGAAACCTCGATAAGCGCTACATAATTTGGTATTAGGCCAGTCTCAGTGGGGTTTCATGGAATTTTATGGGTATTAAATACGCTGACATGGCACTGTATTGATGAAGAGAGAGATGATAAAAGTTTCATGGGAGTAGAGAGAGTTTCATGGGGATGAAACTCTTCTGCACTGTTTCCAAAATATAGGTGTGTTGGAAACTGGGACATGAAACTTCCACTGAGACTGGTTATAAAGCCGATGGGTTATGACGGCACAACAATTTATTTCTCTCTTGGAATGGTTTCAACCTTCGCGGGCTGTGTAAACGGCACCTCGCCATACACATCCGACAATGGCCTCTCTCTCATCGCCACCAACGCCTCTGTGGCGAAGAATACTACAAAAAGTTTTATTAGGCTGCAAATAGATATTGAATCAGACCATTAGGCTACAAAAAGAACTGAACTTCACATGTCACTTTTTTTTTTGTTGAGTCTACTAATATACAGAATATAAATAGATGATAGATAAAAGAGAAGCAAAATCATTCTTCAAATATTCCTGAATTCATGTGCTCGCAAAAAGAACATCCAAAGTAACCGCTGAAAGCATCAATTTCAATCATTCTATCTAAACTTCAATGTTCTGAGACCTGGGTTGGCAGAGTACCTGATAAAAGGCACTACTACAGAAAATGTCATCACAGACGGTTCAAAAACGTCATCACAGACGGTTTTGTGAACCGTCTGAAATTATGGGTCAGTGATAATACGAGGTCATCACAGACGGTTTTCAAACCGTCTGTGATGCAAATATCACAGACGGTTTTTAACTAAAAACCGTCTGTGATAGTTATAATCACAGACGGTTTTTAGTTAAAAACCGTCTGTGATATATAGTTATCACAGACGGTTTTTAGTTAAAAACCGTCTGTGATATATAATTATCACAGACGGTTTTTAGTTAAGAACCATCTGTGATATGTATAAATCACAGACGGTTTTTAACTAAAAACCGTCTGTGATATTGCCTTCTACTCCTAAACATATTTCTGTTTATTGGCTAGCCTCGGGAAATGCTAGACATACCCTTTGAAACAAGCAGATCAATATGTACATGTATATATCCAATTCATATCTCAATTCATTTCACAAACATAAAACATCCATTTTTATTAATATTAGAGCCTACCATTACAATATTCCAAAACAACGAGCAGATTACACAATAAGAACAACGAGCATATTACACAACAAGAACAACAAGAACAACGAGCAGATTACACAACAAGCAAAGATCCTCTATGCCTTTGACGCCCACCATCCTTCTCGCCCCTGATGCAACGCATGAGCTGGATGTCTTTGACGTCCACTATCATCGCCGTAGACTTGTGCGTCGTCTGCATGGATGTGGACAGCAAGGAGGAGGACAGCAAGGAGGAGGAGAACAGCAAGGAGGAGGAGAACAGCAAGGAAGAGGACAACAAGGAAGAACAGACCAGCAAAGAGGCTGAGTTTGGATTATATTTATAGGGGAGGGAGAGGGAGGGAGAGGCAGGAGTTCGAAATTTTTTGGCGCCGAGACAGAGAGGTAGAGCTACGATCCGTGGGGTGAGGTGCAGGATCGACTGGCCCAGCTGTCAGATTATTATAGACGGTTCTACATATAGAACCGTCTGTGATGAATGAATATCACAGACGGTTCTACATATAGAACCGTCTGTGAATTAGAGCACACAATTTTATATACCGATGTAATACAAACAACTAGTATGAAAAGATAAAATAGCAATGTTCTATATGACTTATATATACTCATTTGAAAGGTTTCAACGAGATCTACAACTTTGCAGTTGAAGAAAAATCCAAATTCCGAAAATAAGACCAAGAAAAAGGGCAAAAACAGAAACAAAAAACTTGCGACGCAGGTTTAGGTCCAAAGATGGCCGATTTTTGGGGTCTTGGAGGGCGACTGGCGCAAGCGGGTCGTTTTTTTTGGATCGGGCTCGTCGTTAGCTTTCCAACGAGTACAAGAACGTCGAAAACGGACACCGTATGCAAAAGTTATGCCCGTTTTACTGAAAGTGTCTCAAAACTGAACCATACTCGGACTTAAGCGGGAAAATATGAAATTTTGAGGGATTGCAAGGCGGGAAACGTATCACAGACGGTTTTTATTATAAAACCGTCTGTGATACTATAATATCACAGACGGTTTTATAACAAAAACCGTCTGTGATATTCCAATATCACAGACGGTTTTTGTTAAAAAACCGTCTGTGATATTGGAATATCACAGACGGTTTTTGTTATAAAACCGTCTGTGATAATCTGGAATATCACAGACGGTTTTTATTATAAAACCGTCTGTGATATTATAATATCACAGACGGTTCAGCGGTAAGAACCGTCTGTGATACTCCTTTTTCCCGCCACAAATACCACAGACGGCCTCCAAATTAAAACCGTCTGTAATAGTGTAAATCACAGACGGTTTCACAAAACCGTCTGTGATTTGGCGTCTACTATTAGGCCTTTTGTAGTAGTGAGGCAAAAAATATTGTAGCAAAAAGTATAAAATTGTTTAGAACAATGTTGCATTCCTCTTGTTCTAAATATAAGAAATACACAACTATATAAACTAAATCATAAAGTACAAGTTCCATTGCAATCTGTAGGATATTTTGAATACAAGTTCTTCTGGCCATTTCTCTCTGAAAAGTATTGAGGAGTCATCACCCCCCCCCCCCCCCAATATGGCAATTAAAAACCACATAATTTAAAATGCATGCCGTGCTATGTAAGAAACTGATTTTGACACAACAGAACAAAGGTAACAAACAGGGGATCAATTTGGAAAACAAAGCCTAATAGAAGGGATTGCTATCTCTTGACGGTTTCAGTTATGTCAGGAGAATTGCAGGGCCATAGGAAACAAATGGGTTCTGGTAGTGATCATACATTGGCATTCCACGGTTTTCCCTATATTTATCTGGCATGTAACAATCTGGATTTTATTTTTCACAATTTGGCCAATTCATTTCAAGTATAAAATTTCCATGTCTAAATGTATAATGATCTCAAGTGGCGCTCATTTTCACCTATATGTAGATGAAGGGTTTGTAAGCATCGATTGCGGCCTTCCTAGTGGCTCTAGCTATGTGGATGAAAAGACAGGTATCACATATGTTTCAGACGATGGGTACATAGACACAGGAGAAAACCACAATATATCTTCAGAACACCAAGGTGCTCAAAAATTCAAGACAGCTTTGAATCTCAGAAGCTTTCCTACGGGAGGTAGGAATTGCTACACTATCTCTTCTGTCACGAAAGGTCAGAAGTATCTGATAAGAGCAATGTTCATGTATGGGAACTATGACAACAAAAGGCAGAATCTTATTAGCTCACCGTTGGTCTTCAACATCTACATTGGGCTTCATTTCTGGAACCGAGTCAATATCACTAATGCATCCATGACTTACATGTCTGAGGCAATCGTTGTGGCCACGGTGAACTCAATATCAGTTTGCTTGATTAATAATGGAAAAGGAGATCCTTTCATATCATCATTAGAAATGAGGCGAATGGAGAGTTCAATTTATCCTGCTGCCAAGCCAAATCAACCTCTTTTGCTCCACGATCGACGAAGCATGGGCGCAAGTGGCGTACTTAGGTGACCCTACTTTTATTCGCATGATCTAGGCAACAATATACTGTCAGTTCCTAAGTTTTCACAAACCACAACAAATAAACATTAGCTCCCAAGCTTTTAGTTTCTTTAATTTGACCATGTGTTTCAGTTTTAACGGCTTTCGCTCTGTCCATTTATCTTCTTGTTCTTTTAAGGCATGCAACTACTTATCCTGGACCTATAACTATAATCTATATGGTTTTGATGAAAGCAGCATTGTCCAATTTCGTGCCACCATATCTGGGTCCGTGGCAAATTAGGTTTAAGGAAAATAATTCTTTTTTGTCGGAGTGTTGAACAGTAGGATCCGATGACTATTGTTCAATGTTACTGCTCTCAACAGATAAATTATAAATTTGATGATGTCTCTCGATGAGAAAATAGATATAAGGATATAAATTCAAATTTTCTCCAGTGGAAAGTTTTGTAAACAAGGCTAGTTTTTCATCAAATAGTAATTGCGCTATTTCATTATCAGGTACCCGGATGATCCCTATGATCGTCTCTGGTGGCCGTCGCAAGATACCGCAGGGTGCATGAACATTTCCACAACGAGCACCGTTAGCCGCTATACAGATGACGTCTTTGAGGTGCCAATTGCAGTCCTCAAGACGGCCGTCACCACGTCGTCCACCTCTGAAGCTCTGAATTTCTTGTGGGTGGCTCCGACCGGCTGGGCCGAGCCACCTGTATACTGGATTGACCTACACTTTACTGACTTCCAGCAGAAGCAGCCGCGTGAGTTCAACATATACTACAACGGCAACCTTTACAATGGCTATAAGGAGAAGCCGTACAAGCCGCCCTACCTCTTGGCGAGCTATGTAAACAGCACCTCGCCATACACATCTGAGAATGGCCTATACAACATCTCTCTCATCGCCACCAACGCCTCTGTGCTGCCACCCATGCTCAATGCCATGGAGATATACTACCAAGTCCAACAAGATGTCAAGATGACCACCTTGGAAGATGGTATGCTTGTGCCCTTATTTCCTTCGAATTGAAACCACTAGACAAGAGCTCAAGTAACTAACAAGCCCCTGCGAATTACTTGGATCAAATGGGCACATTTTTCAAAAGAAAAAAGAACATCAATGCACACACAGAACATATTGAAAGACAGTCAAAAACAGTGGCGGACCCAGGAAAAAAATCTAGGTAGGACGAAGTCCAGTGGCGGACCCAGGAAAAAAACTAGGTAGATTGAAGTCGGAAGCGTGAAATAAACAGTAGTACCCAAAAGTAAAACAATCCATGATCAAACTATGTTGCTATCACACTAATAAAAGTATGTGATATGAAATAGAAACAACAACTACAATTCGCATGTTAACATATGTAGATAACGGAAGGACAATGAAAAATATCTCACTAATGAAGCTTAATCCACAATTGTAGATGAGCTGTAAAAGAAACAACCTGTCAATTATGAAAGATAGATAAATCAGTAGTGTCACAATTCGATAATAGAATATAAAAGATGCAATAAAAAAGAAGACAAAAAATATACCAGTAAATAACTAAGTACGTCTAGGAGAACAAGGCATTTTCATTCTTCGAGTTTTTTTGTCTTGAAATCATTTCTAGTCTCTAGAATAAATAGAATTTGTTGTACCTTTATAAAATAAAACTATAGAAGTGCAATATATAAAATTGTAAAAGTAATTACTAATCCTCAAATCACCTCCTCGGCTTCTCCTCAGAATCTCAGATCACCCGGCCGCTCCCGAGTCCCGACTGCTCCTCGCCTCCTCAAATCCGCCGCTCAAATCACCTCCTCGGGACCTCGACTTTTCCTCAAAGCTCAAATCACCCAGCCCGCCCCTCAAATCACCCGGCCCTCCTCTCCTCGCCTCCTCAAATCCGCTCTCCTCGCCTCCTCAAATCCGCGCCTCGGCCCTCCCCTGTCCCCCGGCCACAGCATCGCTCCCCCGTTCCCCGGTCACCGCCTCCTGGTCTCCCCTGCACCTGGGCCCTGGCCGGCGGCCGCCGCGCTCCCCGGCCACCGCCTCCCGGCCTCCCCTAGCCACCTGGGCGCCGCCGCGCCGCGCCATCCTCCGACTCCTCCGCCTGGGCGCCGCCACGCCGCGCCGTCCTTGGCCTTTGCCGCCCGGGAGGTCGGGATCTAGGTTAGTGCCGCTGCGTCGGCTCTCTTTTCTTGGACTTGGTGGACTGTTGGCCCGTGTGTCCGCCGCTAGTATATCTCATTGCCTTGTTGCTTTGTTGGGCCGTGTGTTTATTGGGTGTTGCTTGGACTTGGGCCTTGTAGATTATGTGGCACGGGGATGTAGCTATCCACGGAAGCAATCAACGAGATGTAGCTATACCGGGGGCGGCGCCCGGGGGGGGGGGGGGGGTCCGGCCGGCGAGGGGAGCTCGAGCGGCCGCCCGGGCTCGCCCGAAGAGCAGGTCCGCCCCTGGTCAAAAATGGATTTCTTTTTTTCTACGCCGGGCGGGGGGATTTTACCCAAAACAATGAATTAAGATGATATGTTATGCATCAGCAAATATACAAAGAAAATTTGAACTGTGTGACAGCTAATGGAAAAGCACACAAAAAAATGTAATGGCTTTTACTCAAGGTGTAAACAGGTACAAACTCTCCAAAGACTCTTTAAAAATAATTACACAAATCATATTTGAAAGTCAATATGTTACCGCACCCTCAGTTTCATCAACATATATTGGAGCTGTTCTAATCCCTTACCTATGTAGTTCGCAACTGCTGTACTAAAGCAAAAAACATAGTTTTTCGTTTTGCATGAACGGTTTGACACCCTTTTCCATATGTCGTTTAAAAACACGTATAGGAAGCATATTAAGCAGTTTCCTGTGGTAACATCGACATAGATAAATGATCTCCTATTAGTTGGTATTACCAACTTTTTTATTTTGTAATGCGGAGGTGTCCATCAGTATTATCAATCTCAGAAAACAAAGGTAGGTGTCCATCAGTATTACAAATCTCAGAAAACAAAGGAAAAAAAGTCTAGAATCGTCGATGATAATCAAAGTGAGGTAATTAATTGTAAACCACAGCGGAAGCCTTTTTCAAAAAATCTACTGCCCTCCTTTTTAACCTGCAAATCACAAAAGGGACACAAAAAAAAAACAGCGGATTATTATTATTATTATTATTATTATTATTATTATTATTATTATTATTATTATTATTTCTCAACCAGGACAAAACTCATCCCATCTCTTGGCTGCCAATACCTATTCTTAATCCCCTCATCCATCACAAATACTCTGATTGTGCATGCAAGCAAAAGACCAATGAAAAAGATCACACAAGCAGAGAGCCAGAGAAAAGGTCACGCAAGCAATCACGTCAACTGAAAGATAACTCTCGGCAAGGCTCATGCCATGCACGCAGCTAAAAGATCACAAGCTGACATAATATTTTATTCATCTACTAGCAAACCCACGCACAAAGATCTTCAGACCTCAATAGCACACGGCCACGAATCCAGCAGCCGTGCATGCAGCCTCCATAGTGCCCAACTCGATCTAAGTCTTTTTATTTCAATCATGTTTTCGACCTACTACTTTTTAAAGTACACGGAATCCTTACATAACACAGGTTTTTCACTTCCATCATATGTCCGAACACTTCCATAACTTCAACATAAATCATCCGTCTTTGATCTCTATACGCCCTAACTCAAGTACAGGCGTCTCCTCTAGCATCCTTTGGACCATGATTTCACACCAAGCCATCTCCTAGTCCTCGCCATAGACTATGACCGCCTTCAAATTACCTTGCATATGCAAAGATCAAATCAACATTTTTCCCTGCACAAGTTCTTTCTAACTTGACCAACATTAGTCCACGCACTCCACACACCTCAAATAACATTGATAAGCAATATTGTCAATTACTCATCATCACAAATATTCTAGACCTAGCTACACAGTCTAACAATCTCCTCTTTAATGATACATTGACAAAACCCTAAGATAATATAACTTCGAATAGGTCCAAGTGAATAACTGAAGTCGAAAAAGCATTTTAAGCCACAAATCTCTCTCAAATCTTTCACAAAGCATACCAAAATACTCCAAATCTCTCCCCCTTTGGCAATGTAAGCATCAAGGCGTAAAAGGAAGAAACAACAAAGAGAGAACTCACATCCAGGTATCATTATCATTGATCCAATTTTTAGTTTTTTTTTTGAGAAAAACACACCATAAAAATTTAAAAGATCATTTAAACCAATTGGATTGATGTGTACAAAGTTATGCTTTTATAAAATTTGCCCAACCATAAGCATGTATATATAATAAAGCAAACAAAAAACTTATAATATGATTAAGCACATTAATGTACATGGCAAACCTTCACAAAAATGACCAATTAAGAAAGATCTCAATAAAGAAAATAGCTATCTAAAAATACAGATTTAAATCTAGATTCTAAAATCAAGAACCAAGTGAGCCATAAGTGCCAAATTAAATAGCAAAACTTAACATAGATTTACATAACTCAACACATAGCACTTTATTGTCATGTAATTATGGCTTATCTCAGTAAAACATGTCCTACATTGGGAGCCATCTACAATGGCCTCCTGAGCTTAGCCCAAATTAATTTTAGCACATTTATAATGACCTTTTTTGAGTCAACTTGAATCACATTTCATTAATTGTAGCATTTCAACCCTTATCTAATCGATCAAGGCAAAAAGCTTAAGGTTTTATGACCTCAATCATACAACACTTTTCCAAGTTCATACTTAGTGCAATGGCAAGTCGTCTCATGGAAAAGAATTATTGAGATGCATACATAATTAACATTTTCACTATAATTTGCCACATGTATATCTAGAAAAGCTAAAAGTGATTCAAGAAGGAACTATATGGCTCAAACTTTGACTTGACCTAAAATCAGGATTTAAATAGGTATTTAAACATGATACACCTCAAGAAGTAATCACTTTAATCCAAACTTAGCCAAAGAATTCAGTCTTCCCATGTTATTTGTTCAAGTTAACAAAATTTAATAAATAGCTAATTATGACCTTACTAAGCTACACATGTAAAATCATGATTGAGAAAGCTCAAAATACACATTATGACTTGTTTCATGATTATTGGCTTAAATAATAATTCAAGTTCTCAAAAAAATAAAAATAAAAACAAGAAGAACTCCCCTCAGAACAATTTCATTGGATGACATAATCCCAACTCACTCCGATTGGGTTAGTGAAATATGATTTAGGAAGCATTTACAATGATATACAAGAAGAACTCCCCTCAGAACAATTTCATTGGATGACATAATCCCAACTCACTCCGATTGGGTTAGTGAAATACGATCTAGGAATCTAATACTGAGATACAAGGCGTAGGGAACAACAACAAAACTAGAACCAAAATCATGTCCATATAATCGATCAGAACGCCAAAAACAACGTGAATTATTTGAATTATATCCCAAACCAGTATATGAAGCAGATTTAAAATCATCATAAAATTTCTCTAAAAATCTACCTTTCGCATTAGTTCTAGGAACAATAAAGGTTGCACGTTTTTATCTTAAAGCATTCAATCTTTCCTTCTTCTCTTTCTTAGCACGCATAAAATAAAATTCAAACAAATGCCCTTGTCTTCCACAATACTTGAATGAAATTTAACACAATTAGATTTCTTTTGAGATCATGAGCCAGCACCTACAGCATTATTCAATGAACCTTGCACAAATCAGTAGATTTAAACATAGTTTTATGAGGCTCACTTTTTGGTTCAATTAGCCCACTTCCTATGACCGTGACATCCTTAGGTGGATTATTCTTGGCATAATTAGTAGCATTAAATTCTAGACTAGTATTTTTGACATCCAGTTTTGACTTGTCTAGAATCATATTAAAAAAAATTTTACCAAAAGAAAACCTCCCTAAAGTGTCTTTAAGGTACTCATTTTATTTAGTTAAAGTGGGACAAGTTGTGCATTTGACAGGTTCATTCACAAGATTCTTAGAAACACTAGACAGAGCTAATATTTCTTTTTCAACAAAATCATTAATTTGTCTAGTCAATACTTCTATTTCTGTGTTGAGTTTAGGACATTAGAGTAAGAAGATATCTCATGATAAAGCATGTGTTGAATTATTTTCTGAGATAAATTAAGTCTAGTTTCTAGCAATTTACTATTAGAGCAAGTTTTCGATTGAGCATTTGAAATGCTTGACTCTAAATAGGTAGAAAACTAAACTTAAGCTTACCAATATCATCATTTGCAAGTTTTAACTTTTTTAATCACAAGAGTCATGTGCCAATTTTAGTTCATCATGTTTAGCAGTCACATCACTAAGTCGAACCAAGATTGATGTATAAATTGTTCTAGCAGACTCCAACTCAGAATGTAAAACTTGACAAGATTCATCATTAGGAATAGAAACTCTAAGTTTATTAATTTTAAAATTTAAGCTCTCAACAACAAGATCATAGTTTTTAATTTTTCTTATACTTTTTGAGCTCCTCTGTCAATCTAAGCACAACACACGATAAATCTGTATAAGAAGGTTTTACATCATCAGGATTAATATAAAGATAATCATTGTTGAGCTTTTCACTATTTGCTACAAAACACATCCCTGTAAAATACACCTCTTTTATCTTCTTGTCATTATCCTTATCATTGTTTCCAGAATTATCATCACTCAAATCAATCTAATCAAATGCCAAAATTATTTTATTGACAGCTCTGCGATAATTGTGCAATCAATCTTAGATTGAGAGTGACGAGTTAGTGCCTTGTCATCCTTAACTTTTTTACTACTCAATTTTGGACAATTCATCTTGATGTGGTTTAGCTCACCGCATCCATAACATTTGATTGCACCTCCTTCCCGTCTTAATCTGATATTGTTAATTGACTTAGTCAGCTTATCGGAGAGAAGTACAAGTTGATCTTTTAAAATCTTCTATAACTGTTCATCTAAAATAAAATATGGTACAGACAAAGAAACAATAGAGGAAATAGAAGAACTATCACAGAAGACACGCACAAACACATAATAATAATAATAATAATAATAATAATAATAATAATAATAATAATAATAATAATAATAATAATAATAATAATAATAATAATAATAATAATTCTCAACCAGGACAAAGCTCGTCCGATCTCTCAGCTGCCAATACCTGTTCTTAATTCCCTCACCCATCACAAATACTCTGATCGTGCACGCAAGCGAAAAGACCAATGAAAAGGGTCGTGCAAGCAGAGAGCCAGAGAAAAGGTCACGCATGCAATCACCTCAACTGAAGGACAGCTCTCGGCAGGGCCCATGCCATTGCATGTAGCCATAATGATCACAAGCTGACACAATATTTTATTCATCTAATAGCAACCCCACGCACAAAGATCTTCGAGCCTCAACACTGGTGATCAATTGGGCTTAAAAGCTCATAGCTTATAACTAAAAATACTATAACTGGCTGAAAAAACACTGTAGCACAAAGACTTATTTAGCATAATTAAATTTAAAAAGATTTAAAAATATAAAAAATATGTTAGCCTAATATGTATAATACAAATGAATACGGAAGAAAAGAACCGGAAAAAAAGCTCAACAAAAAACCAAAAATTAAAAAAAACGAAATTTATAAATAATAAAAAATAATCCAGAAATCAAAAGCTCAAACCAAACCGATCAGCCGTGAGCACACGGCCATGAGCACATGAATCCAGCAGCCGTGCATGCAGCCTCCTTAATGCTTAACAAGAAACCTATTTAGCCCTTAATCACCTCCGGCCGGCCAAAGCTCACCTCATGATCTGCGTCCAGCCGCTTGCACTACTAAAAAAAAAAATCCCCGTACGGTCATGCATACCGATTCCAAGTCCAAGTCGCCAATGCTTTTCACCAAAACTAATTAGCACTTACCTTCAATTATCTCCAACCAATAGACTTCACGTCCGTCCGCCGCATCTATTACCTTCTCACGTGTTCACTCCTAATACAAAAGTCACGGCCACTGCTCACGCAAATAACCACCCGCACCCCTTTTTAACATAAGTTTCTACTTAAAACTCTAATAACTCTAATACAACTCGTTCAACTAGATCTGATTTTTTTTATCTTAACTAGTCTTTTGACTCACTACTATTCAAGAGACTCGAAACACATAACACGAGTTTTTCACTTCCGTCACATGTCGTAGCCTCCAGATCACATCTTTGTAACTCCAACATGCATCATCTATCTTTGATTTTTATGCGTCCCAACTCAAGCATGACCGTCTCCTTTAGCATCCTTGACTCTCAGGATCATGACTTCACACAAAGCAACTCTCAGTCCTCGTCGTAGACTACGACCGTCTCCGAATTATTCTGCAGATGCAAAGATCAAACCAATATTTTTTTCTTGCTCAAGTTCTTTCTATTTTGACCAACATTAGTCCATGCACGTCACACATCTCAAATAACATTGATAAACAATATTGCCAATTACTCATCAGCATAAATATTCTAGACCGAACAATATAGCCTAACAGAAAGATACAAAGTAATTAATCCCTAATTAATGAACTAAATAAGATGGGCAGGTGCACCAGCAAGTTCTTTACTGTTGACTAGATGAAGTATCGATGTTGCACTGTCATTCTTGCTAAATACTTTATCATCAGTGCATCCTCGCTCCCTCTTTAGCTTATATTGTATCAGTATAGAATCTTTAAAGTTGAACTTTCAAATTTCCGAAGGTATATATGCAAATAAAAGGACTCATGCAACATCACCCAAGTTATCACATAATGCATGATACATGAATACGGGTACCAACTAAATCATTTTGTGATTCATTTATTTGTTAATATATTATTTTCTTCTATTTGATTTATGTGGAGCTTAGTTGATGCCATGATGGCTATTAAAATTGAGTATGAAGTGAAGAAAAACTGGATGGGTGACCCATGTTTACCAGAAAACTATACATGGAGTGGCTTGAACTGTACAAGTCGAGGGGCCACGTCGAGAATTATATCTTTGTAAGTGGACAGGATTAGAGTGACTTAAGTTCTTTCTGCACATCTTCTAGTAGACCTTTTTTCTACTATGAACAAGCCTACAATCCTTTCAGAGACTTGTCCCACAGTGATTTGCAAGGAGCAATATCTGATCAATTTTCCATGCTCAAATCACTCCAATACCTGTGAGTATACCCATGTATCAGTTGATCCACCCATCATTACAAAGAACACTAACATTAACAGTATTTCACAAATTCTTTTTTCAGGAATTTGTCCAACAATGGCTTAAATGGATCAGTACCCAATTCCATGACATACTTATCAACTCTCCTTGTTTTGTATGTACCATCCTATCAATCAGAATGAAAGAAAACGCTCAGATATGCAGAACAAGAAGGCAATAATTTGTTATCTTTTTATATGCAGAGATCTATCAGGGAATCATTTAAGTGGTGCAATCCCTGAAGCATTGTGCACAAAGCGAGCACTCACTTTGAGGTCTTGATTTCCATTAGCTCTTTGGTTTTCCATAGTTGACCATAACAACATTGAAATCCTGGAAAGCAACTTGTGAGAGCTAGACTTTTCTTCAGACCTTTAATACACTGAAATAGCAATGACCAAACTTCCGTGTCATGTTTCTTCAAGTGAACATGTGTGAATTGTGATCTACAAGTTACTCCATGCAAAAACTGTGAGTACATCATTGAAATATGCTATCAGTTCAATGATGTACTCACAGTTTTTGCATGGAATAACTTAGATCACAATTCACAATAGTTCATCTCTTACGAAAATCCTATGCAATTGCACCGTATAATCTTACAGGTAATTTTGGACTAAAATAAAACACAATGTATAATAAAATTATGATAGTGTTCATCTATCAATGAAAATTTCATATTAAAAAAGGTAAGAGTTTTTTGTTATATAGAGCTCTAACATTTAGAATTTCATCTACAGCATTATAATCTAGGCAACCTTTTGGCCCCATTAATGTGAGAATTTTTAGATTTTAGAGCCAATTTTTAGATCTTACAAAAATCCTATGCAGTCTCTAATTGAACCATTTTTTTCATTATACAATAGTTCAAACTGCAGCAGTATTTTTCTTGGTTGTAGGTATGACACTGTGAATGGAGATCCATGCAATCCAAGATCATCAAGGAAGAAAAATACAGCGGTTCTAGCAGTTGCAATTGTGGTTCCTGTGGTGATTGTAGTAATACTAGTACCTGCTATGTTCATGATTTGTTTCTGCAGAAAGCAAGGTAAATATCTCTTTTGTAAATTCTGGAACACTATATTTATACCTGTAATTGTATAATACTACCTCCAAACCAAACTAAATACTGTTTTTGAAAGTTCTGGTTTACCAATAGTTGTCGTTTTGGTTTTTCGAGGAGTATTTCCCACCAAATGCTCTATTAATTCCTTATTGGTAGCGGTGTTAGAGAGATCAGTACCCGATTAATTCCTTGTACTATGCACAAGGAGATTGTTGTAGTATAGGTTGGTTGGATATAGGTTCGATGACTGAGGGTAGAGCATTGCCTTTGATCGGTCGGTCATGCCACCGCCAAGGCTATGAGACCTGTTGAAGAAAAAAGCAATATTGTTCAGGCTTTATAGTACCAAGCGCTGGTACTGTTCATGTGTTTTTATAGTGCCAGTGGTGTTGTTCCCGCGTCTGCTAATCTTGATCCATACCAGAGATAAAATGACAAGTAAATTCGACCGGTGAGCTCGTGACCACTGAAAATGAGTACACTATTAAATCCGTATTGGTTCCTGTGGGGATGGTAGTAATACTAGTATCTGCAATATCGATTTTTGCTCCTGTAGAAAGCAAGGTAAGTACTTTTGTAAATTCTGGAACACTACATTTATACCAATAATTGTGTAATACTACCTCGAGACTAAACTATATGCTGTTTTAGTAATTAGTTGGTTCTAGTTTGCAAATACGTTTTGTTTTGGATTTTTAAGGCAATATTTTTCGCCAAATACCCCTATCAATTTCTTATTGGTAGTGGTATTAGAGATACGAGTACACAATTAATAGGGACAAATTATGTCGAAAACTAAGACATTAATTCCATCCTTCTTTTATGTGCATGGAGCAAAAGCGATAAGTAAATTGCACAGGAGGGAGTTAAAAAACATCTTTTCAGCATTTTTTTGCTTTGATGGATTACTTGATTTCTTAAGTTACCGCTCTGAGTGTTCTACTTGTGGGTACAGGCTCTGCAAAGTCTAGAAGTGAAGAACATCGTAAAGATCATATGCGCATATCTGACAACCGTGAATTCACGTACGAGGAGTTGATAAAAATAACAAATAATTTCTCAGCATTCATTGGCGAAGGAGGGTTTGGGCCTGTTTTCCATGGCCAGTTAAACGATGGTACTCAGGTTGCTGTTAAGATGTGTTCTCAAACATCAACATCAGGGAAGGGAATGCCACAGTTTTTAGCTGAGGTGCTAAATTCCACGCAATAGAATTTGGCATAGGTTTCAATATATTTCATGCATTCACAAAAAAAATTGAATTGGAATTTAGGTGGATCCTAGGGAACACTTCGAGGAGTCTTCAGATTGTTAATGCATTGAATTTCCTTTTGTAGGTTGAGAGCTTAACAACTGTGCACCACAGGTATCTAGTTTTGTTGATTGGCTACTGCACTGACAAGAATCATTTAGCCCTCATTTATGAGTTCATGCCCAATGGAAGCCTTTACGATCACCTGAGAGGTTTGTGCTCCGTACATTAAAAAATTATCAACATTGGCATCCCTTCTACTTAGGCCCTGTTTGGATCAGTTTCAGATTCTTAAAAACCAGCTATTACTTCTAGTTTTTAAAAGCTGGTTTCTAAGCAAAAACTGATGGGATGTTTGGATCCCCTAGTTTTTAAAAGCTGGTTTCATTTATGATTGGTGCTAATAGACTATTATACCCTTGCATTTATGATTGGAAGCGTCTGCGCGTGGTCTTTAATGAGGGCAAATGGGTATTTGTGCAAAAAAAACTGGCAAAAGCTGGGTATCAACAGCTTCTTGGTTTTTAAGAATCTAGGTAGGTAGATTTTAAAAACTGCCCCAAAAACTGGTCTGTTTGGATCCCACCCAGTTTCCAAAAGCCAGATTCTTAAAATCTGGGTGGGATCCAAACAGGCCGTTAGTTATTACGTACCCTCAAATTATAATTTCGTCTCTCAAGTTTCAATCCGTAAGTAACCTTGTCATATGCATGAGAAAGCGAGTCAAGTATGCAAATATAAATGTATAAAAAAGATTTATAAAAAACGCTGATAGAGCTAGAGCAGGGTATGGACAGTGGGTCAGAGTTGAGTGGTTTCTTCTTCTTCCATTTTTTTGTGAACCCTGCTTAAAATACCTTTTTCTTTCCAAATGTGAATTAGTCATAACAACCATGTCTCATCTGGACGTCACATAATTTGCAATCGAAAAACATTTTATTTTGTACAATCATTCTCACTTTGCAGAAGACTAGAAAGATTGACGTCCTGATGTGTCATCAATATTTCTTGTCATGATCATTCAGGAAAAAACGCTATTCTTCAGAGATTGAGTTGGCAACATCGAGCACGAATTGCACTTGAAGCTGCCCAAGGTATAATTTTGAGTGTAGCACAGCATTTCATCAAGTGCCCCAGTCTCCTGTTACAATCTCAATCCATCGTGCCTTTGGTTGTAGGTCTGGACTACTTGCATACGGGATGTGTACTGCCTATAGTACACAGAGATGTTAAGTCACACAACATCCTTCTGGGACGTGATCTGAATGCCAAGATATCGGATTTTGGATTGTCAAAGTCATATCTGAGTGTTGCTCAAAGTCACATATCTGTGACTGCTGCTGCTGGCACACTAGGCTACATCGACCCAGAGTTCGTTCTTATACCTCTTCCATTTTCTTGAAGAGTTCGCAAAAAAATATCTAGAATACAAATAATATACTTCATAAATTCCAGAAAATATCATTTGTTCAATTTGACTCCAGTTGCAATTGATCGAGAGGCTAATGATCATGGTAGAACTAGCTAACTGGGTATATTCTTCCAACCGTTCTTACACAGGTACTATCGTAGCGGCAGACTCACCGTGAGCAGTGATGTCTTCAGCTTTGGAGTAGTTTTGCTAGAGATTGTAACTGGTGAGCCTTCCATCTTGCCAACAGCAACACATATTGTGCAACACATCAAGGAGAAGGTTAATACTGGAAATATTGAGATGATTGTTGATCCACGACTTGATGGTGAGTACGACGTCAGTTCTATCTGGAAGGTCGTGGACATAGCGCTGATGTGCACAAGGGAGGCATCTGGTGAAAGGCCAACGATGAGTGCCGTGGTGGCACAGCTAAAGGATGCCTTAGCATTGGAAGAAGCCCGTGCAAGCGACATTAGCCAAGGTGGCGCCAATGCCGAGCTGTCGATCAACTCTATGCCATCACCGAGATGATAGAGCTTAAACGCGTTCTAAAGTTAAACCGTCTTATTTCTAAGTGTATGAGCTATTAATAAACCTAGAAAGATGGTCCGTGCATTTGCGCGGGAATCATTCTTAAAAAACGTTTAAATGACTTATCAATTCATATGTACTTTTGTTTTTTGAAAAATAGATGTGGCCACCGGTAAGCATGGCCTTGCCTTCCCTGTGCTAGAGGTGAAGAGTAGACCAACAATGTGCATTGATTGTAATAAATGGAATGGCATGTATGGATCTTCCTTAAAAAAGAAAGAATGGCATGTATGGATTATTGACAAACTAATCCTGCTTGATTACCACCCTCTTGAGCTTTTCGCGGTCTCTGAAACTTCTGCAAGTAGTTGATTTCCTCAGATTCCAGTCTCCTGTGGACAGGGTCATCTAACTTCTTTTTTTACCCAATTGCGTGAGTACTTTGTTGGTCATTGAGTAAAATCCCTTTCTGTTTCAGGGAACATTACTATGTCCCTCTTTGATGGAAAACATTTTAGTTCTGATGCACTTCAGTTGCTAACTAACAATCTATGTTACGTGTGCGATCACTTGTATAGCCACTGGTGCTCTGGTGCCTTCTAAGTCGGTTCGACTTGATTAGTACTAATATGTAACTCGCACAAGGACTTCTTCTTTTTAAAATACAGCTCGGTGCTGTGCACGTGCTCTTTGTCAATAGGTGAGTTTCAGAGTATGGGTGCAGTTTTGGTTTGCAGGGGAACTGGCGTCCCATTAGCGATTTCACCGTGATCCAATGTTGCAATTACGAACTGTTCCATGTTGATAGGAGTTGCTCCCGTCGATGAGCCACGAGCAGTGTGCTTGCCATGCACAGAGCTGGTCGCCTAGCGAGGCTCATTTGGATACGCTCGCTCAATTCATGGCTCGTCAGCAATAGACCAAAACATTTGTTGTCACGTCGTCAGCAGTC
Organism: Dendrocalamus latiflorus; assembly: GCA_017311315.1. Classification (NCBI taxonomy): domain Eukaryota; kingdom Viridiplantae; phylum Streptophyta; class Magnoliopsida; order Poales; family Poaceae; genus Dendrocalamus; species Dendrocalamus latiflorus. Next base: position 23,782,507 of record CM029657.1, read on the forward strand.
CGATGGTGCATTGCTGTGCTTACAGACGAGCGGCACAGAGATTGGCCTTGTATTTTATATATCATCTATTAAAGTTGTGTGCAAAATCTAAGAAAGCAACACATCACCACTTTTTTCGCCGTTTGATTTGAGATTAGATAAAAACAATTGCACCTAAGACATACCCTTTAGAAACCTCTAGTGAGTTACATCTAACTACTCTTATACACTCTGTATAATACTCTAATGAGATTTTTAAGGGGTATTACAATAGATTGTCGGATCTGAAAATTCAATTCCGAATCATATTATTTACCATGCTAGTCTCATGATCAGTATCTAGCACACACATTCAACATTATTACATCACATCCATATATGAGTAAAATTAAACATAGTACGTAAAAATTAGCGGTTCAACGTAGGTATACATGGCTAAAGTTTACGCAAAGGTTGACCAGACAAATAGATCATACTCCTAAAGAGTACTTGTAGCAAAAAGTGACAGATAAACAAAAGGCCCTCGTGGTATGCCACACACCCATGGACAACCGATTGGATTAACGCCCTAGAAATCGACATTCTTGTCACCAAATCTGGCGGCATAAAAGTAACCGACCGAGGGATCTTCCTCCTCTTGTTCTGATAGTTGTTCAACAAGCAATTGTAAGTACAAAATATACTCCACAAGACTTCAAGTAATGGTATAAATACATGCAAGCTTTGTTAAAGGAGTGGCTATCCTACTGGGTTTGTTTTGTATAAAGCGAGCTTTTGTTTGCAATAGACATAATAATTTGTAAAGAACAAGTTGTACAAATAATTGGTATTACTAAGAAATAGAAAGTAATAATAAACATAGAAGTACAAGAAAGAAAATGACAATCCTTTGCCCTAACATTAACATTTCACGGTTCTTTGTCAAAACAATCGTAGCATGGATCCCTAACATCCATAATTTTTCCAAAATCATTTTAAAACCAAAAAATGTAAACAAGTGTGGTGTTACGATGTTCATGATTGGAGACATGACTATTCAAATAGATTTTACACTCTTGTAACATCCAAAAGTTTTCAAAATCTATTTTAAATATTGTGATAAACTCATTTAAGCATTTTTATGCATTTTCAATTTTTTGGAAAATTATAAAATGCTTTTCTTTTGGTAGCTAAGAATGATTTTTTTAAAAAAAATATTTTGAGCTTGGTAAATATTTGCATGTGCATGTCCAAAATGTTTCAGAATTTTTGGAGCTTGTTTGCTATTTCCCCTAGGTAAAACCTAATTACTAGAATTATTTATTAAAAAATGACTTGAAAAATTCAAAACATGTTCATGGGTGAAAACTGTAGTCTTACCTAGCCCATTTCCTATTTCTAGTCTAGCCGCGGGCTTCGCGTCATCCTCCGCTCGAGTCGCTTTCCTCTTTCCACCTTCTTCGCATCGTAACCTCGCCGATGCACATTCTCTCTCGCACGATTGTTGTTGTCACTGACAACCGGACCCACATTTCAACCATCTTCCTCCACCTCAAATGAGTGCCATTGGAGCCGAGCTTCCGTGCATAGTACTTGCACGCCCGCCTACAAATGCCACATCAACTGCACCACCTTGAGCTCCTTGACCGATATGCCGAGACATCCTTTCCGCCACCCTGCTACCGCCAGCACGTGAGAAGCGTTATGGCTTGCCATCCCCGCAAATCCTGCCACATGGACACCTTGCCTCAAATTCCCCGCAAATCCCCGCAAATTCTACCTCTCGAGGAGAATAATGCCCTTGCCTTACCCTAAAAAAATCCAGCCGAGCACACCTTCATCTTCCTCATTAGGGGTGCAATCGGGTCGGATTCGGACGGATATTGCTCATACCGTATCCTAACCCATATTTTTTTCTCGGATTCGGGGTCGGATACAGTAAAACCGGATACGAATATGAATTCGGAATATTTGGAATTTCGAATACGGTGCCGCCGGAACGGATACTTGACGGTTTCGGATCGAAAACAGATAATGTAGACGAATAGTACGTGCATACGGAAAGGAACATATGCTAAACCATACCACCATCACTTCAAGCCTTAAACTATTAAACATAAGTACATAATAGTGATTATAATTTATCAGCCAAAGATGGTGTGGCGTTTCCCCAAAATTGCCCATTGAGGTGTGGCGTTTCAAGATGAATCTTGATTCTTGACGGACAGCATTTTCTTTTTCTAGGCTAAAGAAATTTTACTAAATTAAGGTAGAGACAGTAGACAATTGGGGATAATAGGCTTTTGAGAAATTTACCTGTTCATTTACTAAAGCATGCCATAGTTCATCGTTTAATAATACTCTGATTACATGCTTTTCATTCCATTACCTAGGAAGAGTGATCTTAATGAGCAAATTTAGGATTCCAATTGCACAAGCAGAATTAGAAATAAAACACTATTTTAGTATTTGTATATTTATAATTGCCACAACTGAATATCATATTCCTTTTAGAGGACTTAAGCTTGCACGATCCAGGAAAACTTTCTATACACTGCACACCTCAACCAACCAATATGACAAAAAAACAAATACTAGCAAAATAAAAGCTGAATTCTTAGCTCTTACCAGATATCCGACCGAATATCCGACCAGATATCCAACCAAATATCCGATCGGATAATTATTCGGTATCCGAATACCGACACTATTCGGTCGGATAACAACTCTCTCCGAATCCGAATCCGACATGAATTATCCGAATCCGAATCCGACCGGATACCAAATTCCCTTCCCAAATCCGGTACCGACCGGATTCGGTACCGGATCGGTCGGGATTAACCCAACCCATTTGCACCCCTATTCCTCATCCCTCGCTGCTTCTATTTTGCACCTTGACTGAGCTCTTTCTCCTTTAGAGCACCCGAAAACACACTGTCATCTCCAAGGCTAGTGCACATGCCCTTCTGTGTCCCGCCGAGCTCACACCTCCTTTTTGGTGAGATCGTGGCCTTTTGTTTGTGTTATTTTGCACCGTTTGATTCCCTCACTCACCTCCCTCCTTCAATTTGATGACAGCAGCAGAGGATAGTAGGAATCCCACCATTTTCTTTCCCTCTGGCCAACGTCGCTGTCGTGCCATTTCAGCTAATGTCGCTACCATGCCATTTTTTCTTCTCCAGTGAGCCCCTCATCGATTCCTCGCATCTGAACCATCTCCACCTTTAGCTTGAGCCGGTCACCCTTTATTTTCAACAGACTTCATCGAGGAGAACAACTGCATGAAGACTGACGCCACTACCCCTGCGCCCCATTCTCTCACCACCACTGACCTTCTTCACCATCGCCGACCTCACTATCATGCTTCTGGTGAGCCCTTGGTGCTTGAGTGCTGCTTGCCTTAGCCTTTGTTAGCCTTTAGCACCATCACCACTGTAACCGTAGCTAGTGCCGCTACCTTTCCTCACCGTGATCACTGTACCAATGACCATTGGTCATAGCGCTACTGCCGTTGGCTTCACAATGCACCTAGGAAGCAAACCCAGTAGCCCGTGGGCTTGTTCTGTTGTGTTTTCGCCGTCGCCATTGTTTACCAGACTTCGTCCCTGTCTAGCCCTATTTCGACCACCTCTTCGGTCACCATCTTCATTGATGCGCTCGTCGTGAGCCCCTCTTTCCATCCCCGACCTCGCCGTGGTCTCTCTACTGTTCATCTTGTTGCTGGTGATCTCGCTAAAGAGCTCGGTTGAGCCACACCACCAACTTCCCAATTTCGTGGCCTCGTGGGCCATGTGGCAGCCATCTCCATGCCACATCACTGCCATGTCAGCAGAGCGAGCCTAGCCAGCAGCCATGTTTGAGCCTACATGGCAGCACCATGTTAGCCAAGAGCCTGAAACACCGTGGAATAATGCACCGTTTTGTGGCTTCAGTTCATAGACCTAGGCCCACATATCAGTGAATCAATGCCTTTTCTTTAAGAAAAATAATTTCAGCCATAATTCATTTCCTTGATGATGTCAGCTTAATGCAATAAATCTAGTTTTTACTTTAGAAGGAAAAATTAAAATTAATTTAAAAATCCAAAGCCCTAGCACAATATTTCTATCTTCTTTCCCCCCGGGTTTTCTCTCCTATCAAAACATTGAAAGGCCCATTTCCCCTCATACAAACTCTAATTGAGGCAATTTTCGTCTCTAATTTTTTTTTCTAAAATCATGAAATTTCATTATGCGTAAAAATCTTGAATTTTTTAGTACGCTTGAATTTACTATCTAAGCTTTGGTTTCACCATTCTTCTTCTGAACCAACCTCAAAAGTATCCGGCACATTGATGTCTAACGAAAAAAGCCATGAAACACAATAAACACCAAATAAATTCAAACATCGATGAAAATAAAATATTTTTGCATATTATCAAAGAACATGATTTAAAAAAATGAAAACCTGGATTTATTGCGTTGAAGGGCTAATTGGTGGGGTCCATTGTGAGGATTTTTTTTATTTTTCAAAAATGCTGATATATGGGGGTCACATGTCATTGACTGAGGTTTTAACACCAATTTTAAACACATTTTAAACTAATTGATCTACTCAAGGGCACATGCCAGTGAATGTTTAGAGTTAACTAAGTTAGTAGAGCTAATTAATCTTACCCCTAGGGCCCATAGGTTAGAGAGAGAAACTCAGCTACTTGACGGCGGCGATGGCCGAGCTCTTTGCCGAGCTCGCCGATGGTGAGGGAGCGGCGGAGGGCGCGGGCGACCTTGGGAATGGGAAGAGGGAATCAAGGTGATTCTTCTGGTGGTGGCACCAGAGCTGGGAGCTCATCGGAGCTGTATTGGCGATGAAGCGGAGCGGTGGCACAACGGTGTGCACGGCGGCAACGGCAATGTCTTTTCTTCAGGCCAAAACAAGCAGCACAGAGGCATTAGTAGATCAACAGAAGGGCAACGGAGGGGATGGCAATAGCGAAGAGGCACCGAGGTGGCAGAACGGCAATGAGTAGCGGCAGTGGCGATGGACGGATGGAGCACACGGTGGCAACTTCTCTCGGGTGGTGTTCAGCTGGAATGGAGGGGAGGGATGAGCTTAGGGGAGTGCTAGAAAGTAGGCACAACAAAGTCTAAAACTCACTGACGAAGGAGGATTTCTCAGGTGACGGCAGCGGCCGGAGTTGAAGAAGAGGGAGTGGATTCGACGAGGCGCTGCAAGGGAGGCAAATTCGAGTGAGGGAAATCCAATTGGGGTGGAACGGTGTAAGATGACGCGAATAGAATGTAGGGAGCTCACCGGGACGGGCTTGGGCCAAAATGGAGCTCCGCAGCGGCATGCTCCCGGAGCTAGAAGCGGCTGCGCGTTTCGAGCAATGCGGAGGAGGAAAAGCTCGGCCGAAGGGATAAATGGAGAGTGCGTGCTACGGGGAAGATGATGGCGCGCTCTAGCGGCCTTAAATAGGGCTGAGGGCTCGGCGTGGCTTGAAGATGCTCCCCGGGCCGCGATGAGAAGAAAACAGGCTCGGGCAGGCCTGCGTGGAGTCGGTGGTGATGAAGCAGGCAGCGTAGAGGTGAAGTGGAGGCCACAGCTTTGTCAGCGGAGCTGCTTGTTGTGGCATCCATGGCGTGGTCTGGCTTGGCACTATAGTGGCAGTCAGAGGTGGACGACGACTCCTGTCAGGTGGGCCCCAGGTCCACCGGTCAGCGAGAGAGAGAGGGGGGGATGAAGTGAGGAACAGCAGAACAACATAAATGCGCTTTCGCTCTGGGAAGACAAGAAACACGCTGGGAATGGCAACGGGCCATTGTTTGGACCAAAACAGTGATGGGCTGGCTTGAGACGAGATAATTCGGCCCACAGTTGGATTTAGATTTCTAATTAGTTTTCTAATTGATTTTATCACATACATTGATTTTGAATTTTCCAAATTAGCAATCCAACTTCAAAAATTATGAAATCTTCTGAAGAGACACTTTAGAATATTTATAACCTAAATAAATTATTTAAACCTTATATTAATGCTTTAATTAATTTTATAAAATCATTTTCAGCTGCTAAAAATAAGAAAAAACTTTTAATAAATGCTCAAAATTACATTGAGTAAAAATTACATTCAGCGAACAGTCACGCGAAATGTTTCCCGAAAACCGGATTTGTCCATTCCCGTGTAGGACTCGAGTGACGACGGTTTCGATGGCACTGCTCTTCCCAAGTAGGTGGGCCCAAAATTGCAGCAATATTCACATGCGCACCACGCGCGTGCGGTTGATGGCGTGGTGAGGTGAGGCAAGCAAGCGCGCATGTTTAGTTTTTCTTTGCTTTCTTTCACTGCAAGCATATCCATTCTTCCACATAAATGGGTATGACTGTTTGTTGGTGAGCAACACGGGACTTTAGTCCCATCACTTGTTATGTATGAGTGGGTCTTTGTGATTTATAAGAATTACTATTTAGGTTTAGGATCCAAATACTCTAACAACTGTATCACATATTTTTCTAAATAAGAAAGAAAGAAAGAAAGAAGGAAGGAAGGAAGGAAAGAAGAGATGAAGATCCCATGAGATGAGGTGCTAGTCTGTATGAGAACGTATCTAGTGCGTACGGTTTTTTTTGTGAGGGACCCTTACGTATTCCTGTGCATTCCTTCTCAAAACACTGAGTTTTGACTATTTTTGGCCCTATGCTGCATAGCAATGTTAGAAAGTAGCCCCTGGCATGTATACAATGTCATTTCTGGTCCCCTCTCGGAGCGCAGGACTCCGGCCGACCAACGCGTACGTTGTCTCGTGTCCCGACACCGCAGCACTCGAGTCATACGGTTTGAGAGCGGATGATACCCCCGTATTGACCGCGGGCCCGCGGCCGCTCCGACAATGGTTATTTGACCACAGTCACCTTCGACTACAGCCTCCCTCGACCACCCTGGCTTTCGACCGCTACCGCTTTTGACCACCTCCGCTTTCGACCGCAATCGCTTTCGACCATCGTCGCTTTCGACCACACTCATGTTCGACCACCTCCGCTTTCGACCGCAACCGTTTTCGACCACCTCTGCTTTCGACCGCAACCGCTTTCGACCACCTCCATTTTCGACCGCAACCGCTTTCGACCACCGCCGCTTTTCGACCACATCCATGTTCGACCACTACCTTACTCGACCACTGCCATATTCGACCAAGACAGCAAAATGCAGGGTATCATGCGCTCCAGACCGCATAACTCGGATGCTGTGGTGTTGGGGCGTAGCACTGCGCACGCGTCGGTCGGCCGGAGTCTCACGCTCTGGTAGAGGGCCAGAAATGACATTGCATATACCCGGGGGCTACTTCCGGTATTGCTGTCCTGCAAAGGGGCAAAAATGCCAAAAGTTCCAAAACACTGAGCAACTGGTCATGGACAATTAAAATAAAAGGTTAGATTGGTCATGAGATGATCAAGCATAAAACTCGATGCACAATTGGAGAAACAAAAAAAAGGCGAATTTTAGAGATATAGCATTGTCACTTTCTTTCTGCCGTTTACTTTTTATTATTTTTTGAGAGAAAGTCGAGAGCTTTCATTACTTGGGAATCATAGAAACATTGTTCACTCATCACGAGCAAAGATAATCAGACAAGAAGCGTGGGCTTATCGCGAGCCAATTGTGATAACCCGACTGAAAATTAGATTGAACAAGCTGCACCAATCACAGGGGCCTTTGGTCTTTTTATATCACATTAGAGTTAATCCTTTTTCATATCTTCCAAATACGGTTGAATTTAATCTTAAAATTTTGCGTGGGTAAAAAATTTTCCGGAGTTAAGTTTGTATTGGTGCGAATAAATTACCGAGTATATAAACAAGGGTAACGATGCGCCGTGCGGTGAAAAGGCGAACGTTAAACACCTTGCACACAACCTGTCCTGGAGCGGTTGAGAAGTCAATCGTCCTCTCGAAAGAGCCTAGGGAAATTGCAACAGCTAACTCGTCGGTCATATCTCTACTCCTTAAATGAAGGAGTTTAAGGTGATGATGCAGCCTACACTTCCTTCCCTTAATCTGACGTGTGGGCCCACCCACCCCTCCAACCGCCCGTGAGCCTGCCTCCCCCACGAACCCGTGCGCTTCTCCCCTGATTTCAGATTTCTCCCTCGCCTCCTCCCCCGCCCTCCGTGCTTGAGGGAGAGGGGCGATGTAGGCGACGGCACTCGATGTAGAGGAAGGAGCCGAAGACGGGGAAGATGAAGACGCCGTCGGTGTCGGTGCGGTGGTGACCGTAGAGCTGCGGTCGGAAGAGGTGGCGGTGCTGTCGACGGCCGGAGGTGGTGAGGTTGCGCGCCGGTGGATCTGGAGGAGATGAGGGCGGTGGCGCTTGGTGGCGGCGCTGGACTAAGTGGAGGAGTGGGGCACGGCGAGTGGAGAAGGAGAGAAAAGGGAGGTGGCGGCGCACGGGTGGAGAAGAGAGGCTGGGCGCACGGGAGTAGGCGACGGATGAAGGCGGAGGAGGAGGGGAATGGAGGCGGCCGAGACGCGCGGGTGCTGCGGGACGGCACGCGGAGTAGCGGCGGTGAAGGAGAGCAAAGAAGGGAGGCGCGCGGGATCTAGAGCTGGCGGCGGAGAGTGGTAGGGGCGGTGACGTTTGGTGGCGCGCGATGGAGTGGTGATGGCGGAGAAGCAGTGGGGGCGCACCGGAAGGTGGAGACGGTTGGCCACCGCAGAAGGAAATGGAGGAGCTGTGGTTGGCCGGAGCAGTGGAGGTGGATTCGGTGGTGGACTGCGGGTGGATGGCGTTGGTGGCCGCCGGCGAGTTGGCCGACCCTCGTCGGCGCCGGAGAAGAGGAAGGGGGAAGAGAAAGCAAAGGGGGCCAGGGGAGAAGCAATGGCCGGCTGGAAGATTCCACAGGCGGCGACGCTAGGGATTTGAGGTAGTTGGGGGATTTTGGCATATTGCAGAATAGCCCTCAAAGATTCTAGGGTTTACAAGGAGGTCCTTCTCCAATAGTATTTTCTTCTGTTTTGTCCCTCAGAAACTCTGATTTTCGCGAAAAGGTCCTACGCGTCCGTGACGATGCGCACATTTGTACAGAGCAGTCCTGGAATGCCAATTTGTCGTTTATGCGCCTCGATCGCGCCAACCTGCGGAAAAAGCACAAAAAATGTAAAATAATCCAAATTGAGCAATTAATTATAGAAAGGTGTGTAAATGATGATAAATGGTCCCAAAATATGAAAAATATGAGGGTAAAATGATGGCAAAATATATGTAAATATGACGCATGTCACTCCGCGCCGCCGCCTCCTCCCCCGCCCTCCGTTCCGCCGCCGCCTCATCCCCCGCTCCTTTGCTCCGCCGCTTCCTCCTCCTCCCCCTACCCGTCTGCTCCACCGCCGCCTCCTCCTCCCCATCCCGCGCCGCCACCTCCTCCTCCTCCTCCCCCACCCCTCCACTCCGCCGCCTCCTCCTCCCCACCCCCGCGCCGCCGCATCCTCCTCCCCCCACCCCTCCGCATCAATAAAGTGCAAGACAACATCGAAGCTTTACTACTAAACTCAGTTCTATACTGACGTTTTGACACTTTACGAGCATTTTTAGTTGAAGATATACTGTCTTGATTTGCATAAGTTGAAGATGTATGATATCTTTGTTGCTGTCTGAATTGGGCTTCAATTCTTTAGTTCGCCGGTTATTATGCTGAAAGAAGTGCAGTTTTGGTTCCTTGACTATAGAATCACCACACTAGATTCTTGCAATATTTTTACCCATTTCTACTTATGTAGATGGATAACATTGCTGAAAGTAAGTTCTCATCAAACATAATTATTGCAACGTATGATCAGGCATCATGTAATCTTCATTTTTCTATTGAATTTCAGGACATCTTCAATTGCTAAAACACAATATTCCATTTCATTTTTTCTGAAAATCTTACACCTATTTCCATTTTATTACTCACAAGCCACAAGTGCCTTCTTTTCTTATATCCTATAGATTGGTTCAACAAATTATCGATGCTGTTTTGGTTCTGAACATTGATGATCCTCCCTACGCTATTGCTGTAGCAGCTCTTTTATTTGTTTTGGCAATTGATGTGAGTACCTCTTAATCCCAATTGATATGCTTCTGTGCATCCTGCATTGTTTTATGCATATTAAATATATCCATCTCACAAGTCACAAAGATAACCACGTTGTGACAAAGTTATTCATATATACTATATTGTTACTTTTTTCTTTGTAGAAGTATCCACCTTCTTTCAAAAGATTGACGTGTGATAAAGAAGATTAATTAAGCAACATCATGCATTTATTTTCATCATTTTCATTGAAAGTTGAATTAGAATTTAAGTGTGAATTTCAGGTAGTGTTGATATTCAGCTTTTCATTAGCTTATATATATCTCGCTTGTTGAATGCCATTTAATTGGCGAACAGTTGCTATTCTTTTAATACCTTCGATGTTATATTCCTGCAGTTTCAATTTTGCTTATTTTCAATCTCCCCTTTTCTTGTTGTTATGCAGGTCCAAGACAATCATTTTTTGGATTCGGAATCTTGTATCCATTTTCTTCTTAAATTATTAAACCCTCTAATGAATGATGTTGATGCCAAAGCGCCATCTATAGGTTCCAAACTTCTTGGAATCAGCAAAGTTCAAATGCTTAATGGCTCACATAAGGATTCCGATTTCAGTTCAAATGATAGCATTTCAAAAGTTGAAGAAATCCTGTTAAGCTGTAAAGAGATCAAGCCACTCAAGAGGGATGACAAGGTTATGTAGTTGCCTTTAAACTTTGATGCACCGTATGACTAAGAGGTGTGATCGACGGCTTCTGACTTACTTGACGGATTTAAAAACTTTTAGAACTAAAATTTTTTACCATCTGTAAGTTTTAAAACATGTAATGTGATAAATTTTAAAAATCCGTAGCAATGCACGGGCATTCAGCTAGTCAATTTGTAAATATTTAAGTTCCCCGCTTTGCGCTCCGTCAATGTCGCTTGTCCTTCAATTCTTATCATTTCTAACTTTTGCAAATAAGGGGAAAAAGAGCATGTTTTCTTGTGACTTATAACTTAAAATTTTAAATTTTGACTATTTGTGGAATGTAGTATGGAGAAAAAATAATTGTTTATAATTTTAATAGATACAGCTGAGTTTAGTATATTTTTTCTATAATCTTTCCATAGATCTCATCTTTAAAATTATACCATTTAAAAGAATAGTAAGTACAGACTAAAGCCAGAGTGAAGCAATTCCGAACAGCCGTGTGGTGAAAAACCCGAACATTAGACACCTCTGTCCTGACCGGACTCAGGAGCAGTTGAGAAGTCAGTGGTCTTCTGGAAAGAGCCTACAGAAATTGCAACAACTAACTTGTCGGTCATGTCAATTTGCAATCATTTATGTTCCCCACTCGCGCTCCTGGAGTGAAGCCGATGTTGGTTGTCCTTTAGGCCTGTTTGGTTGGGCTCAAAAATTATGACTTATGATTAAAATTGTATTGTAGCGGTTAAAATTTTATTGTAGTTGAAGATAGATTATTTAGCGCAATTAAATTTTAAAAAAAATTAAAAATAGAAAAAATATACTAGCTCATCACAAACAACGCAAACAAATACAAAAAAAGAACCAGCAAAAAAGCTCAAAAAAGTCAAAAGTTCAGAAAAAGATGAAATTTATGAATAGTGAAAAATAAGACAGAAGCTGAAGCCGAAACGAGTAATTCCTATCGTTTTCTAACTGTTGCAAATGAGGAAAAAAGGAATATGTGGACTGTTTAAGCCGCTTATTTTCACACGAGAGACCGTGGGAGAAGGTGTAAAATATTATATGATGAATTACTTTTAATCTGTAGAGTTAGAATTTATATTTTGTATTATTTGCATTTTTAGAGGTTTCTATTAGAGAAACCAGTAAGGCCGCTGGACTCAGTTGATCAGATCGCTGCGTTTTAATGACGCCTATATTTTTATCAAAGAGGAGTGTTTTACAATGAGCTCGACTTGCCTGTCAGTTTCCTGGTTGGCGGTCAAATCGGCCCTGAGGATTGTCTCTCGGATTTTAGGAAATAGATCTTGGGTTGAATTGAATTATGTTTGCTCACTATATTTATATTGCTCGAAAACAATTTTTTTGTCTTTGCTCACTGGAAGGCGATGAGAGCTTTGGCCAAGTAGCGCTCATCAGCTGCTATTCCACCAGACCATGGGATGTGGCAAGTACGAACGACCGGAGTTTCTACTGTAGGCAAAACCTGAGCACCCTGGGATCCCATCGGAGACAGGCAGTGAGGTGCAAAAGGTGGGGCAACAGCGTTGAGGCTAGCTCTGCCTAGCCGCCTGGCCTTCACGGGGGCGCCTAGCATAGAACTCTCGCGCCGGGAAGGGGGGCTGCTATTTGGAGAGGAGGAGGATGACATTGAGTAAAAATTACATTCAACGAGCAGTCACGCGAAACGCTTTCCAAAAACCAGATTTGCCTTTTTCCGTGCAAGACTCGAGTGACAGCGGTTTCAATGGCACTGCTCTTCCCACACAGGTGGGCCCAAAATTGCAGCAACATTCACACGCGCCACGTTCGTGCGGGTGATGGCATGGCGAGGTAAGGCAAGCGAGCGCGTATGTATAGTTTTTCTTTGCTTTCTTTCACTATAATCATATCCACTCTTCCACATAAATGGGTATGACTGTCTGTTGGTGAGCAATACGAGACTTTAGTCCCACCACTTGTTATGTATGAGTGGGTCTTTGTGATTTATAAAAATTATTATTTAGGTTTAGGATCTAAATACTCTAACAACTGTGTCACATATTTCTCTAAATAAGGAAGAAAGAAAGAAGGGAAGAAAGAAAGAAGGAAAGAAAGAAAGAAAGAAGGGATGAAGATCCCATGAGATGACGTGCTAGTAAGAAAGAAGAGATGAAGATCCCATGAGATGAGAAAGAAGAGATGAAGATCCCATGAGATGAGGTGCTAGTCTGTATGAGAACGATCTAGTGCGTACGTATTTTTTTTTGTGAGGGACCCTTACGTATTCCTGTTCATTCCTTCTCAAAACACTGAGTTTTGGTAATTTTTAGCCCTATACCGCTTAGCAATATTAGAAAGTAGCCTCTGGATGTAGACAATGTCATTTCTGGTCCCCTCTCCGAGCGCGGGACTCCAGCCCACTGACGCATACGCTGTCTCGGGCCCTGCCACCGCAGCACTCGAGTCGTGCGGTCTGGAAGCGCATGATACCCCCGTATTGACCGCAGCCGCTCCGACCACGACTATTTGACCACAGTCGTCTTCGACTACTGCCTCCTTCGACCACCTAGGCTTTTAACCGCTACCGCTTTCGACCACCTCCACTTTCGACTGCAATCGCTTTTGACCACACTCATGTTCGACCACCTCTGCTTTCGACCGCAGCTGCTTTCGACCACCTCCGCTTTCGACAGCAACTGCTTTCGACCACAGCTCCTTTTTGACCACATCCATGTTCGACCACTACCTATTCGACCACTACCTTGCTCGACCACTGCCATATTTGAGCATAGCAGTGCAATACGGGGTATCATGCGCTCCCGGACCGCATGACTCAGGTGTTGCGGTGCTGGGGCGCAGGACTACGCACGTGTCGACCAGTTGTTGTTCCGTGCTCGGGGAAAGGGCCAGAAATGACATTGCATATATCCGGGGGGCTATTCCTGGTATGGCTGTTCTGCACAGGGTCAAAAATGCCCAAAGTTCCAAAACACTGAGCAGCTGGTCATGGACAATTAAAAAAAAGAGGTTAGATTGGTCATGAGATGATCAAGCATAAAACTCGATGCACAATTGGAGAAACAAAAAAAAGGCGAATTTTAGAGATATAGCATTGTCACTTTCTTTCTGCCGTTTACTTTTTATTATTTTTTGAGAGAAAGTCGAGAGCTTTCATTACTTGGGAATCATAGAAACATTGTTCACTCATCACGAGCAAAGGTAATCAGACAAGAAGCGTGGGCTTATCGCGAGCCAATTGTGATAACCCGACTGAAAATTAGATTGAACAAGCTGCACCAATCACAGGGGCCTTTGGTCTTTTTATATCACATTAGAGTTAATCCTTTTTCATATCTTCCAAATACGGTTGAATTTAATCTTAAAATTTTGCGTAGGTAAAAAATTTTCCGGAGTTAAGTTTGTATTGGTGCGAATAAATTACCGAGTATATAAACAAGGGTAACGATGCGCCGTGCGGTGAAAAGGCGAACGTTAAACACCTTGCACACAACCTGTCCTGGAGCGGTTGAGAAGTCAATCGTCCTCTCGAAAGAGCCTAGGGAAATTGCAACAGCTAACTCGTCGGTCATATCAATTTGTAAATATTTAAGTTCCCCGCTTTGCGCTCCTGAAGTCAAGTCAATGTCGCTTGTCCTTCCATTCTTATCATTTCTAACTTTTGCAAATAAGGGAAAAAAGAGCATGTTTTCTTGTGACTTATAACTTAAAATTTTAAATTTTGGCCATTTGTGAAATGTAGTACGTAGAAAAAATAATTGTTTATAATGTTGATAGATATATCTGAGTTTAGTATATTTTTTTAAATCTTTCTACAGATCTCATCTTTAAAAATATACTATTTAAAAGTATAGTAAGCACAGACTAAACTCAAGTGAAGCAATTCCGAACACCCGTGTGGTGAAAAACCCGAACATTAAACACCTCTGTCCTGACCGGACTCAGGAGTAGTTGAGAAGTCAGTGGTCCTCTGGAAAGAGCCTACAGAAATTGCAACAACTAACTTGTCGGTCATGTCAATTTGCAATCATTTAAGTTCCCCACTTGCGCTCCTGAAGTCAAGCCGATGTCGCTTGTCCGTTAATTCCTATCGTTTTCTAACTGTTGTAAATGAGAAAAAAGGAACATGTGGACTGTTTAAGCCGCTGGTTTCACACGAGAGACCATCGGAGAAGGTGTAAAATATTATATGATGAATTATTGTTATATCTGTAGAGTTAGAGTTTATATTTTGTATTGTTTGCATTTTTAGAGGTTTCTATTAGAGAAACCGGTAAGACCGCTGGACACGGTTGATCAGATCGCTGCGTTTTAATGACGCTTATATTTTTTTCATAGAGGAGCGTTTTATAATGAACTCGACTAGCCGGTCAGTCTAATGGTTGGCGGTCAAATCGGCCCGGAGGATTGTCTCTCGGATTTTAGGAAATAGGTCTTGGGTTGAATTGAATTATGTTTGCTCACTACATTTATATTGCTCCAAAACAATTTCTTTGTCTTTGCTCACTGAAAGGCGATGAGAGCTTTGGCCAAGTGGCGCTCATCAGCTGCTATCCCACTAGACCACGGGATGTGGCAAATACGAACGACCGAGGTTTCTACAGGAGGCAAAACCTGAGTACCCTGGGAGCTCATCGGAGACAAGCAGTGAGGTGCAAAAGGCGAGGTAGCAGCATTGAGGCTAGCTCAGCCTGACCGCCCGTGAAGGGAGCCTTCGCGAGGGCGCCTCTCTCGCGCCGAGTTGGGGGCTGCTGTTTGGATAGGAGGACGATGATGACAGGGGCGGAGAGAAGGGGGGCGGGCAGGGGCCTGGCCCCCCCAATGGTCCACCAGATGTATTAATAGGACCCCTTAATCACCTTTAATTATAGTCAATTAGTCAATTAGGACCCTGCCAAAAGATGGCTTTGACATTTCAAAGATAAGTACTCTGGTGGAAAAGTACTATCCCGCTGATTTTTCAAGTCAAGATCAAGCTCAATTGGAGTGTCAACTACCACATTTTCAACTTGATATATGCAACCATCCAGAGCTAAGTACATTGCCATCACTTGCTGATCTAACAAAGGGACTAGTGAGATTAGGTAAAAATTCTATTTATCCAATGGTCGATAGATTGCTAAGATTAGTCATAACTCTTCCAGTATCAACAGCGACTACTGAGAGAGTCTTTTTAACCGTGAAACTTGCCGAGACACGTACTAGGACTAAAATGGGAGATGGCTTTTTGCGAAGCTACATGATAGTTTATATTGAAAAGGAATTGGCAGCCAAGATTAGTTCCAATGATATTATCAAATCTTATGATCTAGTTGGTAATCGTCGTGCTAAATTCAAGTTAGTGGAGATGTAACAAATTCAAGTTTGTGGAGATGTAATGAAAGTACCTTTCTTTTGTGTTACTAGACGTATGCTACATTATTTTGCCATATGTGTTATGATTGAATTTATATGACAATATATATGCGTATGTTTAATTATATATGTGTATGTTTAATTTTGCCGACACGCGACGCCCAGGGCCCATGACGCCGGCGCCTTGGCGGGTCGGCCCCCCCTTTGTTTGGATCCTGGCTCCGCCCCTGGATGATGATGAACGGGGCCGCTTGCATTCTTTTAGCGAGGTGATTTAGATCCTTGCAGTGGAAGCAGTTGGCACCGATGGTCGGAGGTGGGCGTCAGGCTCGGAGAAGTCTTTGAAGGAACTTCCAGAATTTTAGGCAAAAATGACACTGTAGATCATCAGAATACCAGATCTAGCTTCCTGACAGCAGTGATTCCATTTGTGGTGCTGCAACAGTGAAATCGTGGGGTCCTCGACCGCACGACCACTGTTCACGTACTAGTCGTGCGGTCGGGGACCGCACGACCACTGTTCATCTGTACTTTTTCTCTGTTTAGTGATTGTTTGAATTTTTAAATATATCAAATGAGCTCAAAAAATTAAAGAAATTACATACAGCCTCCTGACACAATGTTCCTCACGGTGTAATTTTTGGGAAATATTATCCATGGTGAATCTCGCTCAAAAATTCATAAACTTTTGATAATTTTACGAGTTTTTACATAGCAAACGAGCTCCAAAAATTACAAAATTTTATGTGAAACCTCCCAATGCAGTAATAGTTATTATGTAATTTTTTGAAAATTTTATGTGATCCGAATTAGCCACGTTTGTCCGAGTCGTGCGGTCGTACTGTAGACATGCAGGTTGTGCGCTCGAGGACCGCATGACTCAGATAAACGTGGCTAATTCGGACTACATAAAATATCCAAAAAATTATATAATAACTATTACTGCATTGGAAGGCTCCACATAAAATTTCGTAATTTTTAGAGCTCGTTTGCTATATGTAAAAACTCATAAAAATATCAAAATTATATGTATTTTTGAGCGAGATTCGCCATGGATAAAATTTCTCAAACATTACACTGCGAGGAACGTTGTGTTAGGAGATTGTACATAAATTTCGTAATTTTTTGAGCTCATTTGGTATATTTAAAAATTCAAACAAATACTAAACGGAAAAAAGTACGAATGAACAGTGGTCGTGCGGTCCCCGACCGCACGACTAGTACGTGAACAGTGTCATGCGGTTGAGGACCGCACGATTTCGACCTCAAATAGAATTACTACTTTTAGGGGGCTAGATCTGGTATTTTGGTGATCCACAGTGTCATTTTGACTCAAAATTCGAACTTTCAAGCAGAACTTGAGAACACTATTGATGCAAAAGATAGACATATCAATCTTGTGCTGAATGAGATCCACACTGTTGATGGGTGGAAATTGATGTGCTTGCATTACATTGCATGCAGCGCAAGGGAACCGGTACTACAAATTAATTAACCAAGTCAACAAGTCGTGGTCTTTTGCCTCTCTCCGATGAAAGACGATGGCGCCGGTGCTGATGTTCACATGCATTGCACAAGCCATAGATACATAGACACCTGGTTTATATGATGACTAGTTCAGATTCACTGATCGTCTAAACTGCTATGCAATCTCATATCAAACTTGGCTCGATTATGAGCCTGAGTCGACTTGCACAAACCGCACGCAGGCTGAACCGAGCTGCGCATACACGGGTGAGTTAAATGCATAAATATTAATACTAGACGTGTGCTCGTGTGTTATAATAGATCTCAAATAGTTGATATCATAAATTCTAAAGTCACAAAAACAAAATAATTTGAGTTTCCCTACAACATGTATGAGTTGGTGCCCCATGAGACCCAAAATTTTCACTAAACCAAAATACAAAAGCAACCATATGAAATCCATTGTACATAAATAATTAACCTTAAATTATAAAATTGCATAAAAAAATTATCATCTTATAAGCAAGCCGAATCATACCTTAAGTAACATGCCTACACACATGTTGTTGATGATCCCATGCTTTATAAAAGATCCTTAAAGGCACAAGCTTATGTACACATAGATCCATCCACATAAGATCCTCAACGGATAGATGAGAAAGCCACCATCACCACCAACTGAAACTTTTAAAGGAGTAAAGATATAAAAATATCTATTTGACCACCTAAACTATTGGAGTGTCTTTACTTTACCCTTAAACTACAAAACTGTTTAAATAACCTTTGAAATGTACAAAATCATCTAAATGCCCCTCTTATGCGATTTTTTCATTGTGACGAATGGCTTGGTGGACAACATGTGATGACTTCAGGTTAAAAGGTACTGTAAATAGTGGGACCCTCAGTCAAGTCACAGAGAGAGAAGATATAGAGAGAGACATGCCATCGTCTTCTACATTCGTAAAACAAAGTAGGTAACCAAGCAAAGAGGATTACACCCCAGGAATGACAAAAATGGGTCAACGACCAAACGGTAGGGATCATTGGAGCAGCGACAATAGTGCGATGAAGACCTCGGCTAGCAGCAAAAAAGCAGTGTTCCACAGCAATGAGAGAGATTGGGAGGCAGAGCTCTGCCAACTTCGAGGAAGAAAGCAGTGTTCCATAGTGAGAAAAGTGTAGGACAGGATAGGCAACAGATGGGGGTGAATAGTGCCCTTAAATTTTTCCCCAAGTATTCACTTATCATTTTCTCCGAATTCGATGTAGTCGAAACCAACATAGTCGAAAGCCAACAAGTGGTCGAATAACCAATGTGGTCAAAATTCAATGTAGTCGAAACCAATGTGGTTAAAATTTGACGTAGTCGTAACAAACGTGGTCGGAAGCCAATGAGTGGTCGAACAAATATCGTGGTCGAAGATCAAAAAATGGCCGAAAAACCCTACGTGGTTGAAATCCAACTTGTAGTCTGAAATTAACGCGGGAAACCTAACGTGGTCGAATGAACGTGATCGAAACCAGTGTAGTCGAAGGCCACTGAGTAGTATAAAACCAACGTGGTCAAATTTGGTGGAAATACGACCAGTGAGATTAACAACCAGTGAAATCGATGACCAATGAGCAGTTAAAAACCCAACGTGGTCGCGAAGATGCGGAGCAGTCAGAAGCTTGAACACGGTCGAAAAAGAAGTGATGCGATCTAAAACTTGACTGTGGTCGAAAGCCTGAACGTGGTCAAAAATTTAGACGGTGAACAGAGCAGAGTCTGTTTTCAGCCCCGATTCAAAACGAAAATTGATGGAACTTTTGATTCGTAGATCCAAATGATATAAAACTTTGCAGGGATCTTCTATAGGATATTGTAAACATATTCCAATAAATTATCATGAAAATCATGGCCAAAGTTGACACCCTTTTCAGTTTGTTGAAAGGTTTCACCAAAATCTAGTCAAAATCAAAATCGGTGAACACAACTTGCTGGTACGTGGATGATGATCAAGATGAGTCTAGATGTATTCCCACATGTCACAGCAAGTTAAAACACTAAAGAAATCAACTCAAATACCCTCGAATCAATAAATCATACTTTGATGCCAAATCAAGAGTAAATCAATAAAATCAAGTTGGATCCTTGAAAAAAAATGCAAAGATTGATGTATTGCTTACTTGAAAATAGGGATTTTATAGCCACTCCACCTTGGAGGACAAAGAGCACACAAAATGCACAAAATGCTCCACTCTCAAACCCTAACCCTAATATAGAGAGCACATATGAGAGAGGGGTTGGATGGTTAACCCTACATGTCTCCATCCGAACCATTTTTATAGGTGAGCAACCAGCGACCTACACTCTTTAACGGATTCTATCCACTATTACAATGGGGGAAAACCCGTTAACATCACATACACGTATTTTACTTACTCAAGTTCACTTATGCACGCTTTTCAAAGTGAATAAGTGTGCATCCGTTAAATCCTTAGCCTTGATCTGCCTTGATCAAACTAGCTCCACCTTGACCTAAACTGCTTTCCAACGCATCACCCATCAACGCGGTTTTAATCCAAGATGGTTTCCGATATTTTGGTCAAAATACCAAAATACCCCTTGTTGACCCGATCATCACTATCCTTTGCAAGCAACCACTATGTTTTCTATGTGTAGGTACACCACTAGCTTGCCACGCGCCGCCAAGTCTCTCCCGTCCTGGTTCCACCAAACCATGGCTCACCTGACCCGTGCAAGCCACATGGCACCGTCCCGCCGTTCGAACTTGCCTTCAACATTTCCCGCCTTTCTTGTGCCATACTTGAGCTTACTGTCTCACCCGACATCTTTGATTGTTCTGGGCCTCAACTCCTCCATGAGCCTAGCCCCAATCATCGCCGTTGACCACAGCTGACTCCAAGCGGCCCTGCACTTGCAAAGACAAAGAAATCGTTTGCAGACACAAATTCTTCACAACTTGACCTACATTAGCCAAGACATGTATTCTACAACCTTAATCTAATGACTCAGGTCATCCCAATTTAATCCATGACTTAATTCCCAAAATCCTCATATTCTGCCCAAAACCACTCCACACAAAGTGCGATTTTTGCAAAACCAATTGGCCACTCTACAAATAATGCAATGGTTCATCACAACACTATCTTAGACGTTCTTACATGGTCCTTCAATCTCCCACTTGATGAACCCATTGGCAATACTTAAAAATACAAATTGGAGGTGTTTTTAGAAAGGAAAGAAAGAATTTTGCAAAGAGAGCTCCAAATGGTTAGGAGAAGAATGTAATAAGCTAATAATGACCATTTGATACATAAATGGATAGAAGCTATATGAAAATGACAATTTTCATATGACTTAATTCCCAAAATCCTCATATTCTGCCCAAAACCACTCCACACAAAGTGCGATTTTTGCAAAACCAATTGACCACTCTACAAATAATGCAATGGTTCATCACAACACTATCTTAGACGTTCTTACATGGTCCTTCAATCTCCCACTTGATGAACCCATTGGCAATACTTAAAAATACAAATTGGAGGTGTTTTTAGAAAGGAAAGAAAGAATTTTGCAAAGAGAGCTCCAAATGGTTAGGAGAAGAATGTAATAAGCTAATAATGACCATTTGATACATAAATGGATAGAAGCTATAGAAAATGACAATTTTCACAAAAAGCTTCATATCCACTAAATGAGTCGGGAAATCTCACTCTAGGACCATATGAAAGAATAATTGTTCTGTTTGACCTTGATCATGGTGAGAATAAATCAATTGCACGAAAACTTCAAAAAATGCTCTTTGATATGCATTTTACCCAATCTTTCTCCCCCTTTGACAATGGAGTCATCAAGATGCATGGAAAAAATAAAGCATAAATGAAATGAAGTGACTGCATTTTATTCATTTTGAGCATTAGGAGCCATGAATATGATCCAAAATGACTTTCTAAGTATTACACCAAGCCATAAAAAGTGATAGTGCTATCTAGATCATGACAACACATGTATAGCGAAGCTAAAGCCAAATAAGCAACGATTCGAAATTAAATGAATTTTTAGCATGTCAACTTATCCAGAAATGAGACAATCTTTGTCTATGGACTAAATAAAGTCAAGAAGCTATAATTGAGCCATTTTAGGGTGCTATAACTTCAAAATTTAAACATTTTGTTCAAGCATTCGATATCACTTGTAATTGAGCAAATTTAGCACATTTGGCAAGTTTTGGATTCATTTTTTTATTTTAGCTGAGCTTCAACCATGTTTCACAATATTTAGTATCTTTAGCCATGTGCTAGATAAGCCTTATACAACCATTCCAAGTAAGAAGATTAAGGAAGTGATCTTGGTCATCCAAAACTCTCCCTGAGTTCATACCAAGTGTAATGGCAAGTTGTCTCATGAGAAAGTATTGGTGAGATCAGTTTTTTCACATAAAAGAGATCATTTTCATTTTCTTGACTTTGTTTAAGAACAAAGAGCTAGAACCAAGTCATGTTTCAATAAAGAATTAGCATAGCTCAATCTAAAACTCAAACCAAGTTCAAAACTCAACTTAGCTAATTTGACATGTCATGAATCATAATATAAAGCAAGACATGATTTAGTTCAAATTTCTCATATTTAAAGAAGCTAGCATGACAATAGCTAAGTTACACAAAAAAGTCATGATAAATCTAGTAATCTAGCACAAGATATGACAAGGTGTAAAGCAGTTTTATCATGTCATACGAGGATAATAATCAGGGCCCATGTATTTATATTACAATGCATAATGCTGAATTTAAATATGATGCAATACAAAGAAATTCCAGCTCCCCCTTAGCAAGTGAGTCCATTTTAGAAACAATTTAGTTCAAGTTGAGTTATGTCATCATTAAGCTCCAGAAAATCTCAAATGAACTCCCCTTGAACCAAAGCAAAATGCAAGTGAGAAGAAGCTTGGAAGGAGGAAGAAATAGCAGTCCTTACAACATAGACAGGATAGAAGGTTCACTATGGCTCAAACTCGCTCTCATTTACCCCAAATGACTCTAGGACTATTAGCTGGTCATCGAAAACACAAGAGAGTAAACATGTTCCTTGTCTACCCAAGGGGCCCAACCCTCGCTAGACCTAAAAGAAGTGAGTGAACTCAATCTAGTGGGAAAAGAAGCAACTAATAAGCAGCATCCTAGGATTACAAGATGAGAGAAAAAAGTCTAAATAACTGAGAATGAGAACCACTCTAGTCTATGCTAGAAAGACTAACCCAAGTGCACCCAATAAACAAAGTGCAACAGAATGAACAAAAGCATATGAACAATATAATACAAAAAGTACATGATGCTCTCCCAAATTAAGCCATAAGGATAGACCACCCCAAGCTCTCCCCGTAAGGTCATGAACCTCGAGCTAATTAAAGGCTTGGTGAAAATGTCCACCAACAGGTGGTCACTCTTCACAAACTGAAGTACTATGTCACCCTTCTCCACATGGTCTCTAAGAAAGTGAAATCGAATATCTATGTGCTTGGTCATAGAGTGTTGCTCTGGGTTCTTAGCAATGTTAATGGCAGAAGTGTTATCACAGAAAAGTGGAACACTATCTATGGTTAATCCAAAGTCCCGCAAGGTCGAAACCATCCAAAGTACTTGACTATAGCAACTAGCGGCTGCAACGAACTCAGCCTCTGTGGTGGACTGTGCAACACTGAACTGCTTTCTAGAAGACCACGAAACAAGAGAAGGGCCAATGAATTGGCAAGTGCCAGAAGTGCTCTTCCTATCTATCCTACAGCTAGCAAAGTCTGCATTGGAGTAGGCTCTCAGGGAAAGATAGGAAAAAGAACAGTACCAGATACCATATTCTAGAGTAACTTGAAGGTACCTAAAGATGTGCTTCACTGCCTGTCAGTGATAGACATGAGAAGAAGCCTGAAATCGAGTGCACAGACATATGGCAAAGTGTATGTCTAGCCTCAAAGTAGTGAGATACAGGAGGGAGCCAATCATGCTTCGGTACTCCTTTTGATCTATAGGTTCGCTGACTTCATCAGAATCAAGTGTAGATGAGGTCGCCATCGGAGTTGACACCGGCTTGCCATCACTTATGTCGAAGCATCTCAAGAGGTTTCGAGTGTACTTGCCTTGATGTAAGAAGTTACCCTCCCGGGTCAGCTTGACTTGGAAGCCGACGACGAAGCTCAACTCGCCCATTATGCTCATCTCAACTCTGTGCTCATGACATCAGAAAATTGGGAAACATGAGCATGAGAGGAGCCACCAAAGATAATATCATCCACATAGATCTAGATGAGCAGAAAGTCATTGCCATGCCTACAAATGAATAAGGTCTTATCTTTCTTACCCATCTCAAACCTATGACTCAAGAAATAGGACTTAAACCTCTGATACCAAGCTCTAGGGGCTTGCTTAAGTCCATATAGGGCTTTAGAAAGCTTGAAGATATGGTTTGGGTATTTGGGGTTCTTGAAACTTAGAGGCTATCTAACATAGACCTCTTCCTCAATATACCCATTGAGGAAGACACTCTATAGGGCTTTAGAAAGCTTGAAGATATGGTTTGGGTATTTGGGGTTCTTGAAACTTAGAGGCTATCTAACATAGACCTCTTCCTCAATATACCTATTGAGGAAGACACTCTTGACATCTATCTGGTATATGTTGAAGCCCTTAGACGCTGCAAAGGCAAGCAGAATCTTAATGGCCTCTGGCCTAGCTACAGGGGTGAAGGTCTTCTCAAAATCTAAACCCTCAACCTGGGAGAAACCTTGAGCTACTAATCTAGCCTTATTTCAAATCACTACCCCATCCTCACTCTGCTTGTTCTTAAAGACCCAGTTGGTTCCTATGACATTATGACCACTAAGGGGTTCAACAAGAGACCAGACCTTGTTCCTATCAAAATTTTCTAACTCCTTATGCATCGCATTGACCTAAGACTCATAAGAAAGTGCATGACCAAACATCCTTGGGCTCAAAAGCGGCGACAAAGGCAAAGTGCAGGCAGAAATGAGATAAGCCAGACTTTGAGCACATCACACGCTCAAAGAGATCTTCTATCATCTGCTTAGAGGGATGACGATGTTGAATCTGTCGGGGAGGTCCTGGATGAGAAGAAGAAGTGGCATCTACCTCATAAGTTGTGGAGGTAGGAGTAGAGCCACAAGCTCCAGAAGAGTTAGAAGGTAAAGACTGATCTCCTTGAGGTGTAGTTGAATGAGGCACCTCAAGGGAAGGATGGACTGGATTTGGTAAGGAACCTTCATCTCCATCCTCCTCATCTTCTACAAAGATGGTCTCATACTGCATAATTGGACCTAAGATGTGGGGCCTAGTACCAGGACTGGCTTCATTGAAATTCACCTTACAGGACTCTCTAACCCTACTAGTCTCACAGTTCCAAACCCTATAACCCCGCGAAGAAGTCGAGTAACCTAAAAAGATACCATCAGATGGACATGACTTGAACTTATCTAGGTTTTAAAACTTCAGAATAAAACACTTGCAACCGAAAACATGAAAATAAGAGACACTGGGCTTTCGCCCATACCTCAACTCATAAGAAGTGCGATGCAAGTGTGCCCTCAGAAAAGTTCTATTCGAAACATGGCATGCGTGGCTATAGCTTTAGCCCACAATTCTATACGAAACATGGCATACCCATCTAGCATAATCCTGGCCATCTCTACCAAGGTACGGTTCTTTCTCTCCACGATGCTATTTTGTTGGGGGACGTACACAGAAGATAACTGATGCTCTACACCTGTCTCATCACAGAAGCTTTCAAATTAGGAGTTTTCAACTTTGTGCCATTGTCACTGTAGATCGCTCATAAGGCACCAGGGAGCTCAACAGACAGCCTACCAAACAAACCCCGAAAATGACTAAAAGTCTCATCCTTCGAAGCTAAGAAAATATCCAAGAGAATCTCGAGAAGTCATCAACCATGACAAGAACATACCACTTCCCACCAGCCGACTGTACTCTAGCTGGACCAACAATGTCCATATGAAGAAGCTATCCTGGTGCATTGGTCATAGTCACAGTGAGTGGGGGATGAGAAGCAACAACCATCTTGCCATACCGGCAAGAAGCACAAACTAAGTCTTTGACCATGGAGCTCGGACTAGGTAAGAGAACCAACGGGAGTCTCCGGTTGTGTGACGAGAACAGCCGGAGTCGACAAGCCAAACCTATTCCTTCCCAACCCAGCGAACCTAAGTCAGTGAGAAGAAAACATCGGTGGCTCAGTATTGGGGGTACATAAGAGTAGATCTAGGAACCCAGATTTGAGTCACACGACGTGCAAAAGATGTAGCCTCAGAAACAAAAGACTGGCCTCTAACTACTCTACGCTCTCCACCTCTCACAAAGCCAGAAGGTCTAGGAGTAGACCTCAAGTCTCTGCCAGGTCCGACCACTATCGAAAAGCAGGCCTGACCTATAGTAGAATGGTGATCACATCGCGGATAGCGACCTCGATGAAGAAAACAAGGTCTATCCTCAGGACGGTGGATACCCTGACTAGAAACAACTCGAGGACAAGAACCAGAAAGAACCTGAAAACCGAGTCCTCGACGCAGCCTAAAACCAAGCATCTCAGAAGAGCTATCTACAACTCTGGACCTTGTGTTGGTCTTAAGAGCACTCTGGGTTTGGGGCTGACCCTGAATACCCCTATCTTGGCTTGCCAGAAGCAAACCTCAACCACATGTCCATCCTTCTGACAAAAAGTGCAATGATACTTCACCTTCTGAGAGGTCAAAGCAGTAGGATGAGACTTCATGAGAGACCATGTGGAGGTATCCCCATGTTGGTGATGAGTAACTGACTGTTGGTTTAGTGAGTTTTGAGTTTGTTTCGGGTATTCTAGGGTTGAGTATCTTTTACATATGCTATTGTTGATATGCTATTTCGTGCGGTGCTATGTGACGGTTTGCTTATATGTGTGACTGCATGACTTCGAAGCTAGGTCATGGTGAGGCGAGGAGGACCGGGACTAGGCATAGAAGGTGTTGAGGTCCAGACGGTCGGTGATGCCGAAGATGATCAAGGCTGGTGAGGTGGTTGCGAGTCGGGAGACGAGGAACCGGAGCTGGAGCTACTGGTGACGGACACGACGGGCGACGACGAGAGAACCAGGACTAGGCTCAGTGAGGAGTCAGAGGTCCAGACGGTTTGGAGGTCGGTTGCGGTTGTGCACGACGGAACAGACCAAGACTAGACTCATGTGGAGTCGGAGGTCTCGGTCGGTGTCGGGTGGACACGACGTGTAGCGGCGAGTGGATCGGGAGTAGGCTCAGGGAGGAGTCGGAGGTCCAGACGGTCAGGATGCCGGGTGCGGTCATGTACAGCGAAGCGGACCGGACTAGACTCAGGGAGGAGTCGAGGTCCAGACGGTCAAGGTACCAGACGCGGGAAGCTTCTGGGAAGCTGCTTGAGGGCAAATTGGTGATTTGACTCAAGTTTGGATGGAGGTGGCTGGTTTCCCTCCAAAATGGATTGACTTTGACCTTTTCCCCATGTGGATGGGTGGCATGGAGTGGGAGAGGTATGACAATTCTTGATTTGCTAATTGAGGAGGTGAGGACCTTCTATTTAGCAGAGGGTGTGCAGCAGTTTGAGAGTTGGTTGTATGCCCTAGATGTTGAGTTGAAACTAGGGTTTCACCTCCCGTGTGTGTGTTCTTCACAAGAGTGAAGCATGTAGTGAATCTCTTCTCAAGCATGTAGTTAGAGGTATGTGAGCTAAACCTTTGTAATCATTCATCTCTCCTCCTCAATATCAATATGAGAAATCTTGATGAAGATGATTTGAGCTTTTGCCTTTCAGTTGATTTTTGTTCTCTTCTGTTCTTTGGATTATGAGATGAAATCTTGCTGAGGTAGTTGTTGATTTCATTGCTCAGAACTAGGAATATCCTCAAGGCACCTTGCCCAATCCATTCCTGAGAGCAATTGGTTGAATCAATGTGTACTCATCTTTTTCACTCATGCGTCCATTTCCTCTGTTTGGGCATTTCTAGGGTTTGATGTCAGGGGTATGATGGAACTTGAGATTTCCTTTCTTTAGGAGCCCCCAAACTTGTGGTATTATGTTATGAGATCATCTCCAGTTGATATTCACAAGTTGTTGAGCCAAAGAATTGACAATGGTGTGAAATTTGGAAACTAGCTCATTCTTTGTTCAAGTTTCCAAATTTGTGTCAAAATCTTGATTTCTAGCTCAATTGATGCATTCTCTGGTTTCCTAGGATGTCTTTATTGTTTAGAATAGGTTCTTAGACCCTTGGCCAGAAATAATCAGTAGAACTTCTTCCATTTGCCTGAAATCAACATTCTCTGTTAAAACTGCGCAAGTATTTTCAGTCTGCTGGTTCTGCTTGGGCGAGGGCCGGTCTGACCGGCCACCTAATGGCGGTCTGACCGGATGCTTAATGGCAGTCAGACCGGCCCAAGCGGTTAGACCGGCCCTGAGGAAGCTGTCAGACCGGTCCAGCTGAAGCGGTCAGATCGACGGCCAAGTGGCGGTCTGACCGGCCTCAAGGCTGCTGTCTGACCGCCCCCTTCAGTGTGGCTGCTGCTTGCTATATTCTTTTTAGCTCTTGGTTCTTCTCCGCTTCTTTTCTTGTTGGGCCTGTATATGGTTTCAGTGTGCATGAACTATTTCTTTTCATAGCTTTTAATAGCTATTGGAGAGAAACCTTTGAGTGGATACTTTGAGGGGCGATTTTTAAATAGGCACCATTCACCCCCCTTTGTTGCCATATCTGATCCTACAATTGGTATCAGAGCCGGTTAGCTCTTCTTGATAGATCTTTAACCAGTCTGTGAGCCATGGCAACCGATAAGTATTCCACCAAGCCCCCGATCTTCGATGGGATCGACTATCCCTTTTGGAAGAGTTGGATGGAGACCTACATTTAGGCTCAGGGCTATGTGATTTGGCGCAAGGTCAAAGTCCGCTTTGTTGTTCCTGCCGATGAGAACATCAATGCCGAAAATATGGTTGATGTTGAGGTGAATGGTAAGGCAAGGAACATCATCATCTAAGGGTTGAGCCAAAATAAGTTTGATCGCATTTCTAATCTTTCGTCGGCCTTCGACATTTGGGAGACCCTCGATGCCTACCATGAGGGCACCACTCAAATCAAGATGGTTCGACAGGACCAATTCAAGCGAGATTACAACAAGTTTGAAATGCTCGCTGGAGAGTCTTTGGATGAATGCTTTGCGAGATTCCACAAGATCTTAAGCAACCTCCGAGCGGTCGGTCTCACATACCCCGATTCGGACAACGCTCATCAGATGCTTGCGGCTTTGGACTTGCGTGTGTGGGAGATGAAGGTGACCACCATCAAGGACACCACAGACCTCTTGACTTTGACTCTTGATGTATTGTACTCACGCCTCAAGACTCACGAGATTGACATTGTCTCTCGTAAGTCGAAGTCACAATCGATGGCGTTGGTCACTGATCCCAGTTCGGATTCTGAGTTTCCTTCTGATGGAGTTTCTGGTTTTTCTCTTGCTGCTATTTGTGAGATGAGTGATGACCTATTAGAACAGTTTCCAGAAAACCAGCTAGCCCTCTTAGCCAGAAAATTCTCCCATGCTTACAAGAGGGTTAGAGAGAGAAAGAGAGGAGGAGGTCGAGTGATTTGCTTCGAGTGTGGTGGCCCCAACCACATTCGGGCAAACTGCCCCAAGCTGGAGGGCAAAAATGACTTCGGTGGTTCTAGCAAGAATGTCTACACCGATAAGAACCGCAACAAGAAGCCTCCAAGCAAAGAGAAGAAGTTTCGCAACCTTGGCAAAGCCAAGAAGCTGTTCCGTTGCGTCCTCACCGCCTTCGACGACCTTGACCTCAACGAGGTGGAGGGGTGGAGCGACGATGATGGGAAGGACGAGCAAGACCCCAAGGGTGGCAACGAATTCTCTGGCATGTGCTTCATGGCCCTTGAGGGCGAAGTGAGCGACAACGAACTTTACTCTGACTCCGACGAGGTATACCCCTCATACGACCAGCTTAATGATGCTTTTCTTAAGCTAGGTAAATTTTATGCTAGATCTAGAGCTAGGTGTAGCGAGTTGGAGAAGAAAGTAGATAGATTGTCACGGGAGTTTACTTCACTTATATCTGCTCCCTCCCATGACGAATGTGATACATGCTGTGCTTTGCTTGGTGACATGGAGAAATTAAGGACCTCTCATGATAGTCTGTCCTCTGAGCTTGACATGATTAAGGTGGAGAATATTAGTCTTCTTGCTGAACTAGAGATGAGTAGGATAGCTGCTATTTCATCTACTACTATCGAGACTATTTCTTGCACCTCATGTGAGGATAAGGATAATGCATTTAGAGGTCTTTATACCATGCTTCTCGATCTGCCCGAGACTTGTGAAAGTTGTAATAATTTGAAGATGAACCTAAAATGGGCAGATCATAAAATTGCTGAATTACAAGCTTTTCTGCTAGAGCCTATTGCTTCATGTGTGAATTGTCCCAAGCTGACTTCTGAGCTTGAATATGTTTCCAAACAGTTTCAAGAAATGATTGACAATAATAACAAATTTGCTCAAAATGCTTCTAAGGACCCTGTTAGCTCACCATGCAATAATTGTAACAAACTAAAAATCTGATTTGATTGCATTGGATAAAAAAATGTGTGAAGCTGACTAAGGACCTTCTAGAGAAGCCATCATCTGCTTGTAATGAGTGTGTTGGGAAGAACCATGAGGGTTTGGTAGAGACGCCTAGTGATGTGAACCAAATTGCTAGTAGTAGGACTGTCCCTTTTGAGTCGGCTGTGCGTGCACAAGCCATCCGTTCCTCTGCTATTGGTTCTTCTTCTTCTCCCTTACCTTCTGCTGTCTCTTCTTCCCCCTACTCTTCTTGCAGCTCTCTTTTTCGGGAGTATCAGTACCTTATGAACACTATCGAGAGATTTGTAGGAGGCAAGAAGAAGCTAAATCTTATTCTAAACCAATCTAAGATTTGCAAATTCAATCAAGGTCTAGGATACACTTTTTCTGAGGATATGAGGAAGCATCCACCTGCTGTTCTTAGACCCAAAGCAGGTGTGATCGAAATTGAGCCTAGAACTGATAAAGTTAAATTCAAATCAGCGGGCTTTATCCAAGGGATCTCTGACAGTAAGGTGGTTCCACCTGTTGCTTCGACCTCTTAGAAGGCGAAGCCTCATCATGCTACTTCTACCTCTCAGAAGGTGAAGTACCATTGTACCTTCTATCAGAAGGATGGACACTCGGTCGAGAGATGCTTCAGGCGCGCCAAGATCGCGCGTAGAGACCGTGTTGACACTCTTAGGCGCATTCAGGGTTAGCCCCAGACCTTGAGTGCACCTAAGATCAACACGAGGTCTAGAGGTGCTTCAGCTGATGGGTTTGGGCAGCATCGAGGACTTGATTTTACTGAGTTTTCTGGTTTTCATCCTCGATATGCCCCCGGTCGTGACTTCCACCGTTCTGAGGGTAGATCTCGTTTCCCCCGTCGAGATGGCTACCCGCGGCGTGATCAGCGTGTTGTTGGTACTCCAACTCGCTCTCCCGTAGCAGTCGGACCCAGCAACAGCTTCAGATCTACACATAGACCTTCTGCTTCTTTGAGTGACAGAGAGCGTAGGGTAGTTAGAGGTCAATCGTGTGTGACTACTTCTTTTGCTCGACGTGTTACTCAGTATTGGGTGCCAAAATCACTCTTGATTTATCCAAGTACTGAGCCTTTACTCCCTGTTTGACTCAGGTTCGCCGGGCTGGGAAGGGAGAGGTTTGGCTTATGGACTCCGGTTGTTCTCGTCATATGACCGGAGACTCTCGTTGGTTCTCTTCCCTAGCCCTGCTCCAGGTGATGAAACGATCACCTTTGGAGACGCTTCGTCTGGGCGCATCATCGTGAAAGGTACTGTGCGCGTTAATGATTCATTTATTTTGAAAGATGTTGCCTTAGGGAGTAAGCTGTAGTATAATTTGCTTTCAGTCTCTCAGCTTACCGATGACGGTTATGAGGTGAGCTTTAAGAAAAATAATTGCAAAATTCTTGATTCTTCAGGTAGTCTGGTTTGCAGGATTTCTCGATATGGGAGGATCTTTCGTGCTGATTTTGTTGAGTCTTCTGGTGATCCTCTCAGGTGTTTAGTTGCTTCTGAGTCCATTGACCTTACTTTCTGGCATAGGAGACTTGGTCATATTGGATTTGACCATTTGACCCGAGTTAGCGGCCACAACCTCATTCGTGGTCTGCCAAAACTCAAGATGGTCAAAGATCTTGTTTGCGCTCCATGCCGACACGGCAAGATGGTTGCCGCTTCTCACCCTCCGGTCATAGCGACTATGACCGATGCACCAGGATAGCTGCTCCATATGGACACAGTTGGACCAGCTCGAGTGCAGTCAGCAGGAGGGAAGTGGTATATCCTTGTCGTGGTCGATGACTTCTCGAGGTATTCTTAGGTGTTTTTCTTAGCCTTGAAGGATGAGACATATACCCATTTTCGGGGTTTGTTTAGTAAGCTTTCTGTTGAGCTCCTGGGTGCCTTACGAGCGATCCGCAGTGACAATAGCAGGGAGTTCAAGAACTCTTACTTTGAGAGGTTTTGCTGAGAGACCGGTGTAGAGCACCAGTTTTCTTCTCCATACGTCCCCCAGCAGAATGGCGTTGTGGAGAGGAAGAACCGTACCTTGGTCGAGATGGCCAGGACGATGCTTGATGAGTACTCTACACCAAGGAAGTTTTGGGCTGAGGCTATAGCCACCGCGTGCCATGTTTCAAATCGAGTTTTTCTCAGGGCACACTTGCATCGCACTTCTTATGAGTTGAGATATGGGCGAAAGCCCAGTGTACTCATTTTCGTGTGTTTGGATGCAAGTGCTTTATCTTGAAGTCCGAGAACCTAGATAAGTTCGAGTCACGCTCTTGTGATGGGATCTTTCTAGGTTACTCGCCTTCTTCGCGGGTTTATATGGTCTGGAACTGCGAGACTAGTAAAATGGTAGAGACCTGCGAGGTGACCTTTGATGAGACCTGTCCGGGGACTAGGCCTGATATCGCAAGTTCTTTAGAGCAGTCCAAGACCATCTTTGTGGATGATGAGGACGATGGAGACGAGGGTGGTGACCTGATCCAGTTCCTCATCCTCCCCTTGAGGTGCCTTTTTCCACCGCACCTCGAGGAGATCAGCCCATGCCTTCTGCTTCCTCTGGAGCTAGTGGCTCTGTCCCTACCTCATCAGCTCGTGAGGTAGAGGCCACTTCTTCATCTCACCCTAGACCTCCCCGAAACATCCAAAAAGACCATCCTTCTGAGAAGATTATTGGAGACCTCTTTGAGAGCGTCACACGCTCAATGTCTGGCTTGTCACAATTCTGTCTCCATTCTGCCTTCATTGCCTCATTTGAGCCCAAGAATGTCAGTCATGCACTTTCTGATGAGTCTTGGGTCAATGCCATGTATGAGGAATTGGAAAATTTCGAGAGAAACAAGGTCTGGTCACTTGTTGAGCCCCCTCGAGGTCGCAATGTTATTGGGGCTAAGTGGGTGTTCAAGAACAAGCAGAGTGAGGATGTGGTAGTTATTCGAAACAAGGTTAGACTGGTAGCTCAGGGCTTCTCCCAGGTTGAGGGTCTAGATTTTGAGGAGACCTTTGCCCCTGTAGCTAGACTTGAAGCCATTAGAATCCTGCTTGCTTTCGCAGCTTCTAAGGGTTTCAAGCTTTACCAGATGGATGTCAAGAGTGCCTTCCTCAATGATTTTATTGAGGAAGAAGTCTATGTGCGACAGCCTCCAGGTTTCGAAAACCCCAAATACCCAAACCATATCTTCAAGCTTTCCAAAGCGTTGTATGGACTTAAGCAGGCCCCTAGAGCTTGGTATGAGAGGCTTAAATACTATTTGTTGAGTCATGGTTTTGAAATGGGTAAGGTAGATAAGACCTTGTTCATCCGTAGGCATGGCACTGATCTTCTGCTCGTCCAGATTTATGTGGATGACATCATCTTTGGCGGCTCATCTCATGCTCTTTTTTCACAGTTCTCGGATGTCATGAGCACCGAGTTTGAGATGAGCATGATGGGTGAGTTGACCTTCTTCCTTGGCTTCCAGATCAAGTAGACTCGGGAGGGTACTTTCTTGCATCAGGGCGAGTACACTCGTGACCTCCTGAGACGCTTTGACATGAGTGATGGGAAGCCAGTGTCGACTCCCATGGCATCAACAGCTTCACTTGACCCAGATGAGGATGGCGAGCCAGTTGACCAAAAAGAGTACAGAAGCATGATTGACTCCCTCTTATACCTCACTGCCTCGAGACCGTACATACACTTCTCTGTGTGTCTTTGTGCTCGATTTCAAGCTTCTCCTCGCGTATCTCACCGCCAGGCGGTGAAGCGCATTCTTCGATAACTTCGAGCTACCATTGACTATGGTATCTGGTACTCTTCCTCTTCTTGTCTTTCCCTTAGAGCCTACTCGGACGCAGACTTTGTTGGCTGTAGGATAGATAGGAAGAGCACCTCTGACACCTACCAATTCATTGGCACTTCTCTTGTCTCCTGGTCATCTAGGAAGCAGTCCGGTGGTGCATCCAGTTGCTGTAGCCAGGTACTTTGGATGGCTTCGACCCTACGGGACTGTGGGTTAGTTATAGACAATGTTCCACTCTTTTGTGATAACACTTCTCCTGTTAACATTGCTAAGAACCCAGTGCAGCATTTTTGGACCAAGCATATTGATATTAGATATCACTTCCTTCGAGACCATGTGGAGAAGGGTGACATAGTGCTCCAGTTTGTGGAGAGTGATCACCAGTTGACTAATATCTTTACCAAGCCTTTGGATAGCTCTATGTTTTCAGCCTTGCGGGGAGAGCTTGGGGTGATTTGTCCTCATGGACTGTAGTGAGGTGGAGTTTTTGTGCTTTACTGATTTATCTTGTATATTATGCTCCTGTTCTCATTTTGTTGCATTGCATCGGGATGCATTTGGGTTAGTCCTCTTAGTATAGATTAGAGTGTTTCTCTCGTCTAGTTGCTTAGATTTCTTTCTCTCATCTTGTGATCTAGGATGCTGCTTATTAGCTGTTCCTCTTCTCACTAGGTCGAGCTCACTCACTTCTTATAGGTTCTAGCAAAGGTTGGACCACCCTTGGGTAGACAGGGAATGTGTTTTCTTCTTAGTGTGTTAGATGGGCAGTTGATAGTCCTAGTGTCATATGGGGTAGATGAGAGTCAGTCTGAGCCATATTATCCTCTATATCTTGTCTATGCTTTAAGGATTGTCTTTTCTGATTTCTTTGCCAGCTTCTCAGCTTTTAGCTTTGGTTCAGGGGGAGTTCTTTTGGGAGCTTCTGGAGCTTAATATTGACATAACTCAACTTGAACTGAAAAGTGCATCACATGTTGAGGGGGAGCTGGATCTTCTTGCATTTCAGCATTCTACATTGTAATTACATGGAGCCTTGACTATTATCCTTAGTTGACATGTTTACAATGCTTTACATCTTGCCATGATTTATGTTTATTTCCTAGATTTATCATTACTTTATATGTGTCGTCAAGCCTTTGCCATGATGAGTTGATTAAAATTGCACAACTTGAATTAAGACATGTCATGTTAGCTCTTGAAACTAGTCTGTCTTTAGTTATCCTCTTATGATTCATGCCATGTCAAATAGGCTAAGTTGATCCTTAAATCTTTATTGAACTTTAGATTGAGCTATGCTAGTTTCTTGATAAATCATGAGTTAGTACAACTGTTTCAAGCAAAAAGATCTCTTTTTATGTGCGAAAAAACTGATCTCACCAATTCTTTCTCATGAGACTGCTTGCCATTGCACTAGACATGAACTCAAGGGAAGTTTTGGATGACCAAGATCATCTCCTTAAGCTTCTTGCTTGGAATGATCGCATAAGGCTTGAGGTCTAGCACATGACTAAAATTTTGGTTGGAAACGACCATGAGTTTCAAAGAAAAATATGTTCATTGTGCTAAATTTGCTTACTTACAAAAAGACTAAAGTGCTTGAACAAATGATTCATTCTTGAACTTATAGCACTCGAAATTAACTCAATACTAGCTTCTTGGTTCCAGTTAGACTATTGACATGGCTTGCATCATCTTTGGATTCCTTTAGCTAGACTATAACCTTGAATGGCTTAACATGCTAAGAAATTCATCTAAATTTCAGATTGTTGCTTATGTGGCTTGGCTTGATTATGCATATTTTGTTATGATCTTGATAGCATTCATTTGCGTCATGGCTTGGTGTAATACTAAATGGTCGTTATGGATAATCTTCATGGCTCTAATTGCTTAGCATTGAATAAAATTCAGCCACACGTGCTATATTTTCCTCCAAGTCACTTGATGATTTTATTGCCAAAAGGGGGAGAATAGGTGGAGAAAAAGCCACACTTTGGGAGCTTTGAGGAAAACTTGCTCTTTCTTTTGCTCCTTATGTCAACATGGTTATTAGCATCATTCTCTTTCTCTTGGAGCATGTTTGACTTTCAACAAACTCAATCTTTAGCTTTTTTTGTGTTTGTCAATATACTCATCAAAGGGGAGCTTGAGAGACCATGTGGAGGTATCCCCATGTTGGTGATGAGTAATTGACTGTTGGTTTAGTGAGTTTTGAGTTTGTTTCGGGTATTCTAGGGTTGAGTACCTTTTAGATATGCTATTGTTGATATGCTGTTTTGTGCGATGCTATGTGACGATTTGCTTATCTGTGTGACTGCAGGACTTCGGAGCTAGGTCATGGTGAGGCGAGGAGGACCGGGACTAGGCACAGGAGGTGTTGAGGTCCAAACGGTCGGTGATGCCAAAAATGATCGAGGCTGGTGAGGTGGTTGCCAGTCGGGAGACGAGGAACCAGAGCTGGAGCTACCGGTGACGGACATGACGGGCGACGACGAGAGAACCGGGACTAGGCTCAGAGAGGAGTCGAAGGTCCAGATGGTTTGGAGGTCGGTTGCAGTTGTGCACGACGGAACAGACCAAGACTAGACTCTGGTGGAGTCGGAGGTCTCGATCGGTGTCGGGTGGACACGACGGGCAGCGGCGAGTGGATCGAAAGTAGGCTCAGGGAGGAGTCGGAGGTCCAGATGGTCAGGATGCCGGGTGCGGTCGTGTACAGCGAAGCGGACCGGACTAGACTCAGGGAGGAGTCGAGGTCCAGACGGTCAAGGTACCAGACGCGGGAAGCTTCCTCGAAGCTGTTTGAGGGCAAATTAGTGATTTGACTCAAGTTTGGATGGAGGTGGCTGGTTTCCCTCCAAAATGGATTGCCTTTGACCTTTTCCCCATGTGGATGAGTGGTTTGGAGTGGGAGAGGTATGACAATTCTTGATTTGCTAATTGAGGAGGTGAGGACCTTCTATTTAGCAGAGGGTGTGCAGCAGTTTGGGAGTTGGTTGTGTGCCCTGGATGTTGAGTTGAAACTAGGGTTTCACCTCCCGTGTGTGTGTGTTCTTCACAAGAGTGAAGCATGTAGTGAATCTCTTCTCAAGCATGTAGTTAGAGGGATGTGAGCTAAACCTTTGTAATCATTCATCTCTCCTCCTCAATATCAATATGAGAAATCTTGATGAAGATGATTTGAGCTTTTGCCTTTCAGTTGATTTTTGTTCTCTTCTGTTCTTTGGAATATGAGATGAAATCTTGTTGAGGTAGTTGTTGATTTCATTGCTCAGAACTAGGAATATCCTCAAGGCACCTTGCCCAATCCATTCCTGAAAGCAATTGGTTGAATCAATGTGTACTCACCTTTTTCACTCATGCGTCCATTTCCTCTGTTTGGGCATTTCTAGGGTTTGATGTCAGGGGTATGATGGAACTTGAGATTTCCTTTCTTTAGGAGCCCCCAAACTTGTGGTATTATGTTATGAGATCATCTCCAGTTGATATTCACAAGTTGTTGAGCCAAAGAGTTGACAATGGTGTGAAATTTGGAAACTAGCTCATTCTTTGTTCAAGTTTTCAAATTTGTGTCAAAATCTTGATTTCTAGCTCAATTGATGCATTCTCTTGTTTCCTAGGATGTCTTTATTGTTTAGAATAGGTTCTTAGACCCTTGGCCAGAAATAATCAGTAGAACTTCTTCAATTTGTCTGAAATCAACATTCTCTGTTAAAACTGCGCAAGTATTTTCAGTCTGCTGGTTCTGCCTGGGCGAGGGCCGGTCTGATCGGCCACCTAATGGCGGTCTGACCGGATGCTTAATGGCGGTTAGACCGGCCCCAAGCGGTCAGACCGGCCTTGAGGAAGCGGTCAGACCGGTCCAGCTGAAGCGGTCATACCGGCGGCCAAGTGGCGGTCTGACCGGCCTCAAGGCTGCGGTCTGACCGCCCCCTTCAGTGTGGTTGCTGCTTGCTATATTCTTTTTAACTCTTGGTTCTTCTCCGCTTCTTTTCTTGTTGGGCCTGTATATGGTTTCAGTGTGCATGAACCGCGATTAAACATGTAAATCTTATATTTGTCTAGAATAAAATTGAGCCTTTTCTTACCTCCAACAAATTTTTCAAGAGTGTTCATGAGATACTCACACTCCTGAAAAAGAGAGGCACGTGAAGCACAAGCAGAAGAAGAGGATGAGGAACCAAAAGGAGGGGAGGAAGAACCAAAAGCAGAAGATCAAATAGCACGTGCATATCTCTCCTTCTGCATGGCTGCCTCAACCTTGAGGGCTTCACAAGACACACATGGGGCAGTTCTAATCCTAGCCATCTGGGCCTCGTAACTCTTTCGAAAAGTCTCTTTCAGCACAAAAAGAGCAAGCAGATTGTGCTTCTCTAGTAGATCCTTAGTTAGCTTCACACATTTTTCATCCAATGTAATCAATTCAAATTTTAGTTTTTCACAATTATTGCATGGTGAGTTAACAGGTGCCTTAGAAGCATATTGAGCCATTTTCTTGTTATGATCACACATGTCCTGAAACTGTTTTGAAATAGATTCAAGTTCAGTAGTTAATTTTGGGCAGTTGGCATAAGAAACAACAGGTTCCATCAAAGCAACTTGCATTTCAGCCATTTTATGATCTGCCTTCTTTAGATTAATCTTCAAGTGATTACAGCTATCACAAGTTTTAGGCAAATCAAGAAGCATGGTATATAAATCTCTAAAGGCATTATCCTTATCCTCATATGAGGTGCAGAATGTAGTCTCAACAGAATCAGAATGAAATAGAACAGTTATAGCCAATTCTAATTCAGCTAACAAACTAACATTCTCCACCTTAAGCAAATCTAGCTTAGAAATCACACTATCATGCAATGTCCTTAGTTTCTCAATGTCTTCAAGCAAGGAAGCACATACATTGCAATCATCACGGGAGGAAGCAGATCTAAGTGAAGTAAACTTCCGTGACAAGCTCTCTACCTCCTTCTCTAACTCGCCACACCTAGTCCTAACTTGAGAAAAACATCATTGAGCTGGTCATAGGAGGGACATGCCTCATCAGAGTCGCTGTAAAAATCATCATCACTGATATCGTTGTCGTTAGCCATGAAGTACATGCCGGTGAAGTCGTCGCCGTCCTTGGTGTCCTACGGATCATCCTCACCATCGTCGTCACTCCAGCCCTCCATATCACTGAAGTCAAAGTTGTCGAATGCGATGAGGATGTGGTGAAAGAGCTTCTTGGCTTTGCCAAGGTTGTGATACTTCTTGTCTTTGCCTTGATCACAAGCTGGTAGCTTCTTGTTGCGGTTCTTGCTGATGTAGTCATTCTTGCTCACACCACCATAGTCATTCTTGCTCTTCTCCAGCTTGGGGCAGTTTGCTCGAATGTGGTTGGGGCCATCACACTCAAAACGAATGACTAGACATCCTCTCTTTCTCTCTCTAACCCTCTTGTATGCATGAGAAAATTTTTTAGCTAAGAGGGCTAACTCACTTTCTGGGAACTGCTTAAATTGGTCATTACTCATCTCACATAAAGCAGCCAAAGAAAAACATGAAACACCATCTGAATATGCTCTAGAAGCAGAAGTGGGATCGGTGACCAAAGCCATCGACTGTGACTTCGTCTTGCAAGAGACGATGTCGACCTCATGAGTATTGAGGCGTGAGTACAGCACATCAAGAGTCAAGGTAGATAGATTAATTGTGTCCTTGATGGTGGTCACTTTCATCTCCTAAACCCTAAGGTCCAAGGCAAAAAGCATCTAGCGAGCATTGTCCGAGTCTGAGTATGTAAGACCAACAGCTCAGAGGTTGCTCAGAATCTTGTGAAATCTACCAAAACACTCATCTAATGACTCACTAGTAAGAATCTCAAACTTGTTATATTCTCGCTTGTATTAGTCCTATCAGACAGTCTTGATTTGGGTGGTGCCCTCATGGTATGCATCGAGGGTCACTCAAATATCATATGCTGACGAAAGATGGGAGATGTGATCAAACTCATTTCTACTGAGACCCTGGATGATGATGTTTCTTGCCTTAGCACTTGCCTCAACATCTGGTGTATTCAAAGCCGTGATGTCCTCATTGGCAGGAATAACAAACCGAGTTATAACCTTCTTCCATATAGCATAGCTTGAGCCTGAATGTTAGACTCTATCCTACTTTTCCAAAAAGGGATAGTCGACCCCATCGAAGATCGGAGGCTTTGTGGAATACTTGTCTACTACCATGGCTCCTAAAACTGGTTAAGATCTATTGAAAAGTGTTAACCGGGTTTTGATATCACTTGTAGGACAAGATAGGCAACAAAGGGGGTGAACGGTGCCTTTAAATTTTCTCCAAAGTATTCACTTATCCTTTTCTCTAATATCTACAAAACTATGAAGATTATGATAGAAATCCCTCTTGAAAGCCAAAGAAACAGAGCCGTGTATGACTTGAAAAGACAGAGAACAGAGCTGAATACAACCAATTAACAGGGAAAACAACGTTGTCAAAATCTAACAACATGGTTGAAAAATCAACTACCAATCGAAAGTTCAACGTGATCGGAATTTGACTATCAATCCGAAAACAACGTGGTCGGAATTCGACGTAGTCGTAACAAACGTGGTCGAAAACCAACAAGTGGTCGAACAACCAACGCGGTCAAAATTCGACATAGTCGTAACCAACGTGGTCGGAAGCCAACGAGTGGTCGAACAACCACTTTGGTTGAAATTCGACATGGTCGTAACAAACGTTGTCAAAAGCCAATGAGTGGTCGAACAAACAACGTGATTGAAGATCAATAAATGGTCGAAAAACTCTACGTGGTTGGAATCCAACTTGCAGTCTGAAATTAACATGGGAAAACCAACGTGGTCGAATGAACGTGATCGAAACCAATGTGGTCGAAGGCCAACGAGTGGTCTCAAACCAACGTGGTCAAATCTGGTGAAAATACGACTAGTGATATTGACAACTAGTGAGATCGACGACCAGTGAGCAGTTAAAAACCCAATGTGGTCGACAAGATGCAGAGCGGTCAGAAGCCTGAACACGATTGAAAAGAAGCGATGCAATCTAAAACTTGAACATGGTCAAAAGCCTGAATGTGGTCGAAAATTTAGACGGTGAATAGAGCAGAGTGTGTTTTTCAGCCCTGATTCAAAATGAAAATTGATGAAACTTTTGATCCGTAAATCCAAATGATATGAAACTATGCAGAGATCTTCTATAGGATATTGTGAACATATTCCAACAAACGATTACAAAAATCATAGCCAAAGTTAAGACATTTTCAGTTTGTTAGAAGGTTCACCAAAATCGAGTCAAATCAAAATCGATGAATACAACCTGCTCGTGGGTGGATGATGACTAAGATGAGTCTAGATGTACTCCCACATATCACAGTAAGTTAGAACACCAAAGAAATCAACTCAAATACCCTTGAATCAAGAAATCATACTTTGAGGCCAAATCAAGAGTAAATCAATAAAATCAAGTTGGATCCATGAAAATACACAAAGATTGATATATTTCTTACTTGAAAATAGGGATTTTACGGCCACTCCACCTTGGAGGACAAAGAGCACACCAAGTGCTCCACTCTCAAACCCTAACCCTAATACAGAGAGCACACATGAGAGAGGGGTTGGATGGTTAACCCTATATGTCTTCATCCCAACCCTTTTTATAGGTGAGCAACCAGCCACCTACACTCCTTAGTGGATCCTATGTACTATTACAATAGAAAAAACCTGTTAACCCCACACACACGGATTTTACTCACTCAAGTTCACTTATGCATGCTTTTTAAAGCTTATAAGTGTGCATCTGTTAAATCCTTAGCATTAATCCACCTTGATCAAACCAGCTCCACCTTGATCTAAACTACTCTCCAACGCATCACCTATGCAGTTTTGGTCTAAGATGATTTCCGGTATTTTGATACATATACTATAATACCCTTTGTTGGCCCGGTCATCACCATCCTTTGCAAGCAACCGTCATGCTTGTCACGTGTAGATGCACTACTAATTTGCCATGCGCTTCCAAGTCTCTCCCGTTCCGGTTCCACCGAACCACGGCTCACTTGACCCATGCAAGCCACATGGCACCATCCCGCCGTTCGACATTTCTTGCCTTTCTCGTGCCATGCTTGAGCTCACTGTCTCACCCGGCATCCTTGATCGTTCTGGGCCTCAACTCCTCCATGAGTCTAGCCCCAATCACCGTCGTTGACCACAATTGACTCCAAGCGACCCCGCATTTCTAAAGACAAAGAAATTGTTTCTAGGCACAAGTTCTTCAAACTTAACCTACATTAACCAAAACATGCATCATGCAATCTTAATCTAATGACTCAGGTTATCCCAACTTAATTCATGATTCAATTACCAAAATTCTCAAATTCTGCCCAAAACTACTCCTCACAAAGTGAGATCTTTGCAAAAACTAATTAACCACTCTACAAATATTGCAATGATTCATCACAATATTATCTTAGATCTTCTCATATGGTCCTTCCGAGAGGGAAGGAGAAATGGCTTGAGGAAGAAAGCGGCCTCCTCTATTG
This sequence comes from Dendrocalamus latiflorus, assembly GCA_017311315.1. Classification (NCBI taxonomy): domain Eukaryota; kingdom Viridiplantae; phylum Streptophyta; class Magnoliopsida; order Poales; family Poaceae; genus Dendrocalamus; species Dendrocalamus latiflorus. The sequence goes on from CM029657.1 coordinate 23,825,030, forward strand.
TGCTCTTTGGAGGCGCAAGCGCCGACACCACTGCCTCTCGGGCCCCTGGCATTCGTGGCATCCTCAGTAATGGTGGGAATAGATGGCTTCAACCAGAAGACATAGTGGGAAGGGCAGGTTCGATAACGTAAACCGGAGCGGTTGGCTGTTGGCGGATGGAAGACTAAAATTTAATATTGAGACAATGCTAACATAAGATGAATGAAAGAAACAATAATAGAAAATTTTTGGAAGAAGCTGGCAGCTATTTATAGAGAGGCCCATCGCTCGATCTTTCCATGACCTAGGTACGTACGAACAAAATATCCGGCCATGCCATCTAGTAGAGCTTATATATAAGATCCCATGGACGAACACCTGCATCGATTACACCGGTAGGTGTGGCCTCCGTGCTAATACCCTCAAGGATGAGGTCCGTGAGAGCTTTCTTGTTCGTTCTTGTCACTACTCTACTGCATGTACATGTACACACTCAGCCTGATTCCTCAGGTATGTCGACACATTTCGGTATCTCTCATGTGTATCTCTATGTATTACACGGAGTAGGGCAAGCAGGGGGGAAAAGCTTGGCCGGAAACTAGCGGTAACCAGGGGTTACCGGTTTTAGCGGCTGGTGGGTACCGGTTGGACCGGTTCATGGGCTAAATGGCACCATTTGGTTCGTTCTTTTGGTCGGCATAGATGCATTTTCCCTTATGCATGATCCAAACGATAAATGTCTTAAATTTGAAATTTTGGGTGAGATTTTTTCTAAAATGAAAAATGAATCCCAGCTAGTAGCAAGCACCTGCTGATACAATCAATAGTGTGGTACTGTGGTGTGCCGTGGTGGGCTCATGTTGATGAGTCGTGATGGGACTGTTACCATGGCAAGCACTTTGGTGTCGATGGCTGCACTTCGAGCCCTTGCAAGAGATGTGCTTCCTCGGTTGCAGGTTGTTGTGGTCCTTCATGCGGAACGTCTTTCTTCATGCAGAGATGTGCTTCCTCAGTTGCTTCTATTCTTCCCCCTCAAGCATTGTGCATTGATGATCCTGTTTTGGCTAGCTTCATAACCAGTTCAAAGCTTTAGCATTAGTTGATGGGGGTGTGTTGTCCTTCCCTTGGTTGCGATGTGTTCTTGCATGTGTAAGAGCTAGCCAGTCTTGGTGCCGTGCTAGCCGGTGTTTGCCTCTAACCTTCGTGTTATAGGCTGCTTTGCCAAGTGTTCCAGATGTAGTTCCCTCCCCGTCTGTGGTGTCTCCCCGTTTGGTTCGGCATTTGTACCTCTTTCTTTTTACTCCTGCTTTATTAATATAATGGGCAGTTCTCCTGCCCTTTCTTTTCAAAAACAAAAGATGACAAAGTACCATTGCAGTATATGTTACATTAGTTGTTTCTTTCTGAAAATCATTTGGGGAAGTCATCAGTTTTTTTGCCCTTGAACATAAGAATTACAGCAACATTCAACACTTAATGCTACAATATGTAAGAAACCGATTTTTGGCATAACAGAACACAGGTAACAAGCAGAGAAACAATTTGGGAAAACAAAGCAATAATAGAAGGAATTGCTTTTCTCTTGACTGTTTCAGTTGTGGATGTCACGAAGAGTACTGCAGGACAATAGGAAAGAAATGGATTCTGGTAGTGATCATACAGGCACATTTCTTAGTTGTGAGATTTCAAAAAAGACATTTTTTAACTTTCCCCAATTTTAAGTGGCATATAACACTATGTCCTTTTTTCTCACAGTATAACTAACTTATTAAGTATAAGTAATTTTTCAAGTCTAAATGTATAATGATCTCAAGTGGCACTCATTTTCACCTATATGTAGACGAAGGGTTTATAAGCATCGATTGCGGCCTTCCGAGTGACTCTTTCTATGTGGATGAAAAGACAAATATCACATATGTTTCAGATGATGGATACATAGACACAGGAGAAAACCACAATATTTCTTCAGAACACCAAGGTGCTCAACAATTCAAGACAGTTTTGAATCTCAGAAGTTTTCCTATGGGAGGTCGAAATTGCTACACTCTTTCTTCTGTCACGAAAGGTCAGAAGTATCTTATAAGAGCAATGTTCATGTACGGGAACTATGACAACAAAAGCCAGAATCTTATTAGCTCACCACTGGTCTTCGACATTTATATTGGGCTTGACTTCTGGAAGCAAGTCAGTATCACTAGTGCAACCATGACTTACACGTCTGAGGCAATCGTTGTGGCCACGGTGAACTCAATATCAGTTTGCTTGATTGATAATGGAAAAGGAAATCCTTTCATATCATCATTAGAAATAAGGCCAATGAAGAGTTCAATTTATCCTGCTGCCATGCCAAATCAATCTCTTTTGCTCCAGGATCGACGAAGCATGGGCGCAAGTGGCGTACTTAGGTGACCCTTCTTTTATTCGCATGATCTAGGCAACAATATACTGTTAGTTCCTAAGCTTTCACAAACCACAACAAATAAACATTAGCTCCCAAGCTTTTAGTTTCTTTAATTTGACCATATATACACAACTGTTCAGTTTCAACGGCTTTCGCTCTGTCCATTTATCTTCTTGTTCCTTTAAGGCATGCAACTGCTTATCCTGGACCTATAACTATGATCTTCATGGTTTTGATGAAAGCAGCATTGTCCAATTTCATACCACCATATCTGGGTCCGTGGCAAATTAGGTTTAGCCAAATAATTATTTTTGTCGGAGTGTTGAACGGCAGGATCCGATGACTATTGTTCAATGCTACTGCTCTCAACAGATAAATTATACATTTGATGATGTCTCTCAATGAAAAAATAGATATAAGGATATAGATTCAAATTTCTCCAGTGGAGAGTTTAGTAAACAAGGCTAGTTTTTCATCAAATAGTAATTGCTCTATTTCATTATCAGGTACCCAGATGATCCCTATGATCGTCTCTGGTGGCCGTCGCAAGATACCTCAGGGTGGATGAACATTTCGACAACGAGCACCATTAGCCGCCATACAGATGACGTCTTTGAGGTGCCAATTGCAGTCCTCAAGACGGCTGTCACCACGTTGTCCACCTCTGAAGCTCTGAACTTCTCGTGGGAGGCTCCAACCGGCTGGGCAGTGGCACCAGGATACTTGCTCTTTGCACACTTCACTGACTTCCAGAAGAAGCAGCCGCGTGAGTTCAACCTATACTACAACGGCAAACTTTGGAATCCTGATTTTGCGCCATACAGCCCGCCTTACCTGCTGGCGCAATACTGGAATGACAACTCTCCACACACATCCGACAATGGCCTATACAACATCTCTTTCATCGCCACCAACGCCTCTGTGCTGCCACCCATGCTCAATGCCATGGAGATATACTACCAAGTCCAACAAGATGACAAGATGACCACCTTGGAAGATGGTATGTTTGTGCCCTTATTTCCTTCGAATTGAAACCACTTGACAAGAGCTCAACTAACAAGTCCCTGTGGATTACTTGGAACACATGTGCACTAATTTCTATAAAAAAAGAACATCAATGAACACACATAGATATTTCTCGTCAATATTGAATGACAGTCAAAAATGGTTTTTTTTGAGGGGCAGGGGATTTTACCTAAAACAACGAGTTAAGATAATATGTTATGCATTGGCAAACAATGCAAATATACAAAGAAAATTTGAACTATGTAACAGCTAATGGAAAGGGTTTTTTTAGGGTACATTATACTAATAGTAGAAGGGTGGTAGTAGAAATTAAATCCGACCGTTGATTTGTGAAGGTATTATAGACTTTTGTTTGTAAACCGTTTTTTATGGTATTTTCGACCAGTGCTATTAACATATCACTACTACAGAAAACCACATTACAGACGGTTCAGAAACGTCATCACAGACGGTTTTCTGAACCGTCTGAATTTATGGGTCAGTGATAATAGAAGGTTATCACAGACGGTTTTCAAACCGTCTGTGATTATCAAATATCACAGACGGTTTTTACTTAAAAACCGTCTGTGATATTCCTTTCTCGTAAATCTAAATTCATTTCTATTTATTGGCTAGCCTCAGGAAATGCTAGCTGATAATCACAGACGGTTTTTACTTAAAAACCGTCTGTGATATTCCTTTCTCGTAAATCTAAATCTATTTCTGTTTATTGGCTAGCCTCAGGAAATGCTAGCCATGCCCTCTGAAACAAGCAGATAATCACAGACATAAAACATACAATTCACACCTCATCCAATTGATTTGCGAAACATCTCATTTCATTTCAGATACATTTCACATCTCAATTCATTTCACAGACATAAACACATCCAATTGACAACGCACTTCATTTCACAAACATAAAGCATCCATTTCGCAAATCAATTAATTGAAATAAAATATCCATTAACCTTATATTCACAATTACAAAAGATCTACACTGCATTTGCACTTACAAAAGGTTCATTGATTATGTATCTATGGTGCGGAGTGGAACCGGCCTTCTGGCTTTATAACTTGAGTCAGCAAAAAGTACGTCAACTCTGCTCGAATCCGTCCAAGATCAGGCTGTTTCAATGGAGTTGACGGGATGTACGCAGCCTGTCGATAGGAATATCAATGTGCGTATATATGTAACGTGATAAGTATGAAGTAATTATGGGAAGATTGACAAACCTTGGAATTGGTGATCCTCGAGGAATCGAGGAGTAGTTCCATATGTTGGCAAACGTAGTATCCATATGTGTTGCCCAGTTGCTGCTGGTGGCACTATAAAAAATGGAATGTGTTAGTTCAAGAGGCTGTTGCATAGGATTAATTAATGTGAAATAGTGAATACCTTAAAATCTCGAGCATGTGTCAGTAGGCCTTTGGCCCCGCGCTTCGAGACACCTCCCATTTCAATGTACATTGCGAACGCCCTACGTGATTCGAAAAAGTTAACCTTAGTCATTCGGAAGGAAAGAAAGAGTACAATATAGGTATGTATGGAGAATATGTACTTACCTATCGATTACTTGGCTGACAATTGTGAAGTCCATTTTATTCCTACTTAGGGAATCAAGGTAATATACCTTGTTCCATTTTGGTACAATTACTATTAAAATCCAATGAAAGTTCTGATGGAAGGGCATAAGTACATATTCCTTATTGAGGCAACCCATCAGTCCTGCTGCAATGTACCTCTCGACGAGGGTTGTATCCTGGTCGATGGTATCCTTGGCGACCAAGTGTGGGTCCAAGAAACCAGCCGATGAGTTGGATAATCTAGCTTTAGTCAGCATGTGTCTATATATATACACATGAAAGCAACAAATTAGATATGACATTTATCGGTATGACATGAACGGAGACTGTGATTGTACACACTTACAGCGTCCAGCATCGAATGATTGAGACGTCGAGAGCGTTGAGCGTGAACAGATCGAATAAATCCTCAAAGGCAACCACGAACATACACTCTTGAAGACTGTGGTGTAAATCATCCGACGTGAATTTGACAGTGATACTTGAGGTCCGTTCTCCCTCTAGCTTATTGGACTGCTGCATATACCACGTGTGCAATTGTATGCAACTATATGCTAGGCATTGGAGGGCTTTTTGCTCGAGCAACGGCTCACCAAGCACGAATTTGCGAGCCAAAGATAGGTACGGTATATCATCATTGGTCTTCTTTGCTTTGCCCTTGCTGGCCTTGCTGCCTCGGCTATAGTTCGACTTCACGGCAGTCGACTTTGAAGGTAGCAGCGGTGCAAGTTGCTCTGGCGAGAATAGCACCCGTGGAGATAGCACCGGTGCAGTTACCGGTGGTGAAACCGACTGGTCTTGTAATGGAGATGGCACCAGTGCAGTTACCGGTGGTGGAATCAACTGGTCTTGTAATGGAGATGGCACCAGTGCATGTTGCTCTGGTCCTGCCACCGGTGAAGAAGCCTCCAGGGAGATGTCGCTTTTGGGCCACTGGATGAATGTTCCAATGGCGTGTCCTAGAGTCACGATCTCGTCGTTGGGGGGCTTCGGTAGCGGGACCACCTCAAAATTGACATGCACACCATCCACATTAACTTTTGCGAAGCCTGACGCTAAAGCTTGACCGTGCACCATAGCCCCGATACCAGACGAATATGCCTGGCCCCAAGCAGCGTACAAGGGAATGGAGCCATATCTCACTTGGAGTCTACACTTCGTAGGCTCCTACATAACGATACAAAATTAGCTACTCGAATAGGCCTATCAATAGAGCAAGCATTCGAGAGATAATAATTATTACCAGAATGTCATCCATAGGAAATTTGGCCTGGGTTTGCGTCGGATTGGACGCGCAGCTACTCGGACGGTTGTGCGGGCTAGCTAGCACAGGAGCGGCGGTAGCGGCCTGCTGACTTTCTGTTTGTTTCCGCACCTCATCTCTGATTACATCAGCCAGCTCACCTATTAGCTCCTCTCTAAGAGATGCCTTGATCTCTTCTCGTAGCTGTGCGTCACGCTCGGCTTTGTTTCTCTTCCTACACCGATACATTCCGGAGTCATCTTGGAAACCATGTTTCCAAGGAACGTAAAGCCCAAGGCCTCTCGTACGACCCAGGTGCTCCTTGTTTCCCAGGGCCACGGAGAGCATATCATTCTCCCTTGTTCCCTGGAATGATCCCAGGGTAGATTCAAAACTCAGCTCTTCCTGCAAGAGCACGGCATGTCATTTCAATTCGTACGAAGTTGTGGAGTAATTACAAGCTACGTAGTTCGATCGATATCTTACCAGGCGCTGGGACACTTGCTGGTCTGCAGGGTTTCGAAAGGAGAAGTTTTGCCTCCTTTGGATTTGCAAAAAACCTTTTCAAACGGGGAATTGTAGGAAAATACCATGCCACCTTAGCAGGAGGTCCTTTCTTCGCCACTGTTCCCTCCCCATCATCTGATTGATTGTTACGTTTGTATCGGGATGCGTTGCACACCGGACATACATGCATGTTTGCATACTCTTTACGGTAGAGGATACAGATGTTCGGACATGCATGTATTCTTTCTACTTCCATTCCCAACGGACAAAGAACCTTCTTGGCTTTATACGTGGTTTTAGGCAACTCATTTCCCTCCAGAAGCATGTCCGCTAAAAGACCTAGCAACGCCGTGAAACTCTTGTCGGACCAACCGTTGCTTGCCTTCAATTTCAACAGTTCAAACACGGCCGACAACCTCGTGTACTTGCAGCACATGAACAAAGGTTTCTCCGAGTCCTCCATCAAGCCCTGGAATTTAACATACTCTCTCTCATCATAGTTCTCTTCTACATCGCGAAGCATCTGATTCAGATTATCATCGTGCAACCTATCCGAATCCAAATGACAATCGACATCATCCGACGGCATGTCATTCACTTCACCGGTGATGTCATCCGGTGGCATATCATTCACTTCACCGGTGATGTCATCCGATGGCATATGATCATTCACTTCGCCATGACTGGTCCAACACGTATAATCCTTTTTGAAACCCCTCCGAATCAAGTGCGCTTCAATTTGCCCTCGGTTTTTAAACATCTTTAAATTCTCGAAGTCAGTGCATGGACAGTACATATATTCCACCCCCTTATTCAACATATCCTCCTCAGCGGCTCTTATAAAAGCAGACACGCCATTAATGTACTCTTCACTCACACGGCTCGCGGCATACATCCAGCTTCGGTCCTACGTTATGTACATATATAACAACTTAGTATTAAAAATTAGATTAACTAATTATTACTACATATATACCAGCCACATTTATTATATTGAGGCTTAATTTGCTAGCTCAATTCATATTATAAACACAACAGCTATTATATAACCAACAATTTTGCAAATTAACCATCTTCAATAACACTCATGGATTACTTAGACCTAAATTGTAATGCAATTAAAGAAAAAATAAATTTCATTACTAACCATATCTAGAGCAACCAGGAAAGTATGAATCTTCAAAGCTCAATCTCTGCCTCTTCCCACCAAATTAACTGGCCTGAAATCGCCTAGCTTCCTCCTGAGTGAAAACCGTCTGTGATAACCAACTTATCACAGACGGTTTTTTATTAAAAACCGTCTGTGATAATCTGGGATTATCACAGACGGTTCTTAATATAGACCGACCGTCTGTGATACTCCTTTTTCCCGCCACAAATACCACAGACGGCCTCCAAATTACAACCGTCTGTAATAGTGTACATCACAGACGGTTTCACAAAACCGTCTGTGATTTGGCGTCTACTATTAGGCTTTTTGTAGTAGTGTATGTTGCTATTTTTGTAAACCTGTATGTTCCATGCGTCTCAACGCCTCTCTATTAGTATTTCCTTAATGATTTTACCCTTTTCGGAATTATACTGTTCGTAGTGGCAGTATAAATAAATCCTAACTAGTATGCTCCATTGGATCATATATATATATATATATATATATATATATATATATATATATATATATATATATATATATATATATATATATATATATATGGGCACCAAGAGGATGGGGCTATTGAAGCTGGCTATTGACGTTGAAATTGGGCACCATGGTATCCGTGCACCAAGCCTCCCTGCCTTTGGATTTCTTTTAGATGCGTGCAAGTACAATGATGTATAATATATCAGGCAAAGTCGTTAACATTCATTAATTTAAAAAGGCATTGATTTGGAAAGGAAGTCATCATGGATACAAAGTCTCAATCATACAGTTTGAGCACCATGGTGCCCCTGTTTTATATATATAGTACTCTGAAATGAGACACCAAGGTGCCCGGGCACCAAGCCTCCCTGTCTTTAGATTGCTTTTAGATGCGTGCAAGTGCAGTAATATATAATATCAGGATGGAAAGCCTTAATTATGAATGGAAAGTCTCAATTCATGGATGGAAAGTCTTAATCATAGAGCCTGGGCACCATGGTGCCCCTGTTATTTATACTATATATATAGGAAAAATACCTTTTACACCCACCTCTAATATACCACCTAAACAAACTTGAAATACTCCTTTATCACATTAGATATCCTCGTATACTAATTATAAGACACTTCAATGTAAATCACACAAAAAAATTGTAAGGGAGTTTGCACATAAAAAGGAGTATGTCGAAAAAATGTACATACCACATCTGAAAAATTATTCATACCGCCTAGATGGTCTTAAATACTCGTATACTACACATACATACAGTCTGTTACATGAAATACTCTCTACGTTGTGAGCTATGATATAGGGTGTAATTACACCTAGGAGTAGAAAAGAGGCTATATATATATATATATATATATATATATATATATATATATATATATATATATATATATATATATATATATATATATATATATATATATATATATATATATATAACGCTGAAATGGGGGCACCATAGTGTCTAAGCACCAAGCCTCCCTATCTTTAGATTGCTTTTAAATGCATGCAATTGTAATGATATATGATATATCAGGATGAAAGTCTTAGTCATGGATGGAAAGTCTCAATCATGGAACTTAGGCACCATGGTGCCCTGTTATTTATACTATATATATATATATATATATATATATATATATATATATATATATATATATATATATATATATATATATATATATATAAAAGGAAACTATATCATACGATTACTAAAGGACTCTTACCATCTAGACTCCTAATACAAGAATACCAAATAGATACTAATAGCAAGCCTCCCTCATATGTGTCTCCTTCCATTGCAGTTGCCCTGTCCAAGTCTGACGGGTCTGATGCCATATCCATCTCGGATGTAGTTGCTGTTGTCACTGCATGTGATGGTCGTGGATGCCTGGTATAGACTCTACCCACAAAAGAGTCCACAACGCTTCCACCCTCCTTTCAAAACAGCTCATCCTCGAGCTAGAATGACAGATAACGCTCCTTGAAGGTACTCAATGAGACCCAAGTAGCATCTGTGGCTACACAACCTTTCCATTGAACTAGGAGTTCCCACATCCCCTGATTGAGATGTGCATGGACAATATGCTCGGGCGATGGAATCACGCGGCCATGAACAAACTCGGGCAAGACAGCTGGCTAAACCGGAGGAGGACCTCCATATTTCTTGAGGTGGGCTACATGGAACACATTGTGAATACGAGCTTGAGCAGGCAAGTGAAGACGATATGCCATAGTCCCAATACGCTCCACGACGCGAAATGGTCCATAGAAGCAAGGCAACAGCTTGGAAGAGGAACTATGAGTGATAGTTATCACCGTGCGATGATGAAGACGAAGCCAAACCCAGTCACCAATCTCATACATCACATCACGTTGCTTCTTGTCATGCTATAACTTCATATACATCTGGGCCTATAGGAGGCATTATCTGATCTCAAGGAGGAATTCATCCATGTCTGCTAACTGCCAATCCACTGCTACTACTCAGCTGGACCCGGGTAAGTATGATAGCAAGGTAGGGGCTCGCGTCCATACACCACGTTGAATGGTGTGGTCTTGAGGGATGTTTGAAAAGAAGTGCTATAGCAGTACTCTACGCAAGGGAGCTACTGCGACCACTATTTAGGTTGGTCCCCCGCAAGACAATGGAGGTACGTCACAATGATGCGGTTAACCACTTCTGATTGGTCGTCGCTTTGCGGATCGAAGGTGGAGCTAAGATGTAACTTAACACCAGCAAGATGAATTAGTTCAGCCTAGAAATTTCTGGTGAAAATTGAATATCGATCACTTATGATGGAGGAAGGGATACCACGAAATCAGAAAATGTCATGGAAGAAGGCAATGCAACTAAACTGGTTGTATAAGGATGTCTGAAGGAAATAAAATGGGCATATTTGGAGAACCGATCAACCACTGTAAGAATAACGGACATGCCCCCAACTTTCAGAAAACTGATATGAATTAATGATAGTATTGCAATGCATACATCTTATAGTAACTGTTGTACTAAATGGCATGTGCAAAATAATAAGAATGACACAATAATTGATTCATACATGTACCATATATATGTGTTATTCTTTTTGTTTACTATGCCTTTAGATGTGCATAATGTGCTAAACAGGAGAAGTATAGATGATAAATATATCTACCACGCATACACGTTGTATTTTTAGTTTAGTACAATTTTAGGCTATCAAAAGCCGAGGACGGCTTTTCTTAAAGAAGGGGAGGATGATGTGGATAGAGACATGCTTTACATTTTTTAGTTAAATATATTATTTGACTGGAAGGCATTATTGAGCAGCATTAAATATTATGAGGTGAACTCTAATTTAATTGGGTCTTTAATTATTATATTTGGAGATACAGAGCTACTACTATGTTATGTATTTATATGCAAACCTATACTCGTTCTGTACAAACCTAAAGTGAAGATGTGTTTGAAGTTCTCGTCGATACTAGTGCATCGTTCATCACTTCAAGCGTACAAGATGACGAGGACATCCCAATTGGACTAATTACATGAGCATGAGCTAAACAAATTAATCAATAGGTTATAATTTATGTGAGAACTGGATACTACCTCATTCCAATGTACTGTACGTTCTCAAGTTTGAACGATGTGAAGGTTTTGGAATTGGAATCATGGAGGAGAAGCTAATGAAGAAAAAATACTTAAGAGTCAAGCAAGAGAGGACATGTTCAAGTCCTCATTGCCACGTTGGATCAACCACGAGAACAATCTAATTCATAAAGATGCTCCAGACATTCAAACGATTTCAACTGGTATCAAAAACTACATTCAGATCGGTCTGATCAACCTTAGATGTGTTCAAGACCATTCGATCCACATCAAGCGCTCAAAAGACCTTTAGAACATTCAGACCAGTTTGAATGATTTTGATTGTCCAAATCGTTTAATCAGCGTTGGACACTCAGATGCTTCAGAGACGTTCGGACCACTCCGAACGATCGCGCTGTCCGATCTTCCATGGACCGCCCGATTGCCTTAGAAACGTTCGACTCACTCCAAATAAGTCATATCGTTCGATCTTCAACAGACCACCTGATTGCCTTGGAGACATTCGAACCGCTCCAAACGTTCATTCATTCTATGGCATTCGATCGATTTTGGACAGTCGATAGCGACGGTGACATTCATACCGCTCCAAACGTTCGCCCTTCTATGTCGTTTGATCAACTTTGGATGGTTGATATTTATGGTAACATTCGGACCAGGCTGAACGATCCTGCCGTTGGATTGGCTGGAGACGCTTGTAGTCGTTCGATTGACTTGAAGGTGTTCGAAACAGTATGATCGTATCTTGGTATCAAGCAAGATGATGCGGGGGTGCTCACATGCAAAACATGATATTTTAATTTAGTAATCTTATCACATGTAATGCACATTATATAAACATAGAACTTGTCATCTACATCATAATCTCCAGTCAAATTGAACTTATATGTGTAGGTATAATTACTAACTAGTGATTTTAAACATGAAATTTTACCAAGGTTCTCAACCACACTAGATAGCTCTCTAGGGTCATCAAGCATAATATAATATAAAGAATCATCAAGACATATTTTAGTAAAAACTTCCTAATGAGTAATCAATTCCACATTATGTAAATTAACCATATCAAATTTAGAACATGGAATTTCCATTTCCTCACTTGAGTTCTCACAATTACTCACCATTTTGTAATTAAATTCATCACCAATATTGTTACCATTATCGTTCTCCTTAGATAGTGTAGGTGCTATAATTATAAAATCATCATGATGTATCCATGGGGCAACAAGTACTTCATCTTCAACAGTGGTTATCTCCTCATCGTGTATCTCCAGTGGTGCTGGTTGTTGATCATTCAACTCCTCTTCTTTAATGTCAACCTACACAAGGTGAGAAACAACACTAGATGTAGAGAGTAAGTCATTAGTATAAAAAATAATCTCACTTTTTCTATTATCTACTTCTCTCTCTTTTTGTATATTTCTCACTCTCAATTTGGATACTCTCAACCTCACATATGGCAATCACACAACTCACTATTTTTATCGCTCTCACTCAATTTGGCTATGTGGCTCTCATCCTCACATAGGTTTTGAAGCATCTCATCTTCTATAGATCGTGGGCCAACAATGACACAATTACCATCAACCACAATCTCCTCATGTAGCAACAGGGCAGCACTACATGATGCCTTGACCGAAGGGAAAGTCCCATGCTTGGTCATCTTCTCATGTGACGCACTAATGAGGGCATATGAACTGAAGTGTGGACTTAAGTTAAACTATGGTGTACGCCTTTCCATAATTCTCTTCTCCTCCTCTATAGCATAATTCATAAGATTTTGCATACTACCATCATATTTCAAATGAACAGTAGCAGCAATCTCAGAATTCAAACCTTTTTTGAAGTAAGCTCTCATCACACATGCCTCCGTGATGTGGGCACGATACATAGCACAATGCAGCTCATCATAATAAGATTGGACAGATCGACGTCCTTAGCGAATGCTCTTTATATGATGAAGTAACTCAAGCTCATACTCATATGGCACAAACCCTTTTCTCATGACCTCCTTTAATTCTTCCCAAGTAGTGATATATTGCTTCTTAGGATATTGCTTTCATCAAGTATGTGTATATTTTTCAAACTCCATGGTGGTTTGTGTCACTTTCTTGGATTCAGACAGCTTCTAAAACTTGAGGTCACATTCGAGTTGTTCCACCTATTCAAAATATTTCTCTGGATTTGTACTTCCATAGAATAGGAAATATAAGTATTGAGAGTTGCACCATGTGGAATGAAATGTTGAATCTCCTGCCATTGTCAATGCAAACAACAAGGAAAGCTATATATGTAGATGTGGAAGATTCTATTTGTGGAATTCACTCAATCTCACCTTTCTTACCAACCGAAGTTCTTATGCGTCCTTGATGAAAGTGAGGAGCTGCACACACTTTGGTGACGGTAGACAACACAAGGTGATAGATCAAGCGAATTCAATTGCACATGCACTATTATAACAATGGCTTATTTGTGGAGCTTGGATGGACAGTGTTTACCTATGCAATCTGAAATCCTAGATATTGTAAAGTTAAGTAATAATACAAGCTAGAATAGTTTGTCTAAGTGTTGATCCAAAAGATTTAAGTGAAGTGTATAAACGCACACACAAAGACCAATGTGACTCAGTGCAAACAAAGGAATGAGCTAAATAGAGGTAATCTAATATTTGAGGAATAGATAGCTCATTTTGCATCAAGTACTAGGAGAGACGCTAGCCAATTGCAATATTAAGGATATAAGGGCACATTATTGCTCAAAAACGATTTGATCACACAATCTGAAGTTTTTTACGTAGAATTCGACCACAAAGTTCTTTCTCTCCCTTTTTGTCACTTCTTTTTTGTATATATATTTTTTGTTTATCATGGCTCTTTCTGTACGTCGACTGCCTTCTTAGTTCAAAAACTCATATTTCAATAAGTGTGGTTACTACCAAGAGTAGCCCTTGATGCAATGTCAACAACTAGTCTCAAAGATGAAAGGAAATACTATGAGCGAGGCTCACTGTGATTACTGATGTCAGATGAAACAACAAAAATGACATACGATTAAGTGATGTGAAGGAAACACAATGATCAGCACCTAAATAAAAATTCTAATGGAAAAAAACTTAACAAAACTCACGAGACTAACAGATGCAAAAAACAAGGGTTTGGAATTTTTTGTGGCAATTTTCAGTTTTGTGGATTCTAGGTAATAAAAAGTAAGAAATTGATCTAAAAGCTATGGTAAATAATCCTACTGTGTCAACCGTCCTCTGATACCAAGATAATGCGGGGTACCCGATCTTCACGACGTAGGATCGACAATGATAACTTGGATCCGTGCAACCTGACGAACCGATGGTGCCAACCACTATCAGAACAACAATCTATGATAAAAAAATTTGCCCAACCATATGCTCGTGAACCCGTCCACCCAACCACAAAGTAGACGCGTCGTAGCTCCTGAGAATAATAAGGAATCGCAAGAACAATGATGTAGAGAAATGCCCAATTCCCCTTTAGGTTGCAATCAGATGGAAAACTCTAGGAAGAACAAGCGTATAGCACTCTCTTGAAAATAATAGATTCAATCATGGTCTGTCAAAAAGCTATGTATTACAAGACTTATATAACCCTTGGGAGGCCGCAAGGTCTCCTACTCAACTCCTAAATGTTTTAGACTTAGACTCTCATAAAAAGGAAATAAAAATAAAAAACCATAATGCTTTTGAAGAAAAATCCTCCTCCATTATGTAGCCCCTGAAATAAACTTTCCAACGAATCCAAGCACATCAATCGGACCTCGTATGCGAAAGTTATTGCCTTTATACGTCAGGTATACGATCAAAGATACAGTCATACTGTTTGACCTGGTCTGAACGTCATCATAAATATCGACCGTCCAAAGTTGATCGAATGACGCAGAAGGGTGAATGTTTGGAGCAGTCTAAACATCACCATCATTATCAACCGTCCAAACCCGATCGAACGTTGTAGAATGAACGAACATTCAGAGTGGTCCGAATGTCTCCAAGGCAATTAGGCAGTCCGTTGCACATCGGACAGTATGACTCATTTGGAGTGGGTCCAACATTTCCAATGTGATCGGGCAGTCCGTGGAAGATCGGGCAGCGTGATCATTCAGAGCGGTTCAAACGTCTCCGAAGCATCTGAGCATCCAACGCTGATCGAACGATTTGGACAATCGAAATCATTCAGATTGGTTCAAATGTTCTGAATATCTTGCGAGCACCTGATGTGGATCGAACAGTCCTGAACACATCTGAGGTCGATCAGATTGATCCAAAGGTAGTTTTTGATACCAGTTGAAATCGTTTGAATGTTCGAAAAATCTTTGTGAATTTGATTGTTCTCGTGGTCAATCCGATGTGGCAATGAGGACTTGAATGTGTCCTCCATTGCTTGACTCCAATATTTCTTCTCCATTAGTTTCTCCTCTATGGCTCCAATTCCAAAAGCTTCACATCATTCAAACCTGAGAATGCACAGTACATCGGAATAAGGTAGTATCCAGTTCTCACGTAAATTACAACCAAATTCAATTTGGAGTGAATTCACCTGTTGATTAATTTGTTTAGCTTGTGCGCGTGTAATCGGTCAAATTGGGATGTCCTCGTCATCTTGTCACTTGAAGTGATGAACGATGCACTAGTATCGACGAGAACTTCTAAACGCATCTTCACTTTAAGTTTGTACAGAATGATTGTGTGTTAGCATATGAATACATAACATAGTAGTAGCTCTATATCTCCAAATATAATAATTAAAGACCCAATTAAATTAGAGTTCACCTGATAATATTTAATACGGCTCAATAATTCCTTCAATCAAATAATATATTTAACTAAAAAATGTTAAGCATGTCTATATCCGCATCAAAAACCCTCCATGAAGTCCATAGAAATATCTTGCCAAACACATGAAGGAGCTGCCAAAAGGTTGCAAGAGACCTACAAGATGAAGATGCTCGGCCTTATTGTGCTGATAGATAGTACAACGCTTAACAAACTCCCGTGCAAACTTATGAGCTTGAGGATGATAAAATGTGGCACGAAGGTGATGAAGTGTCTTCTGTACCCCTTCGTAGCCTTGCCCATGTGCTTCGGTGAGGACCTGCTGCCAGAGGGAAGAGTCGGTGGCTAAATAGATCTTGCCACCATGCAACAAGAGACCATCGATGACGGACCAGGCTAGTTCGGCTGTCCCAGCTGCCACCTTTGCGCATAGCTCCTGTAGTTTGGACGAGGCTACAATCTCAGCCCATATATCATCAAACAAAGCAAAGGTTGGCGATGATATAGCTAGCAGTGTGGCTACAGGCTCTTCACGCCGGGTGAGAGCATCAGCTGCGACATTCTACCGACCAGGCTTGAACTCCACCTTGAAGTCATAACCAAATAGCTTGGTCACCCATATGTGCTAGGGAATTGTAGAGGGACGCTGATCCAAAATATATTTAAGACTATAATGATCTGTGCAGACAATAAATGGACGGCCCCAAAGATATGGCCTCCAATGTCACACTACTTTGACGTGACCAATTAATTCGCGTTCATATGCCGCCAACTTCAAGTGATGAGGTGCAGCTACCTTGCTAAAGAAAGCAATCGGTCCCTCCCCTTGATGGAGGATAGTACCAAAGCCCGTACCAGATGCATCATAGTATGCCGTAAAGGGTGCATCAAAATCTGGAAGTTAAAGGATGGGCCTGCTATCAATGCATCTTGAGTGTCAAAAATGTCGTCTATGCTTCTGGAGTCCAAGCAAAAGCCTCCTTGAGTAGCCTAGTGAGTGGACCAGCTATCTCTCCATACCCTTTTATAAATTTGTAGTAGTAGCCCATAAGACCAAGGAATCCATGCAAAGTACATATTGATATCGGTGCTGGCCAACTCTCCACCGCTTCAACCTTACTAGGGTCCATGGCAACGCCACTGCTTGAGATGACATGCCCCAAATAAGCCACCCATTCTTCTCCAAACTAACACTTGGAATGTTTAAGAGTGAGGTGATGCTGGCATAGGAGTTGAAACACTGCTCTAACATGCTGAAGATGCTCTGCCCATGTGGAACTGTAAAAAAGAATATCATCAAAGAAGACCAAGACAAAATGGCTGATGTAAGGCTTGAGAACCTCATTCATGAGGGCTTGAAATATGGCTGGCGCATTTGTCAATCTAAATGGCATGATGACGAACTCATAGTGGCCTCGGTGGGTATGAAAAGCCATCTTCTCAATATCAGTTGGGTTCATCCACACTTGGTGGTAGCCGTTGCAAAGGTCAAGCTTAGTAAAAAAGCGAGCAGCCTTGAGCTCATCCAGGAGCTCATCCACTACGGGAATCAGAAACTTATCCTTCAATGTCTTGCCAATAAGTGTGCAATAGTCCACGCAAAAGCACCAGGAATTATCTTTCTTGTGTACTAACAAGACCAATGAAGAGAACGCCGATGTGCTGATCCGGATGACACCCTGTTGTAGCATCTCTTCACATTGGCGCTCAATCTCATCTTTCAACAATTGGGGGTAGCGATATACACGAGTGGCGATAGCAGGCGCAAGGAGGGGCAGCAACGCGCAGGTGAGCACGGGGGAGGAAGTGAAATTGGTTTTTGCTTCTTCCCCTCCCCAGATCTTTCTTTTATAAGGGCATACCATGGGCCGGGCTAGGCCGAGCTGGCCCAGGTATTACATTCTACCCCCCTTAATAGAATTCAACCTCGAATTCTGAACCTCGGTAGTCTATACAAAAACAAACAAACTGAGCCAAACAGAAATCAACTCTTAACTCTACCCGTGGAGAACAACTCCGGGTACTTCTCGCGCATGTGAGATTCCAATTCCCACGTCCTTCTCGCTCAGTCTGATGCGACCATAGGACTTTAACATACTTTAACGTTCTGTGCCTCAACACTCTCTCCGATTCCTCTAGAATCCAAGCTGAACGGGAATCAAAGGTGAGGTCTTACTTAAGGGACAACAACTCTAGAACAATCTTATGTTCTGGATCCCTTAAGTACTTTCTCAACAGAGAAACATGAAACACATTGTGCGCTCCATGCATAGACCCAATTCTCATGTTACCTTGTGTCTGGTCATCTGGTCTGATACGACCAACGCACCCTAGCAATCCTTAACGTCTCATGCCTTGGCATAAGAAAATCTCTAATCCTTCAAGAAAAAACACTCTCATTGCTTGCACAAAAGAGACAAGGCTACTCTTATTCGCAACAAGGAGAGCTCTTCTCTTTTACAAGACAAGTAACACGCAACATTCATAGAATTAACTCATTCATCCACAAACATCAACCCTTCTCCCAAAATAACTAAATCTTCCAATATCTCTACTTCAACTTTACCTCAATCTTTTAGCCTCTACTAGCTGCCAATAAATATGAGGCTCATAAACCAAGGTTCCCAATACTCCTCTGATAACTTCAATAATATTATCATCCTCGATCTATGCTATGGGAATCAAGCAATCTAAAACATTAACACCTAGTGATAATTACCTCAAAACATAAGTCAGGAAAGCTCTTTCACCAAAATCTCATACTGTCGTTGCTACCCATGATTTACCAGCTTAAATGTGACATCAGTCACCATTATTTCCCATAGGCGCTACTAGTTGCGACAACACAATCGGTTTTGCCTTTAAGGCCTATTTTATCCCTAATCAATTTCTCACCCGGATTATAGCATAAGATCAATTCGTTCTCTATTAGCCATATACATAAGACAAATAACACTAAAGAATAGGGAGATGCAACAAAATCCAAATCTTAAATTACCCTAGTTGACGCACCTAGGCCCACTTTAGACTCCCAATTCAAGACAACTGAAATTACGTGTTTGGGAAATGCTCAGGACTCATTCTTGAGTACGCCTAGGACTTCGTTCCTAGGTACGCCCGAAACTTACGCGTTCGGGAACGCTACAGACCACTCGTTCGGGAAATCTCATATGCAGAAGTGAGGAAAGTCATGTAACACTCATGACACATGCACATAAATCAATCTGTGAGTCATGTGGATCTCCTACCGTACCTCCAAGCATTCATCATTATTAGAAATTGAATATGACCTCCTTCGAAGTCATGAACTCCAAATGATAATGCACGCTAAAACACAAAGCATTTCTTCCAAATACCAACATAGAGATTAATTAAAATTCTTTACCCCACAACAACGACAAGCCAGTACCTCTTGTACTGCTTACACAGATTAGCAAATGTCAATTCGCTAAGACTTTTAGTATCCCATCTTGTACCTTTCCATGGCTCACCGGATACTTTATTCCTCCATATTTACTCTATAATTCATCAAACACTGCCACCTTACTGTACAAAACAGCACAATCATATGTACTTCCGTAAACCACAATTACTTTTAAGCATAGAATCCGTCTGTTCTACTTCCGTAGGCGTGCACATGATTTCCTACAAAATGCAGTGGCAACTCCACCAACTCATGCTTAGATACTGCTACCTAATCTCACTAAAATGCCATTAACTTCATCCCTCATAATTTAAGTCTCACACGACTCTACAACAATTCTTCTCCATTCAATTTAGCTGGGAGACTATCCGACATCAAGATCCCTATTCTAATCCTCCCAACTAATTCCAATAGAGTTATAAAATCATAACTATTTGGACTCTCTAAAACATTGGTTGTGATTATAGCAATCAATCACGGTGCAGGATTGATAGCTTTAGCTTTATGGTCATTCGCCTATTACCCACGGAAAGGATAAATCTATGGGTAATTTCCACTGAAACAATAGATTAACACATTTCTTGGCATGTCTAAGTCGCATAGCTAGATTCATCGATTGGGACCATAGTAAAACACATCCTTCATCGGGGCTCAACAATCTAAATGATCTTGACGACCTACTGGTTCATCGATATTCTAGGTCCCACTCTTAAACAGAGATGGATATGCTTTACACCACTACTTCTCATATAATCACTGGACCCCCATTGTATTCAACTCAACTTTGATCCCATGGGCATGACTAGAGTCAATTACTCTCATATCTCGCAGCGTGGGGTTCCATGCCCTACCAATCAATTACCTTAACCACAATCTCCCACATGAGCCTAACCATCGTTACCATAACTATTGGATATTGTCTTTTCAGGACAAAAGCATTAGGCCTTAATACGCAAGTTACTCCAAACATTTGCAGGATCAACTCCTACCAAATATTGTACTCGCTAAGGGCACTCCACTATAAGGTATTTATCAAACAACTCAAAGAGTTATTAGCCAAAAGGAACCTACTTCCCAAATTGAAGCACAACATCTTATGAGAAACACATCTCGACCCATTATCAGTTATATTTCAACAACTCAAGGAGTTAATAGCCCAGGGGTACTCACTACCCAAAATTAGGGCAAAACATCTCATGAACAACATTTCACTACCTCTATGCCTCAAATGGCAACATGACCTGGCGTCTCCAGTGGCCACGGTCTTTGCCTCTTTTGCATCACCATGCAATACAATCACAACAAAATCCACTGGGACACACAAGTGACAAATTCAACCACTTGCCA
The DNA here is from genome assembly GCA_017311315.1 of Dendrocalamus latiflorus. NCBI lineage: Eukaryota > Viridiplantae > Streptophyta > Magnoliopsida > Poales > Poaceae > Dendrocalamus > Dendrocalamus latiflorus. The sequence goes on from CM029657.1 coordinate 23,846,064, forward strand.
TCAACTCACAAGCATTTATCGCAAAACATTGCAAATCAACAACACGACTTGCGAAAACGTAAATGCAATGCTTTGCCCCAATCCCATCCAATTGTGCACCTGAGTGTGTCAAGTTGTAGCAATTGTTGAACCTCAACCAGGTCTTAATTAAATTAAGACAACCTACGTTACCAAATTATCCACCATGGACCTAACGCCCGCTCTGATATCAACTGTAACACCCCGGCCCCTCCCTGAGCCCAAAGTGCTACCACCTACTCTGCAATAATACCAACTCCAATTCTTGCCGCTGGACTTGCGGCGCAATTCTTTTATTTAAATATCAACCAAACGACAAAAGTCGATATGCTTGACACTAAGCGTAGTAGAGGTATAAATATGTTAAATACCAAGAAGATACGAAGATTATCCAAAGCTAAATACGTCAACTGTAGATGACATGTGAATTACTATTGCACGTGAACAAATGTGCTACTCCCGCCCATGCATGTCGCCTTCAACAGGTTCCTACAAAAACAATAAAGCAATTGTGAGTCTGAAGACTCAGCAAGTACAAAGTAAAACAGTAGACAACATAGACACATAACAATTATTTTCCATCACGGATACATTAACCACTTATTTTCTTCAACTATTCCTTATGCATTTCCAACCTTTCCTCGGTTACAATGCAAATGTGTGTGCACATGCCCAACTCTTTCATGAATGTAATGCTCAATCTCCACGCCTTCTTTAGCATATACCGGTATAGCGGAGTAAGCACCCGTCGATGCTCACCCAAGCCCGCCCTTTTTTATGCGGGGACCTTAAGCCCGTCCTTTTCATACGGGGACCTCAACCTCCACTCCCGTGGAGTGCCTACCGAATTAGGTCCTTTCCCACTCCCGTGGGATACCTACCGAAGTAGGTCTTTCTCCACTCCTGTGGAGCGTCCACACAAAGTAGACCAATGATACCACAACATTATATCTTTTCATGACATGCATGCAATGCAAGTTCTCCATTTATGCATATCAACATGTCATGTCTCAACAAACATAATTTATCAATCCTCAACATGCATCCAGAAATAGTTAACTTATCACAACATGGTACTCAATGCACCATTATTCATCTAACAGCAATCATTACCCAAATTTACCGCTCTACCATGCACTTGCCTGTTAACCTAGCGGACGATGCGCAGGCACCAAACCCGAACCGCCACCTGAACAAGCAATACCCAGACTCAATACATTATAGCATTACACGCACACAAACGAACGGCATCATTCCTATGCGCAAAACCAACATGAACCCCACTCTTTCACTAGATACCATCCCACTATTTCGGTACTCGAACGACTATGTCTTTCTAACCCGAACCTATCACAGCAAATATTCCGGGTCTGGTAACCTGCATAACTCTACTACATATTCTTGGTTATCATAATTTAAATATCACACCATCTAAAACTCCGATCTCAGCCCGGAGGCCATGCTATCGCACATCGACTGTGGCCATCCCGAAGGCATATTATCCAAATCATACCACCGAACATGGCGTTCCAACATTCTATAGAGCTCCAGCAAGAGCCAACGTTAATGTCTAAACTAATTAACCCATAATCCTTAATCTATACTAATCATTCACTGAATACTAGTCGGTTACGCATGCATCGACACAACACCACATGGCCACTGTACTTCACCTGTTCTTCTCACACGGCCACAACATTATCGCTCAGCACATGAATTCCAGCCACTAGCCATGTTCTAACCAACGTATGCATCAATTCTAATTATCGACATATTAACTTATGCCCGACTCGGTAAATAAGCATGGAGAAGGGTTTTTGAGGCGTTACCCTGACCCCGAGCGACTGGATCGATGCACTACTTTCTTTTCCTCAGCCGGATTGGGCAGATCTGGCAGCCTCCCCTCTTCTCCTTCCTCTCTTTCCTCCTTCCTTCCTCTCTTTCTTTTTTTCCTTTCTCTCTTTTCTTTTCTTTCTTTCTTTTTTTATTTCCTTTCCCTTCGGCCGGCACTCTCTTCTTTCTTTTCTTTTTTCTTCCTCTTTTTTTCCCTCCGCCGGCCACGCTCCCTCTTTTTTTCTCTTTACTCCGCCGGCGCTCTTCCCCTTTTCTTCGCCGTCAGCTGGCTCCTCCTGTGGAGCGACGGCGACGGCAGCGAGAGCGGGGAGGCGGGTGCGAGCGAGGGGCGGCACTAGCGACGACGACGTGCGGGGGCTGGGGACGACGCTCAACTAGCAGAGCGGTAACGGCGGCTAGCTGCGGCAGCGCACTGGCGAACGGGATGGCGGCGCGCTGGTGAACGAGACGATGGCACGGCAGCGGCTTGCAACAGGGTGAAGCGGCGGCGGCTGTCGAAGAGCGACAGGCGATGACGCCGGGGCTGGTGAGTGACGGCACCAACGCTACGCGAACAACCGGGGACGGGGATGGCGACGGCAGGATACGGCAGCGCGCGTGGGAAAACGACAGCGTCGGCAATTGGGCGACGGCGAGGCGCGTGTGGGGAAGACGGTGACGGCTGCCGGAGGGCAACAAGCGACGGTTGCCGGAGGGCGACAAGCGACGGCGCCAGGGCTGGCGAGCGGCGGCGCCAACGACTACACGAGTGGCAACAGCAAGCGCAAGGAGGGGCAGCAACGCGCAGGTGAGCACGGGGGAGGAAGTGAAATTGGTTTTTGCTTCTCCGCCCCAGATCTTTCTCTTATAAGGGCATACCATGGGCCGGGCTGGCCGAGCTGGCCCAGGTATTACAAGTCGGTGACTCCTAATACAAGAATACAAAATAGATACTAAGGCTCCGTTTGGCACGGCTCCACTTCACAATTGGAGCTGTTTTTTTACTTCACAAGTGGAGCCGGGTGAAACTACTTTTTTCAGCTCTTTGGGTGGAGCTACTTTTGTCTCAGCAGGTTTTAAGGAACTCCTTGGGTGAAGCTATTTTATTTTACCCCGTTTGGCACAAAACAGCTCCAAACAGCTCCAAGGAGCTGGTGGTGGAGCTGTGCCAAACGAGGCCTAATAGCAAGCCTTCCTAATACGTATCTCTCCTTCCATTGCGGTTGCCCTGTCCGAGTCCGACGGGTCTGATGCCATCTCCATCTCGGATGTAGTTGCTGTTGTCGCCGTGGACGCCTGGTATAGACTCTGCTGACAAAAGCGTCCACAACACTTATTAGTTGGCATTACAAACTTTATTATTTTGTAATGCAGCGAACTAAATAATATGGCGCGGGCACCAGCTAGTTCTTTACTGTTGACTAGATGAAGTATTGATGTTGCATTGTAATTCTTGCTAAATACTTTATCATCACCGCATCCCTCATTCCCTCTCTAGCTCTTATATTGTATCCGTATAGAATCTTTAAAGTCGAAATTTCAATTTTCCGAAGGTATATATGCAAATAAAAGGACTCATGCAACATCACCCAAGTTATCGCATAATGCATGATATATGAATACAGGTACCAAATAAATCATTTTGTGATTCATTTATTTGCTAATATATTATTTTCTTCTATTTGATTTCTTTGGAGCTTAGTTGATGCCATGATGGCTATTAAAATTGAGTATGGAGTGAAGAAGAACTGGATGGGTGACCCATGTTTACCAGAAAACTATACATGGAGTGGCTTGAAATGTAAAATTGATAGATTCACATCAAGAATTATATCTTTGTAAGTGGGTAGGATTAGAGTGACTTAAACTTTCTGTACATCTTCTAGTAAACCATTTTTTTCTTCTACTGTCAACAAGCCTACAATATTTTCAGAGACTTGTCCCACAGTGATTTGCAAGGAGCAATATCTGATCAATTTTCCATGCTCAAATCGCTCCAATACCTGTGAGTATACCCATGTATCAGTTGATCCACCCATCACTACAGATAACACTAACATTAACAGTATTTCACAAACTCTATTTTCAGGAATTTGTCGAACAATGGCTTAAATGGATCGGTACCCAATTCCTTGACATACTTATCAACTCTCCTTGTTTTGTATGTACCATCCTATCAATCAAGAAAAAAAACGCTCAGATATGCAGAACAATAAGGCAATAATTTGTTATCTTTTTTCTTTCCAGAGATCTATCAGGGAATCATATAAGTGGTGCAATCCCTGAAGCATTGTGCACAAAGCGAGAACTCACTTTGAGGTTTTGATTTCCATTAGCTCTGTGGTTTTCCATAGTTGACCATAACAACATTGAAATCCTGGAAAGCAACTTGTGAGAGCTAGACTTTTTTTCAGACCTTTAATACACTGAAATAGTAATGACCAAACTTTGGTTCATGTTTCTGCAAGTGAACATGTAACGTAGTAAAGCACGCATTTAGAGTGAAAATATGCTATCAGTTCAATGATGTACTTACAGTTCTTGCAAGGAAGAACTTGTAGATCACAATTCACAATAGGTCCTATGCAATTGCACCGTATAATCTTACAGGTAATTTTTGACTAAAATAAAACATAGTGTATAATAAAAATTATTATAGTGTTCATCTATCAATGAAAATATCATATTAGAAAAGGTAAGAGTTTTTCAGCTATATAGAGCTCTCACATTTAGAATTTCATCTACAGCATTGTAATCTAGGCAAACAAAATTAATGATACAGTTTTTGTCCCTTTTGGCCCAATTAATGTGAGAATTTTTAGATTTTAGAGCCAATTTTTAGATCTTGCAAAAAATCCCATGCAGTCTCTAATTGAACCAATTTTTTCATTATAGATTAGTCAAACTGCAGCAGTATTTTTCTTGGTTTTAGGTATGACACTGTGAATGGAGATCCATGCAATCCAAGATCATCAAGGAAGAAAAATATAACGGTTCTAGCAGTTGTAATTGTGGTTCCTGTGGTGATTGTAGTAATACTAGTATCTGCTATGTTGATGTTTTGTTTCTGCAGAAAGCAAGGTAAATATCTCTTTTGTAAATTCTGGAATACTATATTTATACCTGTAATTGTATAATATTACCTCCAAACCAAACTAAATACTGTTTTTGGAAGTTGGTTCTGGTTTGCCAATACTTGTCGTTTTGGTTTTTCGAGGAACATTTCCCACTAAGTGCCCTATTAATTTCTTATTGGTAGCGATGTTAGAGAGATCAGTACACTATTAATTCCTTGTTCTATGCGCAAGTAGATAAAATGACAAGTAAATTTGACTGGTGAGCTCGCAACCACTCAAGATCAATACACTATTAATTCCTTATTGGTTCCTGTGGTGATGGTAGTAAAACTAGTATCTGCAATATCGATGTTTTATTCCTGTAGAAAGCAAGGTAAATATTTCTTTTGTAAATTCTGGAACACCACCTTTATGCCAATAATTGTGTAATACTACCCCAGACAAAACTAGATGCTGTTTTAGTAAGTTGGTTCTAGTTTGCAAATACTTTTTTTTTGGATTTTTAAGGCAACGTTTTCCACCAGATACCCCTATCAATTCCTTATTGGTAATGGTGTTAGAGATATGAGTACACAATTAATAGGGACAAATTATGTCGAAAACTAACACATTAATTCCATCCATCTTTTGTAAGCATGGAGCTAAAACGACAAGTAAACTGGACCGGAGGGAGTTAACAAAACATAATTTCAGCATTTTTTTTTGCTTTGATGGAATATTTGATTTCTTAAGTTACCGCTCTGAGTCTACTTGTGGGTGCAGGCACTGCAAAGTCTAGAAGTGAAGAACATAGTAAAAATCATATGCACATATCTGGCAACCGTGAATTCACGTACGAGGAGTTAATAAAAATAACAAATAATTTCTCAGAATTCATAGGCGAAGGAGGGTTTGGGCCTGTTTTCCATGGCCAGTTAAACGATGGTACTCAGGTTGCTGTTAAGATTTGTTCTCAAACATCAACATCAGGGAAGGAAATGCCACAGTTTGTAGCTGAGGTACTAAATTCCACACAATAGAATTTGGCATAGGTTTCAATATTTTTCATGCATTCACAAAAAAAATTGAATTGAAATTTAGGTGGATCCTAGGGAACACTTTGAGGAATTCTCAGATTGTTAATGCATTGAATTTCCTTTTGTAGGTTGAGAGCTTAACAACTGTGCACCACAGGTATCTAGTTTTGTTGGCTGGCTACTGCACTGACAAGAATCATTTAGCCCTTATTTATGAGTACATGCCTAATGGAAGCCTTTACGATCACCTGAGAGGTTTGTACTCTGTACATTAAAAAATTATCAACATTGGCATCTCCTATGATTTCTTGCATGGAAAGCAATACCTTCTACTTAGTTATTACCTTCTGATCCGACTCGCTATCGTCATCTTGTTGGGAGTCTTGTCTACCTTGCTGTTACTCGTCCGGATATCACTTATCCAGTTCATATTCTGAGTCAGTTTGTTTCAGCTCCCACTCAGGTTCACTACAGCCACCTTCTTCGAGTTCTGCGATACCTTCGTGGGACTATCTCTCGCCGTCTCTTCTTTCCACGTTCCAGCTCGTTACAGCTTCAGGCATATTCGGATGCTACTTGGGCCAGCGATCCCTCTGATCGCCGGTCTATCTCTGCTTACTGTGTTTTTCTTGGTGGTTCTCTTATTGCCTGGAAGACGAAGAAACAGACTGCAGTGTCTCGTTCGAGTGCAAAGGCTGAGTTGCGAGCTATGGCTCTCTTGACAGCAGAGATTACTTGGCTACGGTGGTTACTTGAGGATTTTGGTGTTTCTGTCACTACACCGACCCCTCTCTTGTCAGACAGTACAGGTGCTATCAGTATTGCTCGTGATCCTGTGAAGCATGAGCTCACCAAGCACATTGGTGTTGATGCTTCTTTCATGAGGACTGGTGTGCATGATCAGGTGATTACTCTTCAGTATGTGCCTTCAGAGCTTCAGATAGCGGATTTCTTCACGAAGGCCCAGACTCGAGCACAGCACAGCTTTTATCTCTCCAAACTCAGTGTTGTTGATCCACCATGAGTTTGAGGGGGGGTGTTAGAGATATATGTATAGTTTGTTATTCTCCATTGTTATGAGGGGTTCTTTGCATATTTACCACCTGTACTTTGTGTATATATACTGGCCCATTGGCCTCATATGAATACATGCGCTATTCATAACAGTTATATGCATGAGAAAGCTGAGTCAAGTATGCATATAAATGTATGAGCCTGCTTAAAGCACCTTTTTCTTTCGTAATGTAAATTAGTCATAACAACCATGTATCATGCGGACGTCACATAATTTGCAATCGAAAAACATTTCATTTTGCACAATCATTCTCACTTTGCAGAAGAAAGATTGACGTCCTGATGTGTCATCGATATTTCTTGTCATGATCATTAAGGCAAAAACGCTATTGTTCAGACATTGAGTTGGCAACATCGAGCACGAATTGCTCTTGAAGCTGCCCAAGGTATAATTTTGAGTGTAGCACAGCATTTCGTCATTTCCCCCAGTCTCCTGTTGCATGTTACAATCTCTATTCATCGTGCCTTTTGGCGTAGGCCTGGACTACTTGCACACGGGATGTATTCTGCCTATAGTACACAGAGACGTTAAGTCACACAACATCCTTCTGGGACGTGATCTGAATGCCAAGATATCGGATTTTGGATTGTCAAAGTCATATCTGAATGTTGATCAAAGTCACATATCTGTGACTGCTGCTGGCACTCTAGGCTACATCGACCCAGAGTTCGTTCTTATACCTATTCCATTTTCTTAAAGAGTTCGCAAAAAATATCTAGAAGACAAATAATATACTTCATAAATCCCAGAAAATATCATTTGTTCAATTTGACTCCAGTTGCAATTGAGAGACCAATGATTATGGTAGAACTAGCTAACTGGGCATATTCTTCCAACCGTTCTTATCCAGGTACTGTCGTAGCGGCAGACTCACCATGAGCAGCGATGTCTTCGGCTTTGGAGTAGTTTTGCTAGAGATTGCAACTGGTGAGCCTCCCATCATACCAACAGCAGAACATATTGTGCAACGCGTAAAGGAGAAGGTTAATGCTGGAAATATTGAGATGATTGTTGATCCACGCCTTCATGGTGAGTACGACATCAGTTACGTTCTATCTGGAAGGTGGTGGACATAGCGCTGATGTGCACAAGGGAGGAATCTGGTGAAAGGCCAACGATGGGTACCGTGGTGGCACAGCTAAAGGAAGCCTTAGCTTTGGAAGAAGCCCGTGCAAGCGACAGCATTACTGACATTAGCCATGGTGGTGCCAATCCTGTGTTGTCGATCAACTCTATGCCATCACCGAGATGATAGAACTTAAGCGCGTTCTACAGTTAAACATTCTTATTTCCATGTGTATGAGATATTAATAAAATAAGCACGGCCTGTCCAGCGGATTTGCAGCTACGCATAACTATCAATTCAATAAGCATGGCCTGTCAAGTGGAATTGCAGCCACGGTTGCTACTTGAGGAACTATCATATCATATGCAAGTATGGAACTTTAGCATCCTTAGGTGAAGTGTTAAAGGAGCATCCTTAGGTGAAGTGTTAAAGGAGCATTTCAAAAAAAAAAATCAGCAAGCATGTCTTTGCAAATCATTATCATGGTCTCAAATTCTAGAATGTGAAAATTCTTCTGTAAATTGGAGCAATATACTGAGCACAATCGATTACCTGCAGTTTTGCATTGTCTCTTCTGTGCGAAGAATATCCTACACAGATCTGCACAATGACCTTCCATCCGGACAAAATCTGCAACTAAATAAAAGGTCGATTCTTGTTGGGTAAATTTTGCATAACTGCAACTTTATTGTCCAAACTTATAAACCTATTGAGTTTCATGTACCAACCAGTTTACCCAAAAGCTTAAACTGATGAGGAAAGATGGGCAATTCACTTGTACTTCAACACTCCCCCTCACGTGTAGGCTCACTTAGGCCTAATACGTGGAATAGAAGTGGACTGCAATTAATTTTTTTTTAAATTGCGTCAGCCAGGTCTTGAACTCGGGACCTCTTGGCTCTGATACCATATTGAGTTTCATGCACCAACCAGTTTACCCAAAAGCTTAAACTGATGAGGAAAGATGGGCAATTCACTTGTACTTCAACAAAACTCACAGGTTTCATGAGCCTAATTGTGGTAAACCCCAGGTGTCAGACCTGGATTTTACCAATCCGAAATCCTCTGTGAAACCACTTTCACTATTCCTTGAATTAGTAGATAGTGCTTACAGATACATTATGGTATACTAAAACATATCATGCGAAAGCGTAAAATAATACTGTAATATACTTACATGGGCCTGTTAGGCCGAAATCATTGAAAGCAGCAGCGGAAACTAATTAAATCTTCACACAGGTGGGACCCTCATGACACGCCCACAGGCGACCTTCTGGGGTTCGCGACCTAGTTCTTGACCTCATTATCATCTGGTCTTGTTTTGTGTCATTCCTTCTGACTTACTGAATGATTATAATTGAGCAACAGTGAGTACAAAGGTACTCAGTAAGCCACCACATAGAATACAAATAATAATAGATGCAAGGCTGTTAATGGAGGCTAGGGATTCTTTTATTTGCTGAAAAGCATCATTTTGAAAATTACAATAAATAGGAAATCCCTATGACTTAGCACCTTTAACTAAAACAAATTTTCAAAATTCCCTCGAGAGAATGCAGTAATAATATCAGTGCAGATTGCATCCACCGATTACAGCGCATAATTACCTCCACCGCATGCTAGTTCTTCTCATCACTAGGCCACGCCTATGGCAATTCCAAATTCAGGGCTCGACTGCCCCCACAAATTTCATCTCGCCCACAAAAGGGTTTCTAAAATAGATACTAACTCGAGTAAGTTCCCATGCCCGCCCTTGACCGTGGGCACGACTATTCGAATAGTTTTCATTCTGCAGAGGTTGTACACCTTACCCACAAGAGACAACTAACTTATTGTGTTTAACATGTTTCCTTAGACATGCTAATCAAGAAAGTTATCACAAAGTCTTTGCAATGGCTCCGCTTAACCTTTACCTGCATCATAGGGTTGGTTTCCTCCTACTTCGCATGAGACATCCCCATTGTGTCGTGAATTATTTCCCACTACAGTGGGTAAATAATGGTGCCTTTCCACCATGTGGTGGCGACGCTCCACACTCACTCAAGTGGACCACGTAGTTCCATTTGTACCCGAAGTGAGGAACCCTAAGTTGTGTCAGAAGTTATTTCCCCTCAGTGTGGGCTAATACCGACGCCCTTATGCCATGTGGAGGTGACGCTCCACATTTCCTCAAGTGGATCACGAAGATCCCCCTTGCACCCTCAACAAAAGGAGCAACCCCTATTATTGCAGTGTAGCCAGCAGCATAAATACCAAAATTTGCCAAAGTAATTGACTAAGTCGTACCCGTTATAGACTTGTAGTTGTACTGTTTTACATTGGGAGGTCATCACCGGATTCAGTCCTTAGAGCTATCTGGGCGGTTCTACCACAAACCACACATTCTCATGCATTCACTACACCAACATCTCTTACCATCTGCCCAGATATGTAGAGTAGGTTTAAAGGGTTTTGAGAAGCTTAAAATCGTCTTGCCCAACACACCAACCATTTCCCACAATAGTTGCCCAAAATTTCTTTCATGATTTTTAAGATGATGATTAGGGCAAAATAATGCCCTCGAGTTACTAAGTAAGACTAAGTATGGCGTTTAGATACAACTTATAGCTAGTAAGGTTACCATTATAATTTCTAGGGCGACAAGGAATTAAAAGGGCAATTTTGTCCAAGGGGTGACATATACATATAGTAATACAAGATGATAGGCATTTAACTATGTCCTTATATTTGAATATATTTGCGTATCAAATAAAAGCATGCAATTTAATAATTTAAACAAACATAACTTGCATAAAATATAGGTTCACTATGATCAAAATAATGACTTGCCTTGCTCCATTTACCGCGGTCTTGATCTTAGTCAAAACCTATTCATTGATCTTGAAGCTCTTGGTCTTTGTTTTTATCTGAATCTTGATCCCGCTCGAGTTGTTGTTTCTTGGGGACTTCAACTTCTAATTATGCGCTAGAAGATTGAAGGCCAATCCAAATAAAACCAAATGATTTTAATTAGGTTTTATTATGATTGTGTTGATGATCTTGGATAGGATTTTGCGAGCATAGGATGGTTGTCAAGGTCAACAATATTGGGCGGAGACAGTTTGCCGCGAAGGAAAACAAGGGAGGATCGACGACGAAATATTTACAAAAATATCCAACTCCGGGTTCAAAGATGGTTAGGGATAGCTGATCGAAGATTACCACGGCTTGATCTTCAATTCAAAAGATGATTAATTGAGTGTCTTGCCTCAAATTAGTTCTTATATGTTAATTATTTTGCTAAACCATACAATGGATCAAGATTAAATTTCTATTATTTTTACCTTGCATGGATTGTATCATAAATAAATTTTATTCTTGTTTTTAGTTATCAAAATCATGTTTTGTCAATTTTCACATTTGAATGACCCTTGGATATGGAATTAAAATGAATCACATGGTAGATGGTTACTCGAATTAGCTATGCGTTGAGCTGGGCATCTAATAAGCTGGCCCCACAAGTCATGCGCATGAGAGGGAAAACACAAAGCACCCTCCCAGAGGCCAGAGCAGAGCATGGCCGGCCAAAACAGGGGAGGAGGCAGGGCGCATGGCCGGTGGCGGCGTCGCCGGCGGGGATGGCCGGAGGAAGGGTGGGGGAGTAGCAAAACAGAACCCTGGGGAGCTAAGGGAGCTAGTTGAGGTGGCGGCATGGGCCGAGACGGAAGGGAGGCTGGCGGGCGGCGGTGTCCGGCGGCCTGGGCTGGCGCCAAACATGGCGGCGGTGGCCGGGATGGAGAGGGGGGGGGGGGGGGAATGAGGCGAGCACGGCCATTAGTGGAGTCCAGAGAACGTACCGGCGTAGTTGGTGGTGCCGGGGAGTCGGCGGAGCAGGCCGGCGGCGTGCACCTGGTTGGGCGCGGGCAGGCCACCACGGAGAGCCCGCTGGAGGGAGGTGAGTAGGAGGCGGTGGGCGGAGTAGCTTCAAAGTGTTGAGGCAAAGCTCCGGGCGTAAGGAATCGAAGGGCAGCGTCGCGAGGCTCGAACGGTGCCGGCGGTGGTGCTTTGCGACAGTGGAAACAGGGCACTTGGCGCGGTGGTTCTACAAGCCGTTAAAATCCAATTAAAGGCGGGAGGAGCATCCATGGAAGTATAGGAGCTCACCTATGGTGGTGGTGGCGCAGCAGAGAGGACGGGAGCGGTGGTCTGGCATTGGGCGCACGGGGCGGCGAGGTGATGGCTCGGGCGATGCAGGGCATGGTGCAAAGCCAAGATTCATGGAGTGCGCAGGAGAGGGGAATGACGCAGAGGAAAGAAGTGGCGCAGGGCTGAGCCACGTCGGCGCGGTGCAGAGGCGGGATGGGCGCGCTCTGGCAGTGCAGGGTGCAGCATGGGCGCGGCTACAGCGCTGCACTAGTGCAGGTGCTGGCGAGTGCATGCATGGCGCAAGGGAGCAACGGTCAGGTTAGTTAGAGAGAAGGGAGAAGGGAGAAGGGAGAGGGGAAAGAAGAAAAGGTAGTAGAAGCAAAACTTTGATTTCAAGAGCATGTGCCAAATTTTCGAGATTTAAGTTTGAATTCGAATTCACATTTGAAAGCTCGGCTCAAAATGAATGAAGTCAAATTTTAAATTTTATTTTTTTATTTAATTTGGTATCCATATATGGATTTTCAAATTAGGATTTTTAGTTTCCAATTATAATCAACATATTTGATTCTTGGCTTCAATTTTTATTTTCATTATTGGAATTACTTGGCAAAAATCCTAATCAAGATTCTCAAATAAATCAAGTAACACCAAAAAGGATTAGAAGGTTTTAATTTTCTTCAAAATTTTCACTTCCCACGTTTTGGGATGTTACACCATGTATTTTGGCTTGTATCACGTAACCACATATATTATGGCCATGTAGTTCCATGAAAACACACACCCGGAAAAGCAGACCTGCCCCTGGTTGTATTTGCACCTGCTATCTACAGTTCTACACCATCAAGAGTGCATCAAGATTCGTAATGTTGCTTGTATGCTTTACTGTATTGGCTTTAAGGTTACTTCTTTGCCTCTTTCAGTATGAAATTTGAATTTTAAAAGGGAACTTACTATACATCTACTGGTTATACAACCACACAGATTGTGTCATAGAAGGCAAAGGGCTCATGTAGCCATCAATTTGGTGGGAGCGGCTGGCAAGGTGTCCCATTTTAAGCCACTCACTCCGGGGGCAGAGTGTGAATTCTTGACACATCTAGACCCCTAATGACCCGAAATTCCAATTTTGGCCTCCAAATTAAAAAAATTTCCGATTTGGACCCCTCCCCACCGCGCGTTTACGAGAGGCCGACACGTGTCCCGGTTGTGCGGTGTGGTACCGCACGATCGGTCGTGCGGTCAAAAAATCGGTCGTGCGCTCAAAAAGGCGGTCGTGCGGTGTGGTACCGCACGACCCGTGAACAGTGCGGTCGTGCGGTACCACACCGCACGACCGGGACACGTGGCGCCATCTCACACACGCGCGCTCAGCAGGGGTCCAAAATCGAAATTTTTTTCGTTTGGGGTCTACTTTTGGAATTTCGGGTGATTGGGGGTCTAAATGTGTCCAAAATTCGCAGAGTGTAGGGGCTAAGCGGGATGAGGTATGCGTGTCAGCGTGTAGCGAACAGAAATGCAAATGAGCACCTTCCAATCGAGAAGGTGTAAACCGAGGGATTTTTGGTAAGGTAATTAATCAAACTAGCAAAATTGTCCACACAATTACACGGCTTTATATTTGAAGATACAATTGTATATGTTACACAGTCCTAATACATATAATTGAAAATATAGCTGTATATGTTGTGTAACTACTACTACAATATCTATATCTTATTGATTAACACCAATATAATCTGGTAACACAAAATAAGTGGCGCAGATTTCTATTTTTTCTAGTGAGAGAATTTCTAGTTATTATTTTTTTTCTGATCATTGCATCAATCATATGTCTTCCTTGATTTATGAGAGAATTCTAGGATTTTGTTTCCTATTTTAATGGTTTTCATAGCAATCATTAGCTAGTTTGGAACGCCGGATTATTCAAACTACAATCCTCCCTCGGTATAATCTTATCAATATATTGTACCTCCTAGCAATAATATTAGACACCATTTGAAGACAGGATTTTTCTCGATTCTTACGAGATAAGTTTGCATCATTATAGACCCACAAAATAGTAGATGATTATGACTCCTAGTTGTTCAGATTTAGTCCCTTCTCACTCTTTTTAGGCTCTGTCGCACTGAAATTTGACTACGACTGATAAGTTTGCATCATTATAGACCTACCAAATAGTAGATGATGATTATGACTATCCTAGTTGTTCAGATTTAGTCCCTTCTCTCTCTTTTTAGTGTGGTGTGCCGTGGTGGCTCACGATGGTGAGCCATGGTGCAACTGTTACCATGATGAGCACCTTGGTGTCGATGGCTGCACTTCGAGCTCTTGCAAGAGATGTGCTTCCTCAGTTGCAGGTTGTTGTGACCCTTCATGCCTTTGCTTTTATCCTTCTCTCTCAAGCATTAGCTTCATAACCAGTTCAAAGCTTTAGCATTAGTTGGTGGGGGTGTGTTGTCCTTCCCTTGGCTGCGGTGTGTGCTCTTGCATGCGTAAAAGCTGGCGTGCTTGGTGCCAAGTCAAATCAACTTCTTTTGCTCCAGGATCGACGAAGCATGGGTGCAAGTGGCGTACTTAGGTGACCCTTCTTTTATTCGCATGGTCCAGGCAACAACATACTGTTAGGGTGTGTTTGGTTGCCTGAATCTCCTTCGTCCTGGATGGGTGGATCCGTATAATCTGAGAAAGAGCCTGTTTGGTTGCCTGTATGAGCGGATACAGCCTGTATGAGCGGATGCAAAAATACGCCCTCATCCTGGATGGGTGGATACGCTCAAAATGAGCTTCACTAGCCATCCTGGATGAGTGGATGCAGTGTATCTTATGCGGTCCCACGTGTCAGCCTCTCAGGTTTGGTAGACTGCATCCGCTCATACAGGCAACCAAACAGCATCTCAGTTTTTTTTGTATCCGCTCATACAGCCTCACCAAACATCTTCTTTTTCTGAAATACGATTCCACTCAGCCTGCATCCACTCATCCAGGATATACGATGCAACCTCCATCCACGAACCAAACACACCCTAGTTCCAAAGCTTTCACAAGTCCTAACAGATAAAATTAGCATCTGATTTTTTTTAGTTTTGTTCAGCTTGACCATATATATACAACTCTTTCAGTTTCAACAGTTTTAGCTCGTTATTCATTTCTTCTTGTGGCCCTGTGGAAAATTAGGTTCGAGCCAAATACATCTTTTTATTGGAGTGTTAACTGACAGGATCTTGTTTACTATTGTTCAGCCAATTCAGTGCTACTGCTCTCAATAAACAAACTATACATTTTATAATATCTGAATTAAAAGACTGAAATTAAGGATCTATATTCAAATTTTCTCCTTCATCAAATAGTGCTTCCTCCAAATACTCACACATATTTTGTAGTATCGTCGTTGACAATCAAAAAGAGGTGAATGATTATAATACACAATGAAAGCTTTTTCACACACTATGCCGTCTCTTGATTTTTTTAACCTGGCAGTCACATAAAAAATACAAAAGAAACGAAAGACAGCCCAAAAAATATTTTTTTGGATACAGTAGAAACTAACTATAGCACTGTAGCAAATATACTGTAGCGAAATAATAAAAGCGAGATGTTGCTTTCGTTCTGAACCAGGCCTGTGCTAGTTCAACCATGACTTTGTGTTGACGCCGTGAGCTCTTCACGCGGGGCCATGCACAATTCAACTCGTTACCATTTTGCGCCGACGCAATGATGCCGCGGGAGGACTTGTGGGAAAACCAGCCGACAAGCGACAGCCAGGAGTGTCTGTGTGTGGTGGCCGGATGACCACCCGTTCACGAACGGCGAAGCGCGTCGCGACGCACTAGCGAGCAGCAAAAACCACGCGAAGAAAAGGAGAGATGCGCTGCCGTCGCCGTGAGGAAATCTCGTGTGGGCGCGCACGAGACCGTGATGCCACGCTGACACAGGATGTGGGGAGACGCCGCCGACGAAAATCGCCGCTAATTTTTTTTTTCTCTGGATTAGATTTAAACTTTATTTCTTGGTCATGTTTATGGCTATAAAATATCCTTATAGTACCTCTCAAAACTCTAGTATAAAAATAGCATCTAAAACCCAAAACCTGGGTTTATCCTAAACTCACGAGTTCTAATATAATTCCAGCAAATAAGGGATCTAAAACCCTTCCTAATACGGGTTTTCTAAAATTCTAACTTTTCTAACTTGTCATGTATCAAGCCTCTAAGATCGTACCTTCCATAACTTCTCCACGCATCATCTACTTTTCATCTCCACGTGCCCAAGTATGAGCTCGACTATCTCGAGACATCCTCGACCACCTGAACCTTGGATCTCCCCATCCTAGCTCTAGACCACCTCATCATCGACCACAATCGCCTCCATGCTCAACCTGCACATGCAAAGACCAAAGAACGTTTTCCGACCCAAGTTCTCTCCAATTTAACTAATATTAGTCCACACACACGTAATACACCATAAGTAATATCATAACCAACATTGTTAATTATTCATCATCTACATTATCAATTATTTATCATAAAAAATCCTTGATCTAACTATATGGTCTAACATATTTCCATTACCAAGTACCCGGATGGCCTCTATGATCGTCTCTGGTGGCCGTTGCAAGATACCTCAGGGTGGATGAACATTTCCGCAACGAGCACTGTTAGCCGCTACACAAATGATGTCTTTGAGGTTCCATTGCAATCCTCAAGATGGCCGTCACCACGTTATCCACCTCTAAAGCTCTGAAATTTTCATGGGTGGCTCCAATCGGCTGGACTATGGCACCAGGATACTTGCTCGTTGTACACTTCATTTGACTTCCAGCAGAAGCAGATAGAAGCAGCTACATGAGTTCATCCTCTTAGGCGTTTGTGGCCTCACGAAGGACAGCCGTCTGTAAAGCACGCAATAGGGCCACCGTCTAAAATACACACACTGGATAAGACACCACGACCAAATAAGGATGTGTAAGCGTTGCGAGAGAATATACCTTCTTGCAAGCCTCCTCGATGTCGAAGAGCAACTCCGTCCTGCATGACTAGAGCACCCTCCAATCCAGTGACGCATCGACGCAGTCCATGGTGGCTCACATGGCACAAAGCGCATCCGAGTAGGGAATAAAATTGCCAAGCAACAGGTGACAAGCTTTGCCACCTGGTACATTCGTCGAAGTCGACCAGGAGGCATCCTCTGCAAGAGCCATAGGTATGTCGCTCTGAGCCGCTCCATCATCGGACGTCTGCATGGTCATCACTGGGGAAGGAGGGGGCTGCTGTCGAGGGCAACAACGTTAGGGAATAGAGCAAAGAGAGCCGTGCGAATTCTCGAGAACCAAAGGAAGGACTCAAACCAGCAGCAACATTGCCAGGGATGTTGGGGAGAGCTTGAGCGTCCTCGATGTGTGTGGAGCTCCGTGCAGGGGAAGTAGTTGGAGTGGAATCAGCCAATTCACTTCGGGGGCTTTAGGGTTCGGCCACTTTGGAGCTAGAGTCCTCCTCTAGGACAACCAAGGTGACCACGTACCCTATGGTAGGGCCGGCCAATGGAGAGTTGAAGTGGGCGCACTTCGCTGGCCACCGTAGCGAAGCACTCGAGTCAGGCTCTGTTGTGTCCTTCGAAGGCCTCAAGGTGGCCAGCTTGGGTCTACAACATGGACCACAACATTGCCTATGGCAGTAATCCCTGGGTCGTTCGCATGGTGGGTATCATTTGCACTGTCCTCACTGTGCCCCTCCCTCGCCTATCATCTTCAACCCCGCTCAGTTCATCTAGGCTGGCCTCCAGTGCAAGGGGAGCTAAGGAAACCAGAATCATCATGATAGGGAAGGGGATTCTTCGCACCTGTTGGGATCCTCGTGACCTCCGCCTTCTTTACCGTCGCTCCCCCGCAATCTACATGCATGACCATCACCGACAAAGGGAACAAGACACTCAGGCACCGGAAGGTTGAGGGCCTCACACACACGGTTGATTCGGGGGTTGTCCGAGGTTGTGGCAGCCAAAAGGTTGTTTTCTAGAGGGGCCACATAGAGTATGTAAAACTCCTCCACAAGGCCACACATCTTCATATGATGCGCGAGAACACATAGCCTCCTCACGTGAACCTCATCATCTTGGTTGAGCTTCATGCATGGAGAAGGGACGAAGTCCATGCTCCACCTGGTCCAATGGATGTGCCTCCCTGGCTCGATAATGTGGTAGAACCATCTCTGCACCCAGTTGGACTCTCACTTTATCCGCATCGAATTGGAGGGGAAGTCCTTCAAGAAACTCGAGCAATAGGAGTCCTTCAAGAAACATGGAAGTTGATGCTCGCCAGGCATGAGCATGGCCATCGTCCACCTGCTTCGGTTGGCAATAGGAGTCATGCAGGGACACAAAGAGTGTGGTGCTGGAAACCGTGACCTCCGAACGGGTGGCCCATGAGAATACCTCAAGCTATGCAATGGTGTTCACGGTCAGCTGTGGAAGTTCCAGCTCGTAATCTAAAGGACTTTGCCCACGAACCGTCTGGATGGGAGGCAGAGATTGGTGTCAAAGTATGGGGCGAAGACCAATGTCTTGCCATCCCTTGGCTAGGGAACAACCTCATCGGCGGGAGGCTGATGAACGAGTTGCCGGTTTAACATCTTGTTGTCATGCACAAGTGTATCCAGGAGCTCGCTAGTCACCAATGAGCGACCTAGCATGTTGACAAAAGACCCTACCTACTCTGATCCTCTCCGGTGCTTACTAGCGACTGGCTCAGATCTCACATCCTCACCAAAAATAGCATCAAGGCTATCGCCTTCATAGCTCAACGGCGCCATGGACGCACCCACATAGCCAGAGCAGTTGCCTCCTCAAGTCTTCCTCTGAAAGATGGGGGTGGCATGGCCATGGTTGTCAGCAACCATGCACAAATGACAGCACAAAGCAAAGCTGAGGGCTCAATGGCGAGTAAGAAGAACGAGACTAGAGAGTGCCAAATGGAAATGCTAGCAAGAAATAGAGAAAAGTGAAACACCGTAAGCTTTAATATCGACAAGACAAGGGCCTTGATGCTAATGGGACATGTGCCCCTTGTCAGGAACCACACACACACCCCCATAACAGGCACAATCACCCACGTCCCATGGCTAGATCAATGCCATGTGTAAGCCCCAGATGAAGCCATGGTCCGCAACCAACAAAATGAAGGCATGCAGCTTTGCAAGCATCGAACCAATGGGCCGAAGGGACGGAGGGGGCCAAAGTACGACCAACATGGTTTCGGTCTGCCGATTGCAAACCCTTGACCATGAGAAGCTACTGTTAGGGGAGTCAACCCACCAGGGCAAATGCCTATTGTATGTGTAACTACATGGCAGGCCCATTAAGACTATGCCAAGGAAAGGACACATTTGTCCTTGCTATTAGGGACTCCAAGGGAGGCTTGTGTGTAAATAACCTCTCCTATGGCTATAAATATGACCCCTAAGGCATCATGAGTAGGGAGACTGCATCTTGAGTATATGAAATAGACTTGAATTGAGATTAAGCATCGGCCATACTCTACAGCACTCCCCTCTCTTGAGTTTTATGCTTTGATACCCCTCAAGTGCCTCCCGAAGCCCCTGCATCTACTGTTTGTTGTATAACCACAACAAGCAGGATTAGCACCCATTTAAGAAGCTCATAGAGAAGTCTGTAATTGAGGTCCTTCCTTGTTTCAACAAGCATAACGTTGTACATATGCCTAATTATTTAGGGTGCAAATATGAATTGGACCTTAATTTTGAGTGTGGATGGGGGAGAATGGAGGTATTGAGTGGACTAAAATCATTTAGGGTGCAAATACAAATTGTTTGACCTAGCTAATACTTGGAAGCGAGATGTCATGTCAAGTTAGCTTATTCTTCACAAAATAAATTAAAGAAAACACCCTCAACACTAGCAATTTCTTTGGGAAGGATTAGCACTCATTTAAGGCATGTTCTTTTTAGTTTTTTTAGTGGTTTTTAGATTTTGGCTTCTCTCAATAATCACTCTTCATTAGACTAATAAGACACAGCCGAAAAGAATATGCCCTAAAGAAGCTCGTAGACAAGTTTGTAGTTGAGGTATTTTTTTGTTTCAACAAGCATAACATTGTATGTATGCCTAATTATTTAGAGTGCAAATAGGAACTGGACCTTGATTCTGAGTGCGAATTGGGGAGGATGGAGGTGTTGAGTCACTACTAGAGAAAACTGTATTACAGACGGTTCAAAAACGTCATCACAGACAGTTTTCTGAACCGTCTGAATTTATGGGTCAGTGATAATCGAAGGTTATCACAGACGGTTTTTGAACCATCTGTGGTGTAAATATCACAGACAGTTTGTAACTAAAAACCATCTGTGATAGCTGATAATCACAGATGGTTTTTAGTTAACAACCGTCTGTGATAGGTGATAATCACATACGGTTTTTAACTAAAAATCATCTGTGATATTGATATATGCCTGATATACCTACTAAGTAACTTGTATTTTGCAAACTGTAGGATCGATTCACACTAAGATAGGCAATCAGAGGGGGGTGAATGATTGTAGAAGCTAAAAATAAATTTTAAGACTCTCCCCTAAACACAAAACCTATTTAAGCCTCGTTTAAAAATTCTAGACAGAATAATGTACTCTCACTAAAACTGATCCCGATAAAAAACCATAACTCCGATTGACCTCAAATTTTGATAGAATAAACTAGAGAAAGTTATTGAACTAACCCAACTAAAATTACGTCAATCGGAGGTCTAGAACTTGAGATATAAGATAAATAAGATCACTGATGCAGAAAGTGACGAGAATTGATTAAGCCCTAATTATGCAACTAAGCAAAATTCGTAAGAAATTAATCAACCAACCTCATTAGCAAACCTCATTAACACTAATTATGTCTAATCACAAAAGGACAATACGGCCAATTAATACATGCATGCTAATAAAATATTAATTATTGCTTACTTGATTCAATGCTTGCCAGGAGGTCTCTTTGCATGTGCACGTGATTGGAGTAGATCAAACTTGCACCTGCACACCGCATGCAACCATTGATGTTCTCCCTTCAATCAATGAGTCTCCATCAAACCAAAACAATACACGTAACTATCCATCAACACAAATCTCCTTTTTCTATTTCTCTAATGGACATGGCCGCCGCTCGCATTTATTGATTCCCGCTACAAGCCGCCGTCTCTGTTTGCTGTAATCAACGCAATCTCGCGTACATGTATGCACACCAGAACAGTCGCCGCTCTATCTTTGTTCCTGCTCGAGACCTGTATCGCACGGCGAATAAGATGGGAACAATCTAAAGAATAAGGGCCTGTTTGGGAGAGCTCCACCAGCTCCAGATTCACAAAAAACAGATTCAGATCCACTTTTCTAAGCCAAACACCTCCAGCTCCAGCAGCTCCACCGTGGATCTGCTCCACCAAAATCATGGATCTGGCTCCAGATCCACCAAATCCATGGAGCACCTCAAGGGGTGCTCCACCAAATTCAAGTTGGTGGAGTTGGGGAAAATTACCCACCATGCCACTCATTACACAGAAAAAAACGGTTCGATCTTATTTCCCTCTTCCCGTCGCCCGTCCTCTCCACCGCGCGTCTCCACCCCTTCCACCGCCCAGCCGCGCGCCTCCTTCCCGTCCTCTCGGCGACGCCGCCTCCCCCGCGTCCGCCTCCCCCCGCGCCGGCGCCGCCTCCCCCGCCTCCTCCCGCGCCAGCGCCGCCTCCCCCGCCTCCTCCCGCGCCGGCGCCGCCTCGCCCGCCTCCGCCTCCTCCCGGGCCGGCGCCGCCTCCCCCGCGTCCGCCTCCCCCCGCGCCGGCGCCGCCTCCTCCGCCTTCCTCCTCCACCGCCGCCTCCTCCGCCTTCTCCCTCCACCGCCGCGGTCTCCTCCCGGGCCTCCGCCTCCTCCCTCCACCGTCGCGCCTCCCCCGCCTCCTCCCCCGCCTCCTCCCGCGCCGGCGCCGCCTCCCCCGCCTCCTCCCGGGCCGGCGCCGCCTCCCGCGTCTCCTCCCGGGCCGGCGCCGCCTCCCCCGCCTCCTCCCGGGCCTCAGCCGCCTCCCCCGCGTCCGCCTCCCCCTCGTCCGCCTGCGCCGGCCGGGGCCGCGCCTGCGCCGCCTCCTCCTCTTCTCCGCCTCGCCTGCGGCTGCGCCCGCCGGCCGTTGCCGCGCCTGCGCCCGCCGGGGCCGCGCCCGCCGGGAATTTTTTTTTCATTTTGCTTGCTGACGCGTGGGGCCCAGGTGGAAGTGAGATAGAGAGCGAGGTGGAGCTCTCCCAAACACTTTGACGAATCTCAGATCCACCATGGAGCTGCTCCACGGTGAATCCAGCTCCAGATCCACGTTTTTCGTGAATCTGGAGTTGGTGGAGCTCTCCCAAACAGGCCCTAATACGCCGCTGGCCACGCTCAGATCTAATTTCTTCGGTATAAATCTAATCTTTATTTCTGAATCATGGTGGCTATAAAGTGCACTCTCTTGGCATCCCGAAACCCTAGCACGAAATTAGTCTCTCCCAAAAGCCACAGGGTTAGCCTTCAACCCCACCTCTATTTATAGTCTAGGGCCCAAAACCTGGGTTTACCCTAAGCCCACGAGTTCTAATCCAACTCCAACAAATAAGGGACCCGAAACCCTTCCTAACACAGGTTTTCCTAAAATTCCAACTTTTCTAACTCGTCTCGTGTCGAAGTCTCCAGGACCACACCTCCCTAGCTTCTCCACGCATCATCCACCTTTGATCCCCATACGCCCCAAGCATGAGCCCGATCATCTCGTGACCTCCTTGACCGTTTGAACCTCGGATCTCCCCATCCTAGTCCCGGTCCACCTCGTCACCGACCATGATCACCTCCATACTCAACCTGCACATGCAAAGACCAAAGAACATTCTTCCAGTACAAGTTCTCACCAACTTGACCAACATTAATCCTCGCACACACGCACACACCTCAAATAACAATACTAGCAATGTTGTCAATTATTCATCATCATAAAAATTCTAGACCTAACCACATGGTCTAACACAAACAAAAAAAATTGGGTGTACATGTGTACGCGCATGTCCCAATACTGGGTCCGCCCATGGGCATCGTGAAACAGAAATTAGTAAAAGCCATTGAATTATTAGTCAGCCTGCCGTGTTTACTCGACATAGAAAAATGAGAGACGCGACAGTTGAATACATTTCAGAGCTGTCGTTGTCTTCCCATCTGTAGTGCTTTGAACACGCAATATGTTCGCTCTTAGGCTCGGTCCACATAGAAATAATGCATGCTTTTGGACTCACAAGTCACAAGTGACGTAATAAGCAGATTGTTTAAAGTGACTATCGGCAACCATGCATGACTTCTGGAACCAAGTCATTTATATTGGTCTTCGACTTTTATTTGGGTGTACAAAATGACCTTTCAACTTTGTGCTAAAGCTTGGTGCATCTGTAGTGCTTTGAACACGCAATATGTTCCTTTCACGCAATAAGCTTGGTGCATCTGTAGTGCTTTCAACTTTTAGTCTGGTATTGCCACCTTTCATGCATTTCAGAGCTGTCGTTGTCTTCCCATCTGTAGTGCTTTGAACACGCAATATGTTCGCTCTTAGGCTCGGTCCACATACAAATAATGCATGCTTTTGGCCTCACAAGTCACAAGTGTACCATCTACCAGACTATATAACAAGAATAGATCCTCCTCCGTCGAGCAGATACGA
Organism: Dendrocalamus latiflorus; assembly: GCA_017311315.1. NCBI lineage: Eukaryota > Viridiplantae > Streptophyta > Magnoliopsida > Poales > Poaceae > Dendrocalamus > Dendrocalamus latiflorus. The sequence continues at coordinate 23,869,988 of CM029657.1, forward strand.
GCTCTACACTGTGTTACTAAAAAAGAAAAAGGGAGAGAGTAGTTGAAGATCTCAGGGTCAGATGAGGTGCCCTTCCGCTTTGTTATTAGCTCTCTTCACTTCGGTACTGCATGCATATGCTCAGCCAACTCCCTTAGGTACGAGTCTGCATCTTATTATTCTCATATGTATCATTTTTTAATGCTTCATCGATCATAAACAAGTGAGTTATGCATAGGTAATTAATGTCGTTGTCTTCCCATCTACTAGACTATATAACAAGAATAGATCCACCTTCGTCGAGCCGATCCGAGCTCTATACTGTGTTACTAAATTTTTACACACCAAAAAAGAAAAAGGGAGAAAGAGTAGTTGAAGATCTTAGAGTCAGATGAGGTGCCCTTCAGCTTTGTTATTAGCTCTCTTCACTGCGGTACTGCGTGCATATGCTCAGCCAACTACCTTAGGTACGAGTGCACATCTTATTATTCTCATATGTATCATTTTTCAATGCTTCATCGATCAAAAACAAGTTATGCATAGGTAATTAATGTCTTGGCTTCCCTTTTTTATTTTTTTGTTTTTTTGAGATGGACAGAAAAATAGTCCTTGCTCTGGCAATCACTTGGCTTTATCTAAAAAAAAGGCAATCACTTGGCTGGAGATTATCCATGTGCGTCCTGGAACAAAGATATTTTTTCACGTCACACATTATTGCAATACTTTTCTCTGCTACACAAACAACAGTTGACTTAGATAACTCATATAAATCTGGCGAAGAATACTACAAAAAGTTTTATTAGGCTGCAAATAGATATTGAATCAGACCATTAGGCTAGAAAAAGAAGAACTGAACTTCTTATGTCACTTTTTTTTATTGAGTCTACTGATCTACAGAATATAAATAGATGTTACATAAAAGAGAAGCAAAATCATTCTTCAAATATTCCTGAATTCATGTGCTTGCAAAAAGAACATCCAAAGTAACCGTTGAAAGCATCAATTTCAATCATTCTATCTAAACTTCAATGTTCTGGGACCTAGGTTGACAGAGTACCTGATAAAAAGGCACCAAATATTGTAGCAAAAAGTATAAAACTGATTGGCTGTTGCATTCCTCTTGTTCTAGATGTAAGAAATACGCAACTATATAAACTAAATCATAAAGTACAAGTTCCGTTGCTCTCTGTAGAATATTTTGAATACAAGTTCCACTAGCCATCTCTGAAAAGTATTGAGGAGTCATCAACCCCCCCCCCCCCCCAATGGCAATTAAAAGGCACATAATTCAAAATCCATGCCGTGATATGTAAGAAACTGATTTTGCCACAACAGAGCAAAGGTAACAAACAGGGGATCAATTTGGAAAAAAAAAAGCATAATAGGAGGGAATGCTCTCTCTCTTGACGGTTTATGTCAGGACAATTGCAGGGCCATAGGAAACAAATGGGTTCTGGTAGTGATCATACATTGGCATTTCTCGGTATTCCCCTTTTTTTATCTGGCATTTAACAATCTGGATTTTATTTTTCACAATTTGGCCAATTATTTTATGTATAAAATTTCCATGTCTAAATGTATATTCAGCTCAAGTGGAACTCATTTTCACCTCTATGTAGGCGAAGGGTTTATAAGCATCGATTGCGGCCTTCCCAGTGGCTCTAGCTATGTGGATGAAAAGACAAATATCACATATGTTTCAGACGATGGGTACATAGACACAGGAGAAAACCACAATATTTCTTCCGAACACCGAGGTGCTCAACAATTCAAGACAGTTTTGAATCTCAGAAGTTTTCCTACGGGAGGTAGGAATTGCTACACTATTTCTTCTGTCACGAAAGGTCAGAAGTATCTGATAAGAGCAATGTTCATGTATGGGAACTATGACAACAAAAGCCAGAATCTTATTAGCTCACCACTGGTCTTCGAAATTTATATTGGGCTTGACTTCTGGAACCAAGTCAGTATAACTAGTGCAACCATGACTTACACGTCTGAGGCAATCATTGTGGCCACGGTGAACTCAATATCAGTTTGCTTGATTGATAATGGAAAAGGAACTCCTTTCATATCATCACTAGAAATAAGGCCAATGAAGAGTTCAATTTATCCCGGTGCTGAGCCAAATCAACCTCTTTTGCTCCAAGATCGACGAAGCATGGGTGCAAGTGGCCTACTTAGGTGACCCTTCTTTTATTCGCATGATCTAGGCAACAATATACTGTTAGTTCGTAAGTTTTCACAAACCACAGCAAATTAACATTAGCTCCCACACTTTTAGTTTCTTTAATTTGACCATATATACATAACTCTTTCAGTTTCAACGGCTTTTGCTCTGTCCATTTATCTTCTTGTTCTATATGGTTTTGATGAAAGAAGCATTGTCCAATTTCGTACCACCATATCTGGGTCTGTGGCAAATTAGGTTTAAGCCAAATAATTATTTTTGTCGGAGAGTTGAACAGCAGGATCCGATGACTATTGTTCAATGTTACTTCTCTCAACAGATAAATTATACATTTGATGATGTCTCTCAATGAAAAAATATATATAAGGATATAAATTCAAAATTTTCTCCAGTGGAAAGTTTAGTAAACAAGGCTAGTTTTTCGTCAAATAGTAATTGCTCTATTTCATTACCAGGTACCCGGATGATCCCTATGATCGTCTCTGGTGGCCGTCGCAAGATACCGCACGGTGGATGAACATTTCCACAACGAGCACCGTTGTCCACGATACAGGTGACCTTTTTGAGGTGCCAACTGCAGTCCTCAAGACGGCCGTCACCACGTCATCCACCTCTGAAGCTCTGAGCTTCTTATGGGCGGCGCCAACCGGCTGGCCTGTTGCACCAGGATACTGGCTCTTTGCACACTTTACTGACTTCCAGAAGCAGCAGCGGCGTGAGTTCGATATGTACTGTAATGGCGACAACTGTTATCAGGATTACAAGCCTCCCTACCTCAGCGCGGACTATATATACGACCAGTCAGCATACCCATACGAGTACAACAATGGCCTATACAACATCTCTCTCATCGCCACCAACGCCTCCGTGCTTCCACCGATGCTCAATGCCATCGAGTTATACTACAAAGTCCAACAAGATGACAAGATTACCACCTTGGAAGATGGTATGTCCGTGCCCTTATTTCCTTCGAATTGAAACCACTAGACAAGAGGTTAAGTAACTAACAAGTCCCTGTGGATTATTTGGAGCACATGGGCACTATTTTCTAAAAAAACACACAGAGATGTTTCTCGTCAATATTGAATGACAGTCAACAATAAGTGAAGATAATAGAATTTTTTTAAAGTATTCATACTTTTAATCGGAATTATAGAAATATACCTACGATTTAATTATATAATTTTTTAGTCGTCCAACTGTTGAGCGACATATGGTCAAGTCGCCCAATCGTTGGGCGAGGGTGATTTTACCATGTCGCCAAACGTTTCGGCGACTAATGCCATTAGTCGCCCAACAGTTCGGCGACATGGTAAAATCGCCCAATGGTTGGATGAATGTTAAAAATTATGTAACTATTTATTAATCCGATGAAAATAATTGGAGGGGGTAAAATGGCAATTGTTGTTGGTAGGCAACATTTAGCAAATCTTGTTTGTAAATTTTTTTGGTTAAAAAAGAAAAGCAAATAATGTCGGTTGTTCCTTTTGTGATTTTCATAGATTGTAAACAGTACATAATCTATTAGATGCACAATAACATTTTGCGATCATCATATATTATTGTAGTGCGATATATTTTGTTATAAATTTTGTGACAACGATTATGGTAGTAACAATTCGTAAGTAGAAAAATAAGTGCTATTGCAATGTAGTATATAATTTGTACACAGAGAAGAAGTTTGGATAAATATCGTGAGGAAAACAATACGACCAATTATCGGATAAGGGGGTTACATGGCACGCAGGGTAACGAACCAAGTATGGTACACACACGTCTTTAGAGAATTAGAAATACATGGGACATATGGACGAAAAGAGTTGAACTACTGCATGGAACGTGGCCATTTGCCCTTCCTTTCGAGCTCAGCGTGCACGGCTCACGCTCGGTGGCCTCTTTGGCCTTGGCCACCATTTCCCTCTTGCTATCGCGCTCCCTCTCACGAGCCTCACGCTCCCTACACGTGCACGGCTCAAGATGAGTTTTTGTCTCCCAAAGTATACGCTCGGTTTGCTCATCGTTACGGCGCTCCTCCTCCCGGATCTCGCAGACCCTTTTGACATTCCACCCCTCGAATTTGAAAGTCCACTGGTCATGTGGGTGGATCTTTAGGTCGATCCACTTGCGATAGCCATATAGCGGTTCTGGGGACTATAGGTAGACGGGAGAGATTGTTAGTGTATACTTTCAAAGAGAAATAGTAGGGAAACATATTATAACTGGTCCTTACTGGTTGCTGATAGTTGCTCGTGTCCCAACGGCAGTCACGATAGTCATAGGAGTAGTTCGCGCAACCCCAGTAACGCATTCTAAGGCTGAGCCGTTGCTTAGACTTGAAAAAGTCGTATGGTTCCCTGTACCAACAGAGGGGCGACGTCTCCCCCTCGGGCGGGTGTTGTGCCAATGGCTCGGTTGGAACATTCGGGATGGGGTTACTGCTATAGGGGCATCATTGCGGGGAGGTGCTCTCCTGGCACACTCCACCTGTTCGGCCTAGGCCGTAGAGCACTTGCTTGTTCATCGTGGGCCGCAGTAGACCTTGCTAATTCGTGGGTCTCCTCCCATTTCTTCTTATGCGTCTTGTCCATCCCGACATGGTGAAGCAAGCTCTGATGTAGTGTTGGGTTTGGTTGTATAGTGTTATCTCTCAGATCTCTTTCACCTCCTTTTATAAGCCAAATGGTTGGCATGGTGTGGTTAATTTCATGTGACTAGCCTGTGAGGCAGAGTGTTGCCTTGTCTTTTTGAAAAGTTGCTGGCAAGGCAGAGTGTTGTCACATCTTACATTGTAGAGAGCTGTCACGTCCTGCTTTGCATAGTCCTATCTTTTCGGTCTGAAAAGCTGAGGAGGTATAGTGTTGTCATGTCGATCTGAAAAGCTAGCGAGGCAGAGTGTTGTCATGTCTTACTTTGTGGTGGCTCTGTCTATGGTGTCCCCCCTTGCCCGCTCCCTCCTACGCACACGAGTCCATAATTTTTTATGGCAACGCAACGGATTCTCTTTTTGCTCGTGTACAAATATGGAGGTCTCGCAATTGCTCAACGCTCATCTAAACTACTTTTCACTTCTCAATCTCATGCTTGTCATTGTGACATACCATGGCAGACATACACACAGAAGAATAAATGATGCCGCACTTCATGTAGTTACAGTACAAACGAAGTTAAAGTATTCAAATAAAGTTACAGCATAACAGCATTTATAATCAAAATAGCAGTACAGACACAACAACAAGACACACGTCACTTCACGCCAGTGTTCCTACTCATCGGCAGGTACCTGGTAACATCTCGTAGTGTGGCCTTCCTGGCCACAGCGCCCACAATGTCTATTGACCGATCCAGCTTCTCCTTCGTCCATGTCGTTCCTAATATGATGACTCTACTGATGGCCCTTCCCACCCTTCAATAGGTTAAGATCCAAATCCAAGCCCTCCGTGCAATATCCGACATGGCAAAGTTGCCCACAACCTTGAAGCCTCTTAGCTCGCCGCACCACGCCTGCAACATCCTCTCTTTCATGAAGTAATCTGACATGAAGTTTGATGGGTCCACGTTGATAGTGCCACATGCGGCAAGGACATGAGAGCATGGCTTGTGAAGGAGCTTCAGCTTATTGCATGTGCAACTTGGTTTGTTTGTATGATCTCCAAGGCACGCCTTGTGGGTAATAAGGGAGCGAGGAGTCCCATATCCAGCTCTGTCTCGAAGGAGTACATCAAAATGATGCTCCGTATTGCCCATCACATAGACTGTGTACGACTAACCCTTCTCAATCTTGGTCTGCATGTATGTTATGATCTTCGAGCAGTACAGTGTATGTGGATTGGCTGCATGAAGAGCTGCATTTGCATGCCTTTCCCTAAAATATCCGACTGTACCTTACAGAATGCCTTCGACGATGGCAATGAGGGGCTGAGAACAGATGCCCCTAAGAACCCAGTTGTACACCTCCGTAAGGTTTGTGGTCATTATGCCATACCTCGCACCATTGGTGTCGTACAGCAAGGACCATTCTCTAAAGGCTCGGCCTCAATCTAATGGGAGAAGCACTTGATATTCCTTGAGGTCCTCTGCGTCACACCGGGAGGGTCAATCTTCAGCAATGGTGCAAGGCGTTCGGGTTGCGTTGCCCCCGGAATGGTCGGCCGCTTATTCATCTGGACAACATGATTCCTGGTGTGCTCCTCCAACATCTCCCATAGCGCATTGAATTTATGTTGCTGGTTCTGCATGGCCAACCTCTTGAATAGCTTCATCAACGGCTGCTGCAGGAACTGCTTGAAGAAGTTTGCCCCTAGAAGGCGAATGCACCATCTGTTCCTCATGTCTAGCCAAGGGAACAGCTCCTCCAGGTCTTGCTAAAGTTTTCTTATGGCCTTCATCATCCCAGGGTGGTGATCATGGATTATACAAATATTAGGATGTGCCCCAACTACTCACTCCTTCATATGTCAAAGGAACCACAACCAGCTGTCAAAATTCTTACTTTCGACGAATGCGATGGCCAAGGGCAGAATCTGATTGTTGCCATCAATGCCAATGCTGTC
>CM029657.1:23876807-24029052 GCA_017311315.1 Dendrocalamus latiflorus
ATCTGGAATTTAAGACAGAGGATCGAGAGGCCTACGCGCAATTAATATATTGAAATTATCACAGACGGTTTTAATAAAAAATGTCGGTGATGACTTAATTATCACAGACAGTTCAAAGAAAAAACTCTCTGTGATATTTGGTAATAACACAGATAGTTCTTATTAATAAACCGACTGTGATACTTCATAGACGGTTTTTACCATGAATCGTCTGTGATATTACCTTTTCACATATGGTTTTTATCACTGGCAACAACACAAACGGTATCTAAACTAATATAGTCTCTGATTGTATTTAATACTGATAGTTTTGGAGAACCGTCTATGATTTGGCGTCTAGTATTAGGCTTTTTGTAGTACTGAGAGCTCTATTATTTAGAAATTAATCTACAACATTATAATCCAGGCAAACAAAATTATTGGTTGTGAGAATTTCTAGATCTTAGGAGTGAATTCAGTGACTCATTGAACCAATTTTTTCATTACACATTAGATCAATCAGCAGCAGTATTTTTCTTGATTTTAGGTATGACACTGTGAATGGAGATCCATGCAATCCAAGATCATCAAGGAAGAAAAATACAGCGGTTCTAGCAGTTGCCATAGTGGGTCCTGTGGTGATGGTAGTAATACTAGTATCTGCTATGTTGATGTTTTGTTTCTGCAGAAAGCAAGGTAAGTATCTCTTTTATAAATTCTGGAACACTATATTTATGTTAGTATCTGTATAATACTACCCCCAGACCAAAATAGATGTTGTTTTAGGAAGTTGACTCTGGTTTGCAAATACTTTTGTTTTAGTTTATTGAGGCAACATTTTTCACCAAATGCCCCCTATTAATTTCTTATTAGTAGTGTTGTTAGATAGATGAATACACAATTAATATGGCACATTATGTCGAAAACTAATACAATAACTCCTTCCTTGTCCAATGTAGGCCTATTCATGGGCAGCCCAGCCCAGTCCAATTTCCCAAGGCTGGCCAGGCACACAGGCCCGGCCCAAAGCCCTAAAAAAGTCTGACTGAAATAAAAAATAATAAACATATTTTTTAGAAAATAATTAAATAATATTTTTTGAAAAGTAATTGAAAATTAGTTTTTATTCCAAAAATTGATTTTAGGGCTATGGGCAAGTCTGGCTCAGACCTGGCCTTTCAAGGCCGGGCTTTTCCAGGCCCAGCCCGCGAATAGGTCTAGTTCTACATGGAGCTAAAACGACAAGTATATTGGATTGGAGGGGGTAGAATAAAAAACAACTTTCCAACACTTTTTGCTTTGATGGAATACTTGATTTCTGAAGTTACCACTCTGAGTGTTCTACTTGTGGGTGCAGCCATTGCAAAGTCTAGAAGTCAAGAACATTGTAAGGATCATACGCACATATCTGACAACCGTGAATTCACGTACGAGGAGTTGATAAAAATAACAAATAATTTCTCAGCATTTATTGGCGAAGGAGGGTTTGGGCCTGTTTTCCATGGCCAATTAAAAGATGGTAGTCAGGTTGCTGTTAAGATGTGTTCCCAAACAACAACATCAGGAAAGGGAATGCCAGAGTTTTTAGCTGGAGTAAAGTCCATTACCGGTCCTTAAACTTTTTATGCTGTGTCATCCCGGTCCATAGACTTTTAAAGTATGCCATCCCGGTCCATAAACTTCAAAATGTGCCATTACCGGTCCTTAAACTTTTTATGCTGTGTCATCCCGGTCCATAGACTTTCAAAAGTGTGCCATTACAGCTGGACCCGTAACAGGTGGTAATGGCACACTTTGAAAGTTTAGGGACCGGGATGGCATACTTTAAAAGTCTATGGACCGGGATGACACAGCATAAAAAGTTTAAGGACCGGTAATGGACTTTACTCTTTTAGCTGAGGTACTAAATTTCACACAATAGAATTTGGCATAGGTTTCAATATTTTTCATGCATTCACAAAAGAAAATGGGTTGGAATTTAGGTGGGTCCTATGGAACACTTCGAAGGGTCCTCAGATTGTTTATGCATTGGATTTCCTTTTGTAGGTTGAGAGCTTAACAACAGTGCACCACAGGTATCTAGTTTTGTTGGTTGGCTACTGCAGTGACAAGGATCATTTAGCCCTTATTTATGAGTACATGCCTAATGGAAGTCTATACGATCATCTGAGAGGTTTGTACTCTGCACATTAAAAAGTCATAAACATTGACATTTCCTATGATATCTTGCATGGAAAGCAAATACCTTCTACTTAGTTATTACGAACCCTCAAATTATACTTTCGTCATTCAATCTTTAAGTAACCTTGTTATATGCATCAGAAGGCAAGTGAGCAAGTGTGCAAGTATAGATGTACAAATAAGATGACAGAGCTAGAGCAAGGTTTCGACAGTGTTCAGAGTTTAGGGTGGTTTCTTCTTTTCCGCTTTGTGGACCTGCTTAAAACACCTTCTTCCTTCCAAATGTAAATTAATGAGTAAAGTCCATTACCGGTCCTTAAACTTTTTATGCTGTGTCATCCCGGTCCATAAACTTTTAAAGTATGTCATCCCGGTCCTTAAACTTTCAAAGTGTGGCAATATCCTATGTAGTTGTAGCAGTGAACTTTTTATGTTGTGTCATCCCGGTCCATAGACTTTCAAAAGAAATTGCCACACTTTGAAAGTTTAAGGACCGGGATGACATACTTTAAAAGTTTATGGACCGGGATGACACAGCATAAAAAGTTTAAGGACCGGTAATGGACTTTACTCTAAATTAATCATAGCCACCATGTCCGTCACATAATTTGCAATCGAACAACATTTCATTTTGCACAATCGTTGTCACTTTGCAAAAGACTAGAAAGATTGACGCCCTGACGTATCATCAATTTCTTTTATCATGATCATTCAGGCAAAAACACTATTGCTCAGAGATTGAGTTGGCAACATCGAGCACGAATTGCACTCGAAGCTGCCCAAGGTACAATTTTGAGTGTAGCACAGCATTTCATAATTTTCCCCCGTCTTCTGTTACATGTTCCAATCTCTATTCATCATGTCTTTTGGCGTAGGCCTGGACTACTTGCACACGGGATGTGTACTGCCTATAGTTCACAGAGATGTTAAGTCACACAACATCCTTCTGGGACACGATCTGAATGCGAAGATATCTGATTTTGGATTGTCCAAGTCATATCTGAATGTTGCACATAGTCACATATCTGTGACTGCTGCTGGCACTCTAGGCTACATTGACCCAGAGTTCGTTCTTATACCTATTCCATTCTCTCAAGAATTTGCAAAAAAATATCTGGAAGACTAAAAGTAGGCTTCATAAGTCTTAGAAATTATCATTTGTTCACAGTTGACTCCACTTGCAATTAAGAGACTAATGATTTTGATAGAACTAGCTAACTGGGTATATTCTTCCAACTGTTCTTATCTAGGTACTGCCTTAGCGGCAGACTCACCATCAGCAGTGATGTCTTCGGCTTTGGAGTAGTTTTGCTAGAGATTGTAACTGGTGAGCCTCCCATCATGCCAACAGCAACACATATTGTGCAACGCGTAAAGGAGAAGGTTAATACTGGAAATATTGAGATGATTGTTGATTCACGACTTCATGGTGAGTACGACATCAGTTCTATCTGGAAAGTTGTGGACATAGCGCTGATGTGCACAAGGGAGGCATCTAGTGAAAGGCCAACGATGGGTACAGTGGTGGCACAGCTAAAGGATGCCTTAGCATTGGAAGAAGCCCGTGCAAACGACAGCATCAGTGACATTAGCTATGGTGGTGCCAATGCCGAGCTGTCGATCAACTCTATGCCATCAAACAGATAATAGAGCTGACTAAAGTGAAGAGCCATCCATTCTATAGGTAATCTTTTTATTTGTCGGTGTGCTTATACAATAAGCGTGATGTGTACGTTCAGAGGAGTTGTAGCTATGTCCTACTTGAGGACTGTATTTATCACATATCATGTGTTCTGTATTCTACACAACTATGCAAATTTCTGAAAATTCGGCTTCGGTGGGCGATATGTTAGAGGAACATTTTTAAAAAAAATCAGCAAGCACAACTAAATACTGTACATATCATAATGTCCACTTGTAAAGTGTGGAGCTTGTTCTGCAAATTGGAGCAGTATGCCAAGAATAATGGATTACCTCTGGCTCTGTTTTTTATCCGTTGTTTTGCGCACAGTATCTGGGACAGACCACACAACAACCTTCTGTCCAAAAAATCTGTGAGCAAATGAAAGCCTAAATTTCATAGGTGAAACAATGTGCAAGAGACAATCCTAATGACAAACATGTAGGCATAACTTAGGACGAAAATATTTACCAGGAACGAGGAAACAAGGCATCCACAGACCCACTGTTCATCGTATCTACGGCCTACGTGCCAAAGCGAAGCTTTAGAATTCATCTATCACGGTGGATGCCTTATCAGTGACTAGTACTTCAAACAAGCGCAAACCATCTGCCTGCGCAATGCTCGTTTCTAGTGTTGGAAAATACAGCACATACACCCAATTCATCGAGGCTGATATACATTTGCCACAAATTGCGACATAGCCTAGATATATAGGCGTATAAATAGCACTGCAAATTACCAGGGATTGGAGGAATACTGCGGGCGATCGGAGGGGAGCTAGCGGGGGTGTCAGGTCTGAAGAAATATGCCCTAGAACTCTGTCTCGGTTTTTCTCCGAAGAGATGCTAATTGAAGCGTTAAGTGACAAGGGGCGGTCCAGATTGACCCATACCTCTTCGGTGAAGATCGACGGTCACTTTGGCGCCAGTAATTACTGTTGATAACTTGAAAAAATATATTACGGTGAACAGTCACTACACGGGGATTAAAAGCCTGAAACTATGTTGTAATCTTTCTTTGCATTAAGACTTAATTGCAAACGCTCATATATATACTTTCGGCTAAGGAATGAGAAGGCATCAAGCCAATACACCTAATTATCTAGTCGTAGCTTCTAGGAACATAGTTGTTCTTCCTCTCGCACTTTCCCCTTCGAATCTCCAAATCGAAGAATCTAACAAATTGGTATCAGAGCTCTTAAATCCTTGGCGGCGAATTGGTGAGGAATCGATTGGGTTGGTGAATCCTGATTCACTATAAAATCCCCAGTCGATTTCTGACCTAGGCAGCGGAAGAGATTGTGGTGCGGTGAGGGTTCGGGACTTGCTTCTTGGTAAAATCCCTAAGCCAGCACCCGATATGAGTGGGAATGATGAAGCCCGAGGCTAGAAATGAAGGAGAAATGCCTGATCTCATGGCTATTAGGCAAGAGGCAAAGGAGGCAAGCCACAAGGCGGATCTGGTGCAAACCCAGATGGGTGATATGCAAAAACAGGTGGTCGGGCTACAGGCCCAGATGAGTAGGATGGAAACCTTGCTGCAAAGGATCGCTAGTTCTCATTTTCATGCAACTAAGCATAATACTAGGGCCAGCGCTCATCACATGAAGTAGGAAGAAGGGCCAAGAAATATTTCAGATCATGTTCCTCCTAGTGAGTTGGACTTGGAGATGATGAGGCGAATCAAGGATCTGGGTCAGATTAACCTAAACAGAATGCAAGGAATCCAACTCAATGTTGGCCATGAAGGTTATCCTTACTCTCCATCCACTAGTTATTCTACAGCACCAATTGCATGGGGTCAGAATGACTAGCACATTCTGCTCCTGTATCCCCCACATTGAACCACCTAAATTCCCACCATGAGCAGCAATTTGGTAGGCAGTGCAATCCAAATCATAGGGATCACATGAATCATTCCCAAGACCCTTATTATGCCAAGTAGTGGAACCCAAATCCAAGTATTGAGAGAGTTAACAGCTTTTAGAAGTCCATTGCTAAAGGGCCCAAACTAGATTTTCCAAAGCTTGATGGAAGTGAACCCCTAGAGTGGATTAGGCAGAGTGAGACCCATTTTGCCATAGCCATTGTTCCTAATGAAGCTAAATTTGACCTAGCTCGGATATATATGGTAGGAAGGATGGATAGATGGCTCAGAAGCACTAGATTATTATGGAACCCACCCCTGGCCTGATTTTTGTGTGATGATATGTGATAGATTTGCTCAGTGCAGTGGGTATGAAGTGTTGGAGAATTTCCATTCTGTGAAGCACTTTAATCTCAGCATATTTGATTAACATTGGCAAGTTTGAGAAATTGATGGCAGTGTATAAGAGTGAGAATCCCCTATAGAGTAATCTCTTCTTTGTTAAGTGCTTTGTGAATGGGTTAAGGAATGATATCAAACATTACCTTAAACCTCTGAAACCACAGACCTTATGTGAAGCTTATTGGATAGCTAAGGATATGGAAAAGGGGGCTGGAGCTATGGCCAAAAGAAGCATTCTTGCTTTCAATGTGGTACCAAGCAAGAGTGGAAATCAAGTTACTTCAGCCAAGAACAAACCACAGACAGACTCCAATTTTCAGAAGAAGGAATCAGTCACTAAACCTTTTATCCCTAGAATTTGTAAGTATTAGGGTGGCAAATGGTTTTTGGGGCACAAATGCAAATAACACCAACATGTAAATCTTATGGTTGGAGAAAGTGAGAAACTTCACATCAAGAACATGAATCAAGGGACTACCAGCTAGAAGTCAATGAGAGCCCTCCTTCCAATTCTGATCCAGAAGAGCAATTGATGCAGATTTCTGCTCAAGCAGTTCAAGGACTAACCAATGTGACCACTTATACCCTTGTGGTAAAAATTAGGAGGAGAGTAGGGGTAGCACTAGTGGACAATGGCAGCACCCACACTTTCATTGACCTAAAGTTTACCACCAAAACCTCCTGTAAGAGCCTTAGTAATCCATTGAAAAAGGTGGTAGTAGCTGGAGGTAGAACCATACTGACAGGATCCCATATACCCAGTTTTGAATATGGCATTAATGGGGAGAGATTTTGCAATTCATTCAAGATACTCAAGCTAAAGGGATATGAAATTGTATTTGGTTGTGACTGGATATACCAACATAGCCCCATTAGCTTGGATCTAAAAACAAGGAGTTTGACAATTATGAAAGAAGGGAAAACTAAGGTGGTTTTTGGAAACCCAACTCAGGTTGATACTTTACAATTGATAGAATCTAAAGGGGTTGATAAGTTGTCACTTAAGGGGATTTCAGGGTATGTGATTGAGCTGCAGTATATGAAAAGAAGGGAGAAATTAACTGAAGTGAAGCCACATTATCAAACCCTCATTGAGGCTTATCAAGATGTTTTCCAGGAACCACAAGAACTGCCACCTAAAAGATCTTGTGACCATACCATACCCTTGAAGGAAGGATTTGATCCTCCCAATGTCAGACCATATAGGGTTCCATATCAGCAAAAGGAAGAAATGGAATAGCAAATTCAAAAAATGCTAGATTCTTCAATTATCATACCAACTACTAGCCCTTATGCCTCACCTACAATTCTTGTGAGAAAGAAGGATGGTTCATGGAGGCTTTGCATTGATTATAGGAAATTGAATGCTCAAACAATTAAAAACAAATACCCTATCCCAGTTATTGAGGACCTACTTGATGAGTTACAAGGAGCTGCTATGTTTACCAAGCTAGACTTGAGGTCTGGATACCACCAACTCTGAATGAGCAAGGAGGACATTTGCAAAATAGTATTTATGACTTATTGAGGGTATTATGAATACATTGTTATGCCTTTTGGCCTCACTAATGCTCCTACCACATTCCAGCCTTTGATAAATTCTATTTTTGCTAAGTACTTGAGGAAATTTGTATTGGTTTTCTTTGACGACATCCTTGTATATAGCAAAGATGAAAAAGAGCATCAACAACACTTGGCTATGGTTCTAGAGTTATTGAGGCAACACAAACTCTTTGCGAAATTTAGCAAGTGTGTAATTGTAGCCCCACAAGCAGAATATTTGGGTCATATCATTTCAGGTCAAGGTGTGGCAACAGATCCCAGCAAAATTTCTGTAATAAAAAACTAGCCAAGACCACAGGATGTAACTCAGTTGAGGAGTTTCCTAGGAATGGTAGGCTACTATAGGCGATATGTCAAAAATTATGGCCTCATTTGTAGACCTTTACATGACATGTTGAAGAAGAAAGGTTTTGAGTGGAAGGAACCTCAAGATGAATCTTTTGAAACATTAAAGCATTGCTTATCCACAGCACCAACCATGGCCTTGCCAAACATTTCTGAAGCATTCACCTTAGAGACATATGCTTGTAGTACAGGAATTAGGCCAGTTCTAATGCAAAAAGGCAGGAATGGTAAGCTACTTGAATTCAATTACAAAAGGGAAAGGAAAACAAAGTAGCTAATGTCTTGTTAAGGAGGGATGCTAGTCTCATGGAAATATCAATGGCAGTGCCAACTTGGATGGAATCAATTGAAAATAGTTACACGGCTGATGCTCATTGCAAGGAATTGATGGAACAGTTGTCCTTAGATCCTAACCTTGATTCTAGCTATACTTTTCACTCTAGAGTATTAAGGTAGGCAGAATTTATGTGGGAAATGACCCAAAATTGAGGCAGAACATCATTGGTTCACTTCACTCTTCTGCAGTGAGAGGGCATTTAGGCATGACAGCCACTTATCAAAGGGTGAAGAATCTGTTTTACTAGCCTACAATGAAGAAGGAAGTGCATTTATTTGTTCAAGAATATGCTATTTGTCAGCGTTCCAAATCTGAGCACTATCACTATTCGAGATTATTAGAACCTTTACCCATTCCTGATATGCCCTGGACCCATATCTCAATGAACTTCATTGAAGGTATGCCCAATTCAAAAGGAAAGGATGTAATTTTTGTGGTTGTGGATAGATTTGCAAAGTATGCACATTTTGTACCATTGTCTCACTCATATTCAATCCAGACGGTGACTCAAGCTTTCATTGACAACATATTTAAATTACATGGATTCCCTATAGCTATTATGTCAGATAGGGACAGAATCTTCTCAAGAAAATTGTGGCAAGAGTTGTTTAAATCTTTGAAGGCGAAGTTGAGATTTAATACTGTCTACCATCCACAAACAGATTGGGTAGATGGAGTGGGTTAATCAATGTGTAGAATCTTATCTAAGGTGCATGGCATTGCATGAACTTAAGAAGTGATTGGCATGGTTGGCACTCGCTAAGTGGTGGTACAATACTACCTTTCAATCTTCTCTCAAAGTATCCCCTTTTTAGGCATTGTATGGCTTTCCCCCACCTTTGATAAATGAAGTAGTAGTCCTAGGACCCGAAGATGAGGAAGCCAGGAGTTTTCTAGAGGAGAGACAAACAATGCTCAACTGATTGAAAGATAATCTAGCCCAAGCTCAAGCTAGGATGAAGAAGTATGCAAACTTGAATAGGAGTGAGAGATAATTTTCAATAGGGGACATGGTTTAGTTGAAAATGTAGCCTTATAGAGCTGCTGCCTTTGGGCTGAAGCAAGCATTGAAGTTAACTAGCAAATTTTATGGGCCATTCAGAGTTTTACAGAAAGTGGAAAAAGTTGCTTATAGAATTCAACTTCCTGAGAATGTGAACATCCACCCAGTATTTCATGTAGGACAGCTTAAGAAACATTGTGGACCAAATGCCATACCCAGTCCAGATTTACCTCTAGTTGGAAAAGATGGAAAAATCAAGACTGAGCAGGCTACAGTGATTGAAACCAGAGCTTTGCCCCAAAATCAGACTCTAGTGACTCAATGGCTAATTCAATGAGTTAATTTGGCTCCAGAAGATGCATCATGGGAGGATGCCGGCTTCATTAAGAGTAAATTTCCTAAAATTTTATTCTAACACTATCAAGTCTTGGTTTCCTGACTCAAACACTTGAGGACAAGTGATCTATTAAAGGAGGGGAATTGTTAGGTCTGAAGAAATATGCCGTGGAACTCTATCTTAGTTTTTCTCTAAAGAGCTGCTGATTGAAGTGTTAAGTGACAAGGGGTGGTCCAGATTGACCCATATACCTCTTTGATGAAGATAGACAGTCACTTTGGCGCCAGTAATTACTGTTGATAACTTGAAAAATTAGCTTATGGTGACCAGTCACCATACGGAGATTAAAATCTCGAAACTATGTTGTAACCTTTCTTTGCATTAAGACTTAATTGTAAACACTTTCAGCTAAACCATGTTATCTATATATATATATATATATATATATATATATATATATATATATATATATATATATATATATATATATATATATATATATATATATATATATATATATATATATATATATATATATATATATATATATATATATACACACACTTTCAGCTAAGGAATGAGAAGGCATCAAGCCAATACACCTAATGATCCCCGAATTGAAGGATCTAGCATGGGGCCTCGACAGTCACCAGAGGATGGGCCACGACTAGGTTGAGAAATAGATATAAATTATTCATATTATTCGGCCACCGTATTCGATATGATATAAATACATTATAGATTTTTTTCATCTGATTAACAATTTCTCTTCTATTCGTATTCGAATATAAATTCGTATAAAAATATGGATATGAATATGGTATACACTTTTATCATCCGAAATGTTATTTTATACAGACTATTCGTATTTGATGAAGCAATATACATATTTTATTACAATATGACTAATTAGTTAGATAAGTTTTTTTAATTCAATGTTAATTCATATTTCTTTAAGTGTAGTAAATGAATTAGAATGATTAAGTATGACTGTATGAGGATAAAATATCATTAATATCTTCATACTACACAAGTTATGAAGATATCCAGATCCGACCAAATTGACTAGATATTCGATTTGAATTCATATTCATTACAATATTTGATTCGTATTCGAGAATATCCAAATTCGTATTCACATTCGTTTGTAAAATACTAATACGAATATGGTGAGTGCACTATTTGATTAGTGTTCAATCTGTTTCCACCCTTAGCCGCAGCGCTGGCCACTATGCCGCACAAACCAAAGGCACTGGGCGGGACCAAAGTTTTTTAGGGTATAAAGAAGATGCACACAACTCACACACATCACACATATATACATATATATGCGTTTTTTACATACACTAGAAAATTATTTAGAGACTCCAAGATCTTCGGAGCACAGGTATACGTTGTCGTACTTAACCCGCACACCAGGGGCGGACCCATAATGGGACATGGGGGTACAGTTGTACCCCCAAAATTTTTTGTAAAAAATCAACTATATATAATATATTTCATATATATAGGAAAAAAACTAGAAATGAAGGTAATGTAGCAAATTCAGCCCACTAGCCAATGGCCCAATTGGCATTTCCTGATTTCCTAACCTAACTCCTGCTGCCTGGCTGCTTCTCACGAGTCACGCCGCCTCCTGCCTTGCTCTCACGCCGCCTCCTCTCCATTTCTCTTGCACAGCCGCCGCGCCACAACTCACAGCGCGCCGCCGCGCCCGGCGCCCCTCCTCGTCTCCGGCGACGCGGCGACCGGCGAACGGCTACCGGCGGCAGCGCGGCGCCCGCTCCTGTCTTGCTCTCACGCCGCCTCCTCTCCATCTCTCTTGCACAGCCGCCGCGCCCCAGCTCACAGCGCGTCGCCGCGCCCGGCGCCCCTCCTCGTCTCCGGCGACGCGGCGACCGGCGGCGGCGCGGCGCCGGGCGCCCACACTGGCACACCCAATGGCCAGCTTCAACGGCGGCAGCTCCTCCCCTATTCTATTGCCATCCAGATCAGTTTTGCATTGATGTTGTTTCATGTACTCTGTTCAGTGTTCACTAGAAATTAAGTCAATCAAACTTATATTGGAAATTGCATTTATTGCTTATGTGTGATTGTTTATTTGGTTAACTATATGAGATATACATATTATGTGTATCAAAATTCTCTATCTTATATATATACTCCGTAGATTCTTAACTTCGTACTCTCATCCTAAAAATCCTGGTTCGCCACTGCCGCACACATATGTATAACCACGTAAATTATTAATGAGTGCGCCCATTGACTGGCAATAGAACACGGGCAGACGGGGACACCCAACAACTAAGCAATGCTCGGGCGGACCGAAATGTTAGGGGGCTCGAGAAGAGACATGCTGTTGTGGTGGCCCAGAGTCTCGGCTGGCCCATCAGTCTTGCGTTCGAAAACGGGCTGTTTCTACCGGTGGGCCCACTTCCACGCATATTGAAGCGGCCCATTCATCATCGGGGAAGGCCATCTGACATATTGCGCTGTATTGATGAAGAAAAATAATAACAACGAATATCTTCCATCCTCTCTAAAGAAAATGAGTTTCTTCCCTTTCTCCCTAAAAAAGGCTAGCCGTCGTTGCTTCATTCCCCCACCGTCATCGCTCGCCCTTGCCATTTCCTCCGCTCTCATATGATGTAACTTCCTCTGCCTGCTTGATGTCTTCAAAAAAAAGGGAACAACCCGATATTTTCTCTTGGAATTGAGTGGTTCCATCTAAGTTCATGTGTTCCAAACAAACCCTTCAAAAGATTCCCGTCTTTAGGTAAGGATGCATCATGCACTATGCGTTCTTTCTGAAAAAAAACGTATTGTATTGTTTTACACTTCTGTAGCTGATGTACGCATATAAGGGGTTGTTTGTATGCATGGTGGATCGCTCACGGGATTAAAATGTATTATCTTGTTTCCTATTTGGAACATAGAACTTCTCACGGGAGTTTGATAAACTTTTGCAATATATAGGGGAAAATATCCCCTAAGATTGATATATATAATTCAAAGGCTTATCCTGCCATGTGAGGCAAGTTGTTAGAAACCCAATTAGAGCATGTCCAATGCAGACGCTTAGAGAAATATTTAGTAATAAAAAACTGATTTTTCTTGCCACATAGGATAGATAAGGTGCTTATTTTGAAGCATCGATGCTTAAATAAGCACCGGTACTTAGTAGGTGCTTATGTGTATGACTATATCTATTAATAGATAATATAGCATCTAAGCACCTATGGAAGAGATGCTTGCATTGGAGGAAATAACTTTTGCATAGATACTTGATGATGTGGCTATATTCTCTCTCTTTAAGCACTCATATATAAGCATTTTGCATTGTACATGCCCTTACACGCCTAGATTTCGCCCCACCTGCAACTGCAAATCCTCGATCGAGGCAGTTGTTCAGACGTTCAGTCATCCTGGACGATCTAAAACAAATTGCAACATGCGAGCCGTCGATTAAGTCAATGTTGCTATACATTATTTGGAGTTTGGACAGCCGTAGTTTGGCAACAAATTAACTTAGTTAGTTGTCCACTTGGCGCTCCGGTAGCCAAGTAAATGTTGATTGTCCTCTTAATTTCTATGGATTTCCGACTGATGCAAATGGAAATTAAGGAACATGTGGACACACTCTTTAAGCTACTAGTTTTCATAAAGAAGAAAACAAAAAACTTCGGCCGCTGGTTTTACCTTCTCTGCCAGCACTCCTTACATTTCACCTATATATTCACCGGGCCAGCTTGTAGACGCCTAACTGCTGGAACTTTGGAAATAATGGGGGAAAAATAGGAAATTGAACTGCATGGAACAGAAGAAAACAAAAGAGTTATCCAGCACTTGCAATTTCAATTACCTGCAAAATTTCTATCAGATTCCTATGGGAGTCCGTACGATGGCAAAGCTCACCCGGATGTACATGGGAGAAACGTTCATCAGATAGCAAAATCCTTTCTCTCCCTACTTTATAGGGTTTATCAGTGTTGGGTTAATACCCGCTCTGCTTTTTAGCTTTCAAATTTTGTTCTCAAATACATGTCATTGTACGGTTTCAAGATGATTTTTCCATTCTTTTTCTAATTATATACCCTTTACCTTCATTATGTTACTGGTACCTGAAAATTTACTTTTCCAACCAAACTTATATTGCCAATATCATTTACTTCTAGTTGCATGGAAAAGAATTGGCTGATCTCTACTACTTATCCTCTCCACAACTGTCCGATCTAACCATGAGATAAGATCCAGACCATCCATCTCACACCCTCCTTTTCTCTCCGCTACTTAAAAAAACCTACCGGTGGTGGTTGATGCTCGCCTTCATTCGCCCCCTCCCGCCGCCCCCCCCCCCCCACCCCTCTCCGGGAAATTTAACTTTTTGCCACTCTTAACATTGCCACCTACTCAAATGCCATCCTCTACATTGCAATTAATATTTTGCCACTCTCCAGCCTACGTGGCGCCTAGTCACTGCCATGTCACGCCCGCGCCTCCCCGCGCCCGCGCCGCCGCCCGGCCTCCGCCGTCCTCCCCGCGCCTCCCCGCGCCGCCGCCCGGCCTCCCCGCGCCTCCCCGCTCGCCCGCGCTCGCGCTCGCGCCTCCCCTTCCCCGAGTCCGGCGCTGGGATCCCGCCGGCGGCTCAGGCGGTGGGAGCCCGATTCCTCGACGGTGAAGCATCTACGGGCATTCCAGAGCTCACCTGGGGCGTCGGTCGAGGCCGAGATGGAGCAGGGCGGGCCGGCGGCGAGAGGGAGCTTGGCGGCGAGGATGAAGACGGCGGCGGCTCGCTGGGGAGGGCGGCGGGGTCCGGCGAGGTGGGGGATGTGCTCGGGGTGCCCTGGAGATGCCCCACGTGCGATGAATTGGCCTGAGACGCAGCGCTTCACCGGCGGGATCCCGGCGCCGGACTCGGGGAAGGGGAGGCGCGGGCGCGGGCGAGCGGGGAGGCCGGGCGGCGGCGCGGGGAGGCGCGGGGAGGCCGGGGAGGCCGGGCGGCGGCGCGGGGAGGCCGGGCAAGGCCGGGCGGCGGCGCGGGGAGGCCGGGGCGGCGGCGTGGGGAGGCGCGGGGAGGACGGCGGAGGCCGGGCGGCGGCGCGGGCGCGGGGAGGCGCGGGCGTGACATGGCAGTGACTAGGCGCCACGTAGGCTGGAGAGTGGAAAAATATTAATTGCAATGTAGAGGATGACATTTGAGTAGGTGGCAACGTTAAGAGTGGCAAAAGGTTAAATTTCCCCCCTCTCCCGCCCTCATTACTCTTTCGATCCGTCCGCGCTGACAAGCGGGACCATCCTTTCAGCTTCCCCACGCTCGACTCATCCCTTGCAATCGCTCGGTGTCACGCAGTCCACTCCATGATTCACTCGTCCTCATCGCCTATCTATCATCTCATCCTCACACCGGCACCCTCCCACCTCTGTCCATCCCTCCCAGCGGTGGCCGCCTCTCAAACCCACCCTCTTCTCCAACCTCGCCAGTCCTCTCTTCTCTGTCCTTTTCCTCACCCGCCCATAGTGCCCCTCTCGACCTCTTCCCTTCCCTCTCCTAAACCTAGATGACAAACTGGGGTCCTCTAGGAAGGCCAAATTTGCACGGCGAGCTCAGGGATAGCCGTGCACGCCGCCTGTGGGTTGGGGAAGGATTCGATCCAACGGAGGTTGAGCACTAGGATGACGCTGAGAACACCACTGTAGCACCGTCTGAGCACACATCTACTACACCTCACTGGAGCTGGGCAAGGAGAGAGGATCGATCCAACAGTGATGTGCTTGGTCCAGGGCAGGTATGCCCATGGCAGCCTCAGGGATGACAAGGTCTGGCTGCGGCTGGCTGGTGGAGCAAGGTGATAAAAAATATGCGACGAGATTGAAAATTAGTTAAGCCCCATCGAATTTGGGAATCGGATCGCCTGACGTTGGCGATCTGGACTGCCCTCTGCAGTACATCATCTAAGCCATCCATTTTAGATCCAATGACCTATATTTAATCTTCTAGTATTTAAAAAATATGTTATAAAAAGTTCTAAATAAATTTTATTAAAATTAGGATTTTTATACTTAAAAATAAAAATCTTAATTTTAATAAAATTTATTTAGAACTTTTTATAACATATTTTTTAAATACTAGAAGATTGAATATAAGTCATTGGATCTAAAATGGATGGCTTAATAAAAATCCTAATTTTAATAAAATTTATTTAGAACTTTTTATAACATATTTTTTAAATACTAGAATATTAAATATAGATCATTGGATCTAAAATGAATGGCTCAGATGATGGACTGCAGAGGGCAGTCCAGATCGCCAACGTCAGGCGATCTGATTCCAGCTCCTCCAGCGACTGAAGACTTTTCCATGTAACTCCCATTGCAAGCAGGGGAGGAGAATCGCGGTCCAATGCTCATCTCAGGTATGTAACTAAATTTATTGTATTCATCAATGTTTTAAATTGCCGGCTATGGCATTTAGCGGTAGGGGTTTTCCACAGCTATTAGCGGCTATAGCCGGCTATAGCTCCGCTATGGCATTTAGCGGTTTTGGAAAAAAAGTGAAAAAAGAACAGCAAAACCAGGTATTCTCATAACAGCAGCACCACTCAAAAAGTGAAAAACAGAACAGCAGGCAGCAGCACCACTCAAATAGCACAAAACTAGCTGAATACAACACATCAGTTCTCACTTCTCAGTTCTCAGTGTCAGTTCTCAACTTCTCATGCCGAGGCAATTTAAAACATTGGTTCTCAACTTCTCATCGACAACACAAGTACACAACACCGATCAAATAACACAACCAGATATACACTGCACCAGCAAAAT
Source organism: Dendrocalamus latiflorus (assembly GCA_017311315.1). Lineage (NCBI taxonomy): Eukaryota > Viridiplantae > Streptophyta > Magnoliopsida > Poales > Poaceae > Dendrocalamus > Dendrocalamus latiflorus. The sequence continues at coordinate 23,893,324 of CM029657.1, forward strand.
CAAATGGCAACTTACAGCAATCTGGCAGCATGTATGGCGAGTTGGCGACTGGGACATTCTTCCTCCAAAGAAAATCAGCAGAGACGGTCTGTTCTAGGCTTCTGGCTCTTCTCATCTAATCATCTCCGGATCCGGATACAGAGGGAGAGTTATCATGATCAGAAGAATGCATTGAAATGTCACCATTGCCATCACCATCTTCAGATTCAGAAGATGAAGTAGAGGCTGCCGGCTGCTCTAAAGCATCACGCATCAAAGACTGCAGGCTCTTGATTTTCTTCTTCCTATGGCGCACAGGCCTCTTCCTTTTGGCCGGTGGTTGTGATGTTGATTCTCTATGTGATGCTCCATCTTCTTGTTGCTCATCATTTGCAATTGGTACAGCTACAGCCCCAGTGATGAACTCATTGCCATCATCACAGAGAACATCATCTATATCCTTCTCTATGGGATCTCTGCTTTTGTTCTCTCTCTTGTGCCTTAGTTTGGAGTTAAACTTCACAAACACAAGGTCTCTCATCCTGTCATGAAGTAACTTGTTGCGCTTCTTTGTATGAACCTGTGAGTGAAGTAATGAACAAAAGTTAAAAGAGGAACTGCAGGTCAAATAATGAACAAAAGTCCTCTCATCCTGTCAATTTTTACCTGTTCGAATACTGACCAGTTCCTCTCACAAGCTGAGGAACTGCAGGTCAAATTCAGAATCCTTGATGCCAATATCCTCAGATTAGGTGTGCTTGTGCCATGATTGAGCCACCACTTTGCTGCATAAAAAAGTTAAAGAGTTAAACAGTGGTGACAACAAAAAGATGATATTCATCAAAAATATTAGATTCAGTTATTCACCTGGATTGAAACTTTTGTTTCTCCTCTGCCTTATGGCAATGTCTTGTCCAAATGACTCTTGCTGATCCTGATATGTGTTTAGTTCTTCAATTATATTGTCTTGGGTTTCTTCATCCTCAATCATCTTTGTAATACATGCAATCACACCTGCTCTAAAGGATCCATCATGCTCAATCTCTGACTTGTTTGGGTAATAAAAATAGGGGTTCAAATAGTACCCAGCCAAGTGTAGTGGAGTCTTAAGCTTGTTGTCCCACCTTTTATCAATGATATCCCAAGCAACTTTGTAGCGACTCTCATCATTGTCAAACCTCCCAGAAATTTCTTTCTTTGCCTCAAGCATTAATCCATGGAAGAATCCCATTGCAGGAACATCACTGTCCATTCTCCTCAGCACATTAGCCAATGGCTCAAAGAAATTAACAGCCATGTCAACATTTTTCCAAAAGCCTTCAGATCTCACCACTTTGACGGCTTTCTTCCCCTTTGCCTTCTTCAAGTAACCCAAATCATTTAGCTCATCTGATCTGAAGAGCCTTGTCAACTCCTTCTTGTTGTCTAGCAAGCTTTTCAGATTCAAATAAGCAGTGGCAAATCGAGTAACCCCAGAGCAAACCAAGTCTTTCCCAAAATATTTCCTCATCAAATCCAACACCCTTGTATGAGCATACAAGAATACAGTCACTTGTCTTGCACTAGCAATTGTTTGTTCAACCAGTCCAAGCTTCCCAAGATCTTCCAGCATGAGATCTAGGCAGTGAGTAGCACATCCATTCCAAAAAATTGAGGGTCTCTTTGCTGTCAAAAGACTTGCTGCTGTTGTATTGACACTAGCATTATCAGTCACCACTTGGACAACATGTTCCTCCCCTATCTCTTCTATGCATCTGTCCACAAGGTCAAAGATGTATTTGCCATCTTTCTTCTCACCTGAGCAGTCCACCGAATCCAAGAAGCAAACCCCACAAGCACTGTGCACAACTAAGTTCATTACTCCCCTGCCCTTCTTATCTGTCCATGCATCTGTCATAACTGTACAACCAGTGAGCTCCCATGATTCTTTATGGTTCTTGAATCCTTCCAACACCTTTTGCTTCCTTTTCTGCAAGAATGGTCCACTCATCTCATAGGGACTAGGCCCTCTCAAACCTCTGCCAAAGGCTCCTATGGCCTCAATCATATGGGCAAAGCTAGGAAGGGTGACTGTGTTGTGTGCAATGCTAGCTTCATAGAAGAACTGGCATATGTACTCACAAGCTCTGTCCCTCCTCTCTTCTCTTTTCTGAGTTGTCAAAGATGTTTGAATCTTTTGGCTGATGTTACTTCCTTTCTGCATCTTCTCAACAGCCTCTTCTATAGAAGGAGCCTTGTAGAACTTCTCAATAGGGCCAGAACCTGCTGAAGCTCTAGAGCTAGAGCTATTATATCCTCTTGTTGGCTTTGGCTTCAGCACAAGAATCTCATTCACATGTTCTTCAGACTCTTCTTCACTACAACTTTCACCATCTGAGTGATCTAGGTCAATTTCAGCTCTGCTCCTTTCCTTTTCCTTGACTTTCTGTTCCTTTTCAACAGTCTTCTTTGTAAGCAAAGCCAACATCTCTTCCTTCACTGGAGTTGGAACTTTCTTGCACTTAGTAACATTGAAGCCTTTAATGCCAGCAAGATGGTACTTTATTCTAGTAATCCCAGCAGTGCAGAGCTTGTCACAATACTTGCACTATAGGCAATGCTTTTTGTTCAAGTTTGGGCAAAAACAATGAGCCCATGCAGGGTCATCTGAGTTGACAACAGGTTGTGCTGGTGGTGCATTTGTTACTGAGGCAGAGGCGGCACTTGATGGGTTACCTATGCAAATTGCAAATGCAAACACTAAATTTCATTCTAATCTAATTTCATCGTAATTGAGTAATTCAGTGTATGATACATCCAATATCTAACTAATCTTCTATACAACATCTACGGATCTACCTAATCTTCTATCTTTGGCAACACTAGATCTACGGATCTACCTAATCTACAACACAGAACACTAGATGTCTAGAACAAAGGACAGAACGGTGAGAGGAGAAGAAAACTTGCCTGCCTGTTGCTCCGGCTGGGACATGGTGGAAGCTTGGTGGTCCTCACGACCTCACCGCCGGTTGCAGCCTCAGACGAAGTAGCCGTCGGTCGCGGTCATCTCAGCCTCAGGCCTCAGCTGCACTGGCTGCCGTCGCCTGGGCCCTTTTTGGGGAGGAGGAGTGGGGAATGCGGAGCTTGTTAGTCTTCCTCGCCGCCGATCGCATCCACCGTCACCGCTGCCGGTCACAGGCTCGCAGCGAACGTCGGCGCTTTTTGTCGTAGCAGTCGCCGCCAGCTGAGAGGAGCCAAGAGGATAGCGAATGGTTAGGGTTAGACCAGGAGGAGCCGCCGTCACAGAGGATAGCGAATGGTTTCGGCCCAGCAGGCCCCGCGTGTGCTGAATTCGGCCCAGGAGACCTGGAGGAGAAATAGCGGCGCTAAGCCTCTTGCATATTTAGCGGAAATAGCGTGCTAATAGCGGTTATTAGCGCAAAAGATCACGTAGCGGCAAAAGTGCACTATCCTAGCGTTGTTGCTGCCCAGCCGCTATTTCCGGCTATAGCGGCCGCTATCTCCGGAGATTTAAAACATTGGTATTCATTCACATATATTGGCTACATGTAGTATTGATTGTGACTGGAGTAGGCAACGCAAGTTTGGGTATAAGTCATATGCCAATTTTTCTGATTTCCCTCGTGTAAATTAAATTAAATGCATGCAGTATTTTTTTATTTTCATCGTGGTCATCTGAGTGTTGATGATTGGATTAGCCAACACAAAATTGGGTATATATAACACCCCGGCCCTCCACAGGGCCCAAGATGCTACCACCACTCAACTTTTAACAGCATCTCTCCTGTTCTTTTTATATCATTACCCACAGGGAGCAATCCACAAGTAACTGTAGGATCATTGCAAAGACAACTAACTTCATATTTCACAAACTATAACATAAACAAGCTTTGGGTGCCACAACCATGTGAGACCCACCAACACGGCTCGCTAGCAAACTAAACCAAACAACAAGCCACCAAGACTTAACACTAGATTAAACATAGAAGCTCAGTATACAGCTAAACTGTTATTTCATATGTGCAGTGCCAAAAGGATTATCCCCATTCCATGCATGTCGTCATCATTCACCTAAAAACAACAGCAAAGCAAGGGTGAGTTCGGAGACTCAACAAGCACACGATAAAACAATAACATCACTTTAGCAATTGAATCAATTTCATGAACTGTAAGCTGTAAATCCACTCTATGACTGTAAACTGTAAGCTAAGTCTGTAACTGTATACTGTAAATCAATTCTATGTCTGTAAACTGTAACTCAATTCTATATCTGTAAACTGTAAATCAACTCTGTAACTGTAAACTGTACATCAACTCTGTAACTGTAAACTATAACTCACAACTGTCTGTAACTGTATCACTTTCTCTGTCATTGTCATGCAATGCAATATCATGCAATGCATCTGTATGCTCTGTAACTGTAGCTTATACCGGTATAGCGGAGTGTCCACCCGTTGATGGACCACTCATTTGCCTACCTCTGTAGGTCTTATTCAAGAGCACTTCAGACTAGTCATTTGACTTTCTTACCGACCTGGCTCTTATTCAAGAGCACTCCGGACTAGTCGTATGACTTTCTTACTGACCTGGCTCTAATGCATTTTGCATGATGCAGTATGCTTCAAATATGAATGTCTAATCAGAAACGGTACTCATCAAGGTATTATTAGCACAGTTCATATACATCATCTCATAAATACTGAAATTCATGTCATAGAAACATGAATAACAAACATTCACCACAATTTATTGTTCTATCATGCACTTGCCTGTTAACCTGGCGGACGGTGCGTGGACGGCACCAGACTCGAACCGCCACCTGAACAAGCATTAATCATCTCAATTCATCACTCATGCAATACATTCATGTACGAGCAAATGACATCACTCTAACGTCCAACCCGACATAATCAAATCATGTCCCACTGGGCAACCTCTCATTGACCCGATGTTGAACCAGTCTATAAAATTAGCGATCTCATTTTAATCGATTACCCTATTTAACCTCAATTTATTCTCCCCTCCCTCTTCTGCCACGGACCAACCAGATCAACAGTGGCAGTACTGATCGCACAGATTAGGCATTCATATTAATAAAAGATACCTAAATGGCCACATGTATCAATTCTAATTATCAACACATTAACTTATACCCGACTCGGCAATAAACAGGGAGAAGGGTTTTCGAGGCGTTACCTTGGCCCCGAATGACCGGATCGAGACACTGCCTTCCTTTTTCTCGGCCGGATCGGGCAGATCTAGCCGCAAATCAGATTTCCTTTTCTTCATCTTTTTCTTTTTCTTTCTTTCTTTTCCTCTCTTCCTTCTCTCTCTCCTTTTCTTTTCTTTCTTCTCTTTTTTTTCTTTTATTTTCAGCCGATTGGCTCTCTCTCTCTCTCTCCTGGCCTTCCTCTTCTTTTCATACGGCCGGCAGCTCTCCTCCTCTTTTCTTCTTCCTCTTCCTCTTTCCAGTCGGCCGGCGCTCCCTTCCTCCTCTCTTTTCTTCCCTCCGCCGGCGGCCAACTCTTTTTTTCTCACAGCCGACGGCCACCTCTCTTCTTCCCTTCCCTCACCGGCTAGCGCTTTTCCCTCTTCCTCCACCCCGTGGAGCAGCGACAGCGGCGTGAGTGAGGGTGGCGCTCCGAGCGGTAGCAGGACAGCAGCACCAGTGGCTGGTCGACGACGGCGCGCGTGCGAGCGGCAGTGGAGCAGCGGCTCGCACGAGCGGGGCGGGGACGGCGCACCCGAGCGGTGGCAGCACAAGGGAAGACGGCGGCGCTGGCAGCAGCAGCAGCAAGGAAACAGGGACGGCAACAACGGCGCAGCAACGGCGATGGTGACAAGCGGCGGCGCTGGGGACTAGCAAGCGGCGGCGCAGGCGCAAGGGGAGGTGCGTAGAGCGGCGACAGTAAGAAGAGCACTGGAGGAGGTGGCAGCAGCTGAGAACGCACGGGAAGAGACAAGCGAAAGTGAGTTTTCCTTCCTCCTCCACCTGGCTCTCCCCCTCTTATAGGGCTACAAATGGGCTGGGCTGGGCTGGGCTAAGCCGGCCCAGGTATTACAGTATATTATGCCAACATTGTTATATTCCTTCTTCAGCGTGTATGACGAACATGGCCATGGTGGCTCAGAGTTGGAGTTAGTGATTTGTAATTCTCATCTCAGATGTCCATGTTAGCCTTTAGGCCATGATGGCAGCGAAAGGAGGTGGAGCAAAGCGTGGTAGATCTAGACTAGGTCAGGGACGGTGTCAGTAGAGGCACCGCTTAGGGACAAGGCTGGGATAGCATCGGTGGAGGCGACACAAATGGAGGCGAGGAGGAGACATCGACTCAATGCAACCTAGGGAGATGAGGGGAATGGCGAAGGGGGGAGACAGTGCGGCCGATTTTGGCTATCATCGGCGAAGGCTAGGGCGTTGGCGGAGACGATGGTGTCAATCGGAGGGGGAGGAGGTGGTCGGAGGCACCCTGGACTCCAAACCCTAGTGCCGCGCTAACCCTCGAGTGGGGTAGGGAATTGCAGGTATGTGGGGAATGAGTGGAGAGGTGAGGAATTGGTTTATATACTTAGTATAGAGTGCATAATATTTGCCAACTTCTAGTGGCAAAGTCGTAACTCCCTCCCACAAAAGCCACGAAAATTGCCCCTGGTCGCTTTTGGCTTCTCACAGTTCATATGGCCTTTTGGCTTTTCCAGCTAGCTGTTTGGGGCCTAACTTACTTGCTAACCATCTCATTCTCACAGCCTGACCAAGCCGCCTCCTCCTCCATGCCCTTCTCTTCCTCTTCTCCGGCGTGCTCGTCGTACAAACTAACCACCGCAGCGGCGGCACACCGAGCCACCGACCACACCCTTCCGGTTGCGGCATTGTGTATCTGTGACTACGGCAAGATGAGCATGATCGATGTGCTGACCCGGGTGGACACCATCTGCAAGAAGTACGACAGGTACGACACCAACAAGCACCGGAATGACACCGGCGGCAGCGACCCACTCTCTCGCCTCTACGCCGCCGTCGAGGTCTTCTCCCCCATCTCCTTCATCGCATCATGATCTTCCTCTTGTTAGGAATAACTCTAGCTGCTGTCTAACGTCTGTTTCCTTTCAGTTTCCTATTTTCCCGTTTGTTCAGTTAGGCGCATGACTTTAGTTGTGCGCAGTGTCAGCTGACGTGCACTGTGTTCGCGCGGAGCTAGTGGCGTCATGGGTATTGTGCTCTGGATCATGGGAGCACGAGTCTAGGAGTTAGTTGTTACATCTTCTGTTATATAGCTAAATTGAATCATTAGAAAAGCTGCCGCTTTCCGCAGCACCAAAACCAGGTCTTGGCTCATCTGGCTGTTGCCATATTCGCTCCAGTGCATATCAAAACTAACAGTTGGTATCAGAGCCCCGTGTTCTTGTTCCTGCTTGAGCGATGTCTGCATCGGCACATCTCGCTGGCAGATCCCGCACCCCGCCACGCCGCCTTGCACCTCGCTCACCATCGCCTCGCCGCGGCCGCAATGCCAGGCGCAACGGCCAGGTCGTCGTGGAGAGAGTGGTGAGGGAAGCGACAACTAGTAGCGTCGTCTACCCCATCCTTACCCGCACAAATTACCAGGATTGGGCTCTGGTAATGCGGGTGAATTTGCAGGCGCAAGGTCTGTGGGCGGCGGTGGAGCCCGAAAAAGATGACGACGTCGACTTCCGAATAGATCGACAGGCGCTCGCCGCGATACTTCGAGTGGTGCCTGCCGAGATGCTCGCCTCACTAGGCGTCAAGGGAACTGCAAAGCAGGCTTGGGAGGCCATCAAAGTCCGTCGCATTGGCGTGCAGCGGGTCCGCGAGGCCAATGCACAGCAGCTACGACGCGAGCTCGGAGAGATTGCATTCAAAGACAGAGAATCAGTCGACGATTTTTCGTTGCGAATCGGGGGACTCGCCAACAACTTGCGCACGTTGGGTGACCAAATCACTGATGCGGAGGTTGTTAAGAAGTTGTTGCAGGTTGTCCCGGAGAATCTTCAGCAGGTAGCAATCTCGATCGAGACCCTGCTCGACGTCAACGAGCTGTCTCTCGAGGAGGTGACCGGGCGACTACGCGTCGTCGAACAACGGTTGCTGCGCAAGTCTGGAGCAGGGGCAAATCGCTCGACCCCAACGGCCGGCTACTCTTCACGGAGGAGGAATGGCTGGCGAAGTTCCGCAAGGCGGCCTCACTCCATGAGAGTGGCCAAGGCGGAAGCTCCTCCTCTGGCAGCGGGACTGGCGGGCGTCATGGTCGGGGCCGCTGCAAGAAGCAATCCGGGCAATCAAAAGACACCCATTCCGCACCGGCGACTGAGTCGAGTCGTAATCCCGGCAACTGCAACAACTGCGGGAAGAAGGGGCACTGGGCCCGTGATTGCCGAAGCAAGCCCAAGCAGCAACAGGCCTACGTGGCCCAAGAGGAAGAAGAGGACCCCACGCTGCTGATACTCAACGCAATTCCAGATTCATTCCCCCTTGCACCGACACACTCCATCTAGACACTACCGAAGCCATCGCCGGTCACCGTGGTCGCCTGTGTGAACAAAGCCAAAGTATTCGCACAGTTCGGCGACCGCGAGGAGCACGACCACCGGAGATGGGTCCTAGACGCGGGTGCCACCAACCACATGACCGGGTCCAGGGCTGCCTTCGCCGAGCTCGACACCAGCGTCTGCGGGAACGTGAAGTTCGGCGACGGATCGGTCGTGCGGATCGAAGGGCGCGGGACCATCCTCTTCACGTGTCGGTCCGGCGAACATCGGGCGCTCGCCGGGGTCTATTACATGCCGCGGCTCACGACCAACATTGTGAGTCTCGGTAGACTAGACGAGTCTGGCAGCGAGGTGTGTATTCATCGCGGTCTCCTGCAGATTTGGGACCCCCAACACCGTCTGATAGCCCGAGTTCGTCGATCCCCGACCTACCTCTACACCATCGAGCTGGACATCAGTCGGCCCGTTTGCCTCGCAGCACATTGCTCGGAGACGGCTTGGAGGTGTCATGCGAGATATGGCCACCTCAACTTTCCGGCACTTCGCAAGATGGCGCAGAAGTCTCTGGTACGCGGGCTGCCGGTCATAGACCAAGTCAATCAAATTTGCGACGGATGCTTGGTGGGGAAACAACGGCGAATGGCATTCCCAACTCAGTCCAAGTACCGCGCTACAGAAGCACTGGAGCTCGTTCATGGTGATTTATGCGGACCTATTGAACCCGCAACTCCGGCAGGCAACCGGTATTTTCTTTTGCTCGTAGATGATATGAGCCGCTATATGTGGCTAACATTGATCAGGAGCAAGAATGAAGCTGGAAGGGCAATACAGCACTTCCAAGCACGTGCTGAAGTTGAGAGTGGGCGCAAGCTGCGAGCATTCCGGACGGATCGTGGCGGGGAGTTTAACTCCATCGAGTTTAGCAAGCACTGTGCAGATCAAGGCGTTCACCGACAACTGACGGCGCCCTACTCCCCGCAGCAAAACGGGGTTGTGGAGCGCCGCAATCAGACGATTGTTGCCACTGCTCGCAGCATGATGAAGGCCATGAAGGCGCCGGGTCGCTTCTGGGGGGAGGCCGTGTCCACCGCGGTATTTCTGCTGAACAGGTCGCCGACAAAGGCTCTCAACGACAAAACGCCATATGAAGCTTGGTACGGTGAGCAGCCTGCAGTGCACTTCCTACGCACATTCGGATGCGTGGGCTACGTGAAGAATACCAAACCAAATCTCAAGAAGCTGGAGGACCGCAGCCGTCCAATGGTACTTCTGGGATATGAACAAGGATCCAAGGCCTATCGGCTTTACGATCCTATCAGAGACCAAGTCCATGTTTCGCGTGATGTCGTCTTCGATGAAGACAAGGCATGGGATTGGGAAGAGCAAGAGCCAGTCTCCGCAAATCCTGAACCGTTCGTGGTTGAACAGATGGTGAGCACGACATCAACAACAGCCGTGGCACCCTCTGTATCACCAGCTTCACCAACTCCAGAACCATCCGCACCAACTCCAGTACTTAGGCCAACACCGCCTGCGTCATCTCCATCGACACCGATGCTGCCGACGCATCCAGAGGTGGAACACGCTACGCCACCTACCCACGACTCCAACCTGGACGTAGATGCAGAAGACGATGATGTCGTGCCTCGGTACCGCACCGTCGACAACATACTCGGAGGAGGATCTCCACCCGGGTACGCACCTCGGGCACTTGAGCAACTGGGGCTGCACGCTGTGAGTGCCGATGAACCAAGTTCTCTGGTTGAAGCCACTGCAGATCCAAAATGGCAGAGTGCCATGATGGAGGAGTTGAAGTCAATTGTCGACAACAAGACGTGGACGCTGTCTGATCTTCCCCCTGGGCAACGGGCAATCGGCTTGAAGTGGATATTTAAGCTGAAGCGGGATGAACAAGGAGCTGTGGTGCGCTACAAGGCCAGACTCGTCGCGAAAGGGTATGTCCAACGTCAGGGGGTGGACTTCGACGATGTCTTCGCTCCCGTTGCACGACTGGAATCCGTGCGACTCCTCCTCGCGTAGCTGCACATCGTTCTTGGGAGGTACACCATATGGACGTCAAATCAGCGTTCCTCAACGGAGAACTCCAAGAAGAAGTTTACGTCTACCAACCACCCGGCTTCATCGACGTCGACAACAAGGCGAAGGTGTACAAGCTCTACAAAGCATTATATGGACTGCGACAGGCGCCCCATGCTTGGAATGCCAAACTGGATAGCACGTTGCTGTCCCTGGGCTTCAAGCGCAGCAGCTCAGAACATGGTATATATACACGGGGTGATGGAGGGAAGCGGTTGATCGTAGGGGTTTATGTGGATGATCTCATCATCACTGGAGACCGGCCAAACGACATCGCTCACTTCAAGCTTGAGATGAAGAAGATGTTCGAAATGAGCGACCTTGGAGCACGGAAGTATTATCTCGGCATTGAGGTAACTCAAAGTGCAGCCGGCATTACAATAAAGCAATCTGCCTATGCTGGCAAGATTCTGGAGAAAGTAGGCCTTCGGGGGTGCAACCCAAGCCAAACTCCAATGGAGGTACGCCTGAAATTGAGCAAAGAATCAGACTCTCCTCTGACAGATGCAACTCAATATCGCAGCTTGGTCGGAAGTCTTCGATATCTTGTCAATACTCGACCCGACCTGGCATATTCAGTTGGATACGTTAGTCGCTTCATGGAGGCCCCCAGGGAAGAGCATCTCTCTGCTGTTCGGCGTATTTTGCGCTTTGTTGCAGGTACCATCACATGGGGAATTCAGTACACAGACAAAGAATCTGCACGCCCGTATTTGCTTGGATACAGTGACAGTGACTTGGCGGGCGACACCGATGACCGTCGAAGCACCTCAGGCCAGATCTTCTTCATCAATGGAGGACCTGTCACCTGGCAATCATCGAAGCAAAAAGTGGTGGCACTTTCGTCGTGCGAAGCCGAATACATTGCAGCAGCTGCCGCGACGTGCCAAGGAGTGTGGTTGGCGCGATTGCTAGCCGATGTGCTAGGAAGCAATCCAATCACTCCAAAATTGATGGTGGACAATCAGTCCACAATATCGCTTGTGAAGAATCCTATGCATCATGACCGGACGAAACACATTGATGTCAAGTTCCATTATATCCGAGAGTGCGCAGAAAGGAAGCTGATCGAAGTCATGTTTGTGGGCACAGCCGAGCAGCTTGGAGACATATTCACCAAGTCGCTGGGCAAAGTCAGATTCCATGAGCTTTGTTCCAAGATCGGCATTGTAAGGGCCTGTTTGGCAGAGCTCCACTACTAGAAAAGTGAATTTGGATCCCAGATTCACCATGGAGCAGCTCCATCGTGGATCTGAGATCCACCGTGGATCTACCAGGGAACTGTTTGGCTACACAGCAGCTCCAGATCCACGAAACTGAGGTTTTGGTTGGAATGGCCTGTTTTGCCCTTGGGGTTGTCGCCGGCGAACTTTTCCGGTGAACGTTCAGCGTATTTTTCCGGCCATCTCCGGCGTCCCCCGCGAATTCTGACACCACCACGAGGTTCGTCTCGATCTCCTCTACACCGTTTTCTCTTTTTCTCTGCTCAAAAATCCGGCGAGGTCCTCCATTGCCGACCCTCGTTTTCTTCTCTGCTCCGTTCATCCCGGCCACTGTCTCGCCAGCATAGTTGCGCGCGCGTCCTGCACCGTGCAAGCGCCGCCTCGCCCTGCCGCCGCGCAAGCACCCTGGGCGATCCGCTCAGGCCCCAGCCCCGCGGCCCTTGCGCGAGCGCGTAGCGCCGCCGGCCGCTCGTCCTGGCCGGCCAAGCCCCCCCCCCCCCCGGCGGAGCTCCCTCCCATCCCCTGTAGCAGAGCAGCGCCGCGCGGCTCGTGGCGGCGCGAGCAGTGGAGGGCGCGGCTGGGGCGCGGCCTTTTTTTCCTTCCGTCGAGTGGGGGAGAAGACGAGCGGAGAGAATAGAAAACGAAACGGTATGTAGATGGGGTGTGTAACTAGTGGCATTGGTGGGTAATTACCACCTAACTTCACGAGGAGGTATGAAACCAGCTTTCGTGAAGCACCCCTTGAGGAGCTCCACCAAAACCATGAATCTGGCCCCCAGATCCACCATTTTGGTGAATCCAGATTTCGTGGAGCTAGAGCGTTTGGGTAAAATTTTGTGGAGTGGAGCTGTTTTTGGTGGATCTGGAGCTGGTGGAGCTCTGCCAAACAGGCCCTAAATCTCAGCACCAGCAGCAAGACTTAGGGGGTGATTTGTTAGGAATAACTCTAGCTGCTGTCTAACGTCTGTTTCCTTTCAGTTTCCTATTTTCCCGTTTGTTCAGTTAGGCGCATGACTTTAGTTGTGCGCAGTGTCAGCTGACGTGCGCAGTGTTCGCGCGGAGCTAGTGGCTCATGGGTATTGTGCTCTGGATCATGGGAGCACGAGTCTAGGAGTCAGTTGTTACATCTTCTGTTATATAGCTAAATTGAATCATTAGAAAAGCTGCCGCTTTCCGCAGCACCAAAACCAAGTCTTGGCTCATCTGGCTGGAGCGGCGGACTCGCCCGGGGATCAAGCTCGATTTTTCAGGTTTCCTTCTCACCAGCAAACATCTATGCTATTGAAATGGTGTTTCTAGGCTATACAAAATATAATCTTTCATGTTCTGTATAGTAACCAGTGAACGGCAACTCAAATTCTTCAATTTATGTCATTCTGTGATGGAAAATCCTATGTAATGTGACAATAAAATTCCTCCAGTTTAGGGAATTAATGGCGCATTTTTCGTGTAAACATGGTGATCTGGTTCTCTTCGGAGTTCGAACTGATCGTGCTTATCGTGTGTCCACTAGATGCAGCTGAAGCTTTTGATGAGGACTACTTCGAGACCAGCGAAGAATCAGAGCAGTTCAGAAGTGAATACGAGATGCGGCGAATTAAGCAGGCAGGTTTCTGTTCATGGAAGACTTGTTCTATTGATCAAATGCATTTCTGAATTCATAGATAAAAAAATGCCAGGTAGTACATTGTGCTAGACACACCTGCAAACCTAATTTCATTTCACCGGAAAAACTCTGTTCGTTTGATCCAACGCAGCAGCCGATTTAGTAATTACCTTGTAAAATGTGATGTACAGGACAAAGGGTTGAACATTATTTCTGAAGGTCTGGACTCACTGAAAAAATCTGGCAGAGGACATGAATTGAGGTTTGTTGCAAATGCATGTAGCTTCTTTATTGATTAAGTTAGATTAATTCTCTGCTTGCATTAGGTCAAAACTAAAATTATTGATGTAACCTTCTCTCTCTGCTGGTATTAAGAGCTAAAATTGCTCATGTAACTCTGCAGGAATTGGATAGGCAGGTCCCTTTGATGGATGAGATTGACTCCAAGGTTGACTTTTATTTTTTGCTCAATCCCTTTGATGTCCATAGTTGAAGTTGAAAAAAAAAATGCATATGCATAATTTTTGCAGGTGGATAAAGCTAATGCAGAGCTAAGAAAGGCTAACGTCAGACTAAAAGAAACAGTCAACTAGGTGAGCAGTTGGTTTTGTTGAATCCTAAATTCTTAATTAACAATAACATCACTCCTCTGGCAGTGTTCTTAGTTTTGCTGACAAATCTGGGTGTTGCGCAGTTCCAGTCGACTAGGAACTTCACAGTTGATATCATCTTTATTTGTGTCATTCTTGGCATTGCGCATTACCTCTACAAGTACGTGTTCATCAGTTTCATCGACCACTGCATGTTAATTGCTTTTACCAGTGCTTAATTGTTTTTACTAGTACGCTCATCTTATTCGTTTCGATCTGTATGCTTCCTTTCTGATGCAGCACTCTCAGTGAAACTTAAAACATTAATACATCAGCAACCCTATGTGCTAAAATTGTACTTATGAAATTCCTGTGTACCGTGCAAAGGAGTAATTTTCTGCATGACTGAGCAAATAACAGCTGTTATATTAGTTGAAAAGAAAAGGGCTCAATTATATGATATTTCAGGCAGCCCTGGCAAAATATTATTTTACCCACGACTGTAAGAAGCTTCATCCAGTCTGTATTCTGTTTTGCAGGTATTTTATGCATTTGTAAAGAAAAAAGATGTGTCCTCAAGCAGTTGAAAAAATGAGCATAGACAGAGGACTAGCATAGCAGAATATCTCAAACCATAAATTGCGAGGGCAATCTATTATAAATCCATTTTAATTAAACGTATACAACAAATTGCCAACATCCTTGCCAAAGACATCAACCAGCTACACAACATAGTTTTGCAAGCAATCCCATAATTGCATGCCAGTTGAATCTATTTTCTACTTTTGCAAGATCCCAACAAACATAAATAATTGACGTTAATTTAACAAGCATCAATTTGTCAAACAAGATACTCAGTTAACCAAAATTGAATGGACTGCAAGGCAGCCGAATTCTCATTGGTCACCGCATCTTGTAGTGTTGGGTTCTTGACACCTGGCATCTATGCCCATTCAGGGAGTATTTGAGCTTAATGTCAATGTCTCGAGGGTTCTTCTTGTTGGGTGTGACTGTCATACTGCCCATCAAAGTTTCCCCCTCGCAGATAGTTATTACATCCTCGAGATATAGAACGGTTTGCTTCCAGTGAGTGGCTTTTGATCTAGGGCCTGCAAAGAGTAAATTGTAGAAGAGTTACTCACCAAATTGCTTGAAGAAAGGAAGTAGATGACCGTACTTTGTATGGTAAGTTGAGAAGAGAACGAACCTGTTGAGAAGCCCATCATCTTATGGCATTTGGTGAATGACACGTTGAAGTAAGCAACAAGGGCATGGATGTAGTCATTTCGCTCTGCTACCAGCTTAAACGGAACAGTGAAGGACGCATCTCCAGGTATCATTTTGGAAATATCCATCGTCTGAAATATATATTAATAGAAGGATTTAAGATGAAATATCACTTCAATAAAAGATTACAGAAGCAAATATAAGTTGATTAAAAGCATGCCATTACCTTTAGTAACTGGCAGTTAGTGACAATCTGATTTGCATCCACGGTATCTACAAGTGGCTCCATCATTGCCTGTTTCTTAATACAGCTCATATCAAAGCCATATACGTTATTCCAAACTGCAAGAGAGAAAATAGGCATCAGACAGAAATCTACATATAATTTTCATTACTTAATTAAAAAACCCTGGAAAAACTTGCTGAAATGCATGCATGAAATTTCTAAAGCCAATAGGACTCATGCAGATTATCTTATGCACCATGCACAGCTGTACTCACATTCAATTTTGTCTTCTTTATATTCTGCATCTTCGATTGCAGTAAGATGTAAAGAGGTTTTGTCTGGTAGGACCACACCACCATCAGCCTGCATAGCAGTAGCACGCAATGTAAGCTACAGTTCTCCAAAAGTTCAATTATCGTAAACAATGCACACAACACCAGCTCAAATATTAATACTCAACCAAAGTTGCATTTTGTAATCACAGAATTGAAACAAAAACTACAAAGTAGAAGCACACAATTAATCAAACACATAGCATCTACTGTGAACAAAAATCAAACATTTTAACTGTAAAGGATCACTTACAAGCCATTTATCACGTGCATATAGAACAGTGTTCAACATATTCTCGAAAAGGAGGAAATAACCCATCCACTCTGAGATTATGACATCTACTTTTGGGACAGGAAGCTCAATTTCTTCAACTTTCCCTTTTATTACCGTTATGACTGCAGAGAGGGAAACAATGTTAACAACTGAGCATAACCAAATAAGCATGATATATTGATATCAAATGGCCATTGTAGAATAGATAGTAAAATGAATGGCAGGAAATCACCATTAGAAAATCCATTAGCTTTCACAATTTCCTTTGCCATGTCCGCCATCTGAGAACATTCGATCTGTAAATGGAAGACAGTTCAATACATTAGAAAAAGAAAAGGGTTAGAAGTATAGTTACAAAGTGACAGAAGAAAGGGTGATCGATAATCCCAGAGTGAAATGAAATAATCCCTGAGCACCTGAAAGACTGAAATCATAAATTTCACAGGAACAGTACAGGATACTAACAGTCCTGTCCTGACAGACAACAAACATATCCTTGATTTGCATGTTTTTGAAATGGACATCCAAGGAAATAAAGAACACTACAACATTGGGAAAACATGCAGGCTTCGTCCTGCTGCAGTCATCACCAGATGAACAAATTTTGTGTACTTTCTCATGTTTGTATATTATATTGATAGGTCATATGTGAGCTGAACTCTATTGTTATCTCATATCGTAGATAGCTGAGAACAAACAATTGCATGCCAAACTAGGTAACAAGGATCCACCAAATACTAAAGCAGCCAATGGCTTAACAGTCTTATATTGTTAATATGAAGATGCATCCATTAACATAGCTTATTTAGGACAAATAAACTATCATAAAATCTTGAAATGAAAACATGAACAAAAGTTAGCTAACTAACCGCATAGACATGCTTAGCTCCTGCTTTTGCACAGAAGAGTGAGAGGATTCCAGTCCCAGCGCCGACATCAAGGACTATTTTGTCCTTGAAAAGAAAGATATTCTGGGTGATAACATTTTGATATGATCTTGTCCGAACAACATCTTTTAGCATTTCCTGCAAACAATACAAGAAAACAAATTGGCATCATCACTATATTTGGTCAGCATATCTAAAGTGATATAAGTCTGTACATCTGCCTAAACTAAACAAGGATTATTACACCACTATCTACAAACTAAATGAGCGCACGCAAATTCGGAGCAAGACCAAACAGAAGAATCAGAGAGAGAGAGAAGCCCAATGGAAAGATCAGATGAGAAACTGATTGCTTGTGAATTGTGAAATTGTGATGCCATTAAGCCACCATAAGAATGGTTTATTTCAGAACCACTTACTTCATGAATACCTGCAAAACAAACAAGGGAAAAGCATGAGTGCATATTAAACTTATTGCAAAGAACATATAAGGTACATTTTAAACTACTCACGGAAATATAATGCAGTAAAAAGATAATGGCATACAAAAGGCAGAATAAAACAGTAATGTATATCATCAATTCAAGAGAAACTCAAAAACTAAAATATAGAAGCAAAATTTCAAGACAAACAACTAGGATGCTTGCCAGTGTGAAACGGCATAAAGATAGTAACAGTGACGAGGAAAAGAAAATGCACAAGTGGACAAGATTTCAAATGATGGTGATCCATACCACTAGAACACCCCTAGACCAACAGCCAAAAAACAGGGCCTTTTCTTTATCATACAACATCACACTGGAGCAGATATCGCAAAAACAAAATTTTAGCATGTCAAACAACTCCCCCGTGATTACCAATCAAAAATCGCAAATACAAGGACCAATCAAACCTCCAATTCCCCGTGATTACCAATCAAAAATCACATTTTTACCACTCATTCTGCTACATAATTAAAATTTAACCAAAGTTCCAGCGGAGGGGAATCGTAGGATGTGATGACTGGGGCTGTGCTAAACACACAAAAGATCAATCTTTTGTAGCTTCACTACCTGCACCAGCAAAAAACCTAAAACCTTCACTCAAACTCGCGCGCGCGCAGAGGCACCAATTTTTCCACCAAATACAACCAGCCACACAAATTTAGCACTTCCTTCGCTGCATAAACTAGCCCAAGATCGAATTATCTGCGAAAACGCAGCATCTTTGAGAATTGGCTTGGGCGCGCGTACCGAAGTGGGAGTAGGAGTCGAAGTAGTAGTCGGCGCTGGTCTTGTCGCCGCCGATCACCTCCTCCTCCCCCTCCGCGCCGGTGTTCTCCTCCACCTCCATCCCCACCTCCTCCGCTTCCTCGTCAGCGTCCTCGAACCTCAGCCTCGACGCCGTCGCCTCCGCCAGCCCGCCGTTCGCGTCGCGGCTGCCGCCCTTGCGGTAATCCATCTCTAGCTTACTCTGGCGCGCCGCAAAGCAGGGGAGAGAGGCGCTAGCTAGGGTTTTGGGAGGCTAGAGCGGAGGTTTTATAGCCACCGTGGCATCAACATCAGTCCAGCTAAGACCACCGCGGTTGCAATCTGCAAAAAGACTACGACACGGAGTCGGTCAGAGGAGGAGTTCACTTGTCTGTGTGCCTGCTTCAATGTGCCTAAAATTCGGCAAAAATCATTTATGTGTTTGTACATATTTAGAAAATGAATTATTTTGTGGTAAGTATTCAGATGAATTTAAAAAATGAGTTATCGCGTAGAGAATAAAATAGGCATTGACCGCCGAAAGTTACTCCAATGTTCTATAGCAAAATGCTCCTAACCATTGTAAAATTGGTCTGTATTTTATAATGACATTGACAAAAATATCGGTCTAGCTAGGCAAAAAATGTCAACTTATAAAATATCAAAAATTATATTTGGGCTTTCCATATAGAGTCAGCCTGCGGCCCGCTACTATTAGCCCGACCCGAACACGACACAACCCGTTTAGCTAACGGATCGTGCCTTAACCAAGAGCGCGGCATGCCAAGCTGGCACAGCACGGCCCGTTTGCGGTCGTGGGCTGGCCCGGTTGCCAACAGGCATAAACGGGCCATGCTAGTACAACACCGCACGGCCCAGCCCATCGAATATAACTGTTTTTCGAACGTTGGGGTGTAAAAAATTAGAAAAAATAACAAAAAATTCAAACAAAGTATGAAAATTTTCTATAAATGGGGGGCATCCGGCCTCTATTTTCAAACCTCAAACCTGACTCTCATCTCTCTGTTTAGCTTTGAAAAATCCGGTAGTGTTTACGCAAATTTGGCAAAATTAGTGAGAAATTCGTGCGAAATTCAAAAATCTTCAAAGAATTTTCTGAGAACTACAAAAGAGGTAATAGTGCTATCTTATTTTAATTTTTTGCTATTATTTGCTAATTCAATAGTAAGTTAATTATTCTTTACTATTTCAATTTGCTGTTGATTCAATAGAGAACTACGATTTTCATCTCTCCGAATTCGGCCTCTCGGTAGAGGATATGCAATCCTTTCAAGAAGGTTATCTATCCGCGAAAGGTCCACATCCACAACAAACTGGAGAGGTAGAAGAAGCGACGGTCCCGGTGGCGCAGGGTCCAATCGATCCATCTTCTGCTGGCTCAACAAGTGCATTTACAACCCATAGCATAGGTGCAAAAAGAACTAGAGCTACTATATCAGGACTCTGGAATAATTTCAACAAGAAGTTCAAGACTAACGATGATGGAAATTCGGTGAGGTATGCTATTTGTAAAATTTGTGGTAATGAATTATCTGCAAAATTTTCAAGTGGGATGGATCACCTGCAACGGCATGCTGCAAGTTGCAAAAGAAGGCAAGGAATACAAATGCGCCAAACGCAGCTGCAATATAACTCCAACAGCTTGGTACGTACTTGGGAGTACAACCCAAAGTTAGCCCAGAAATCTCTTTGTAGATTAGTTGCTTCTCAAGATTTACCTTTAAATTTTGGTGAGTCTGATACTTTTCAAAAATATATTAAGACTGCTCATAACCCTTGATTTAGTGTTGTATCTAGGCAAACCACAACTAGAGATTTAATTAAATATTATAACAATTGTTGTGAAAAATTGAAAAAATGTTTCATACATGTACATTCTCTATTGAATTGACATCAGACATATGGAGTGATAGGGCTAGAGAGGATTATATTAGTGTTGTTGCTCATTATATTAATGATGATTGGGCAATGGAAAAAAGAATTATAAGATTTAAATTAATTAATTTTTTGCATACTATTGAAAATATTGCAGAATGTATTATTAAAATTGTAGAAGATTTTGACTTTACGGATAAGATTTTTTCTATAACTTTAGATAATGCAGCTGCAAATACTAAGGCTGTGGAAATTATTACTCCTTTATTTAATACTTATACACAATCTTTCTTATTGTATCAATATTGTGTTTATCATATTATTAATCTTATTGTTAACTTTGGTTTAAAAGATTAAATGTTTGTATTAATTCTTTTAGGGATGCAATTTCATATATTAATTGTTCTAACCAACGAATAGCCGCACATAAGAGATTTTGCGTAGCAATAAACGTTCGTCCTACAAAATTTGGCTTAGACATACCTGTTAGATGGAACTCTACTTATTTTATGCTTAAACATATATTACCATACAAAAGCACCTTATCTATTTTCCTTCACACCTAAGATTATCAATCTCGTAGCTCCTCCAGTGGAACCAAAGTTAAAGACCTTAAACTTACTGAGGGTGGGTGAGTTGTTGGTGAAAAAGTATTTCCTTTTTTACAAATTTTTCATAAAGCTACATTTTGTCTTTCTGGAGTATACTATCCAACCTCTCCTCTAATTGTTCATAATATTTTTGAAATTGCCACTCACCTAAAGGCTTTTGAAAATGATCTTGTACTACGGGATGCTATAGTTGCCATGAAAACTAAGTTTTTAAAATATTAGAGGGAAATTCCTATTTTATATGCATTCGCCTTTATTTTGGATCCTAGGGCCAAACTCCAAGGATTTATAAATGTATTACAACTTTTAAGTGATACTACCAGTTTAGATTATTGTACATACCATAGAGTAGTTAATGATAAATTATATGAGGTATACGAGAAATACGAAAGTAAGTTTGGGTCCGTGCATTTGCAAAGACCCCCGGTAGCTCTTAGCACCTCTAGGGCGATTATGCAATGGGGCAAGATTTTTGGTTCTTCATCTAGAGATACTCATGCAGGTACACATCAGTCAAGAGGAGGAAGATGACAAAACATTGGGAACCTATCATGCTATCTAAACAGTAATAACGTCAGCTTCGAGCAAGAGTTGAACATCCTCTCAAGGTGACAAACCCAGAAAGTAACATATCCAGTGCTATCCATATTAGCGTGGAATGTGTTGACTATTCCTATCTCTACGGTCTCCTCGGAGTCAGCCTTCATTTTATCTAGAAGAATAATCGAGGAGCGACAAACAAGTCTCTCGAACGAGATGGTCGAAATCCTTCTGGCCGTCAAAGACTGGGAACAAGCTGAATCAAGACTTCAACATACTGCAGAAAATAGAGACTTAGAAGAATCTTTTAAGAATTTATATCTAGATAGCAATGAATAGGATTTTCAATATTTTTCTTCAGATATAGTCACTAGTGAGCTTTATAGGCTGCACTCATTTTTTTTTACCAAGGTTTTCTCAAGTTGAGTTTTTACTTGGTAAAGTTTTTAACAAGGAAACCATCTCATGTAATTTAACAAGTTAATAAAGCTCATTATGTCATTGAAAATAATTATCTTGATGATTAACAATGTCTATATTTTTCTATAAATTTTAGGTAATTTTTTACAATTTTTTCTTAATTTCCTATAATTTTCTGTTTTTTTTTTCTTTTTTTCTAACTTAACTGGCCAACCGTGCTGAAATGGCCCGTTAAGCCGTAACCGTGCCCGTACCAGCACGACACGGATGTAAACCATGCCTGGGCTCGGTCCACGACCCGTGGGCTGGCACGGCACGACCTGTTTATTTGGCGGGCCTAAACGGGCCATACCTCCATCGTGCATGTACCGTGCCGGCCTAGCACAGCCCATTGGCCACCACTAGTTCTGCTCTGCATCGCACCTTAACATTGCTAAAAGCGACAAAAGGATGATCATTCAATGCAATTCACGTGAATGCAAAAGAAAGGAAGTTAATATGGATGAAATACAAAATAAGATTAACATTTTGTCACTCTAGTCTAATGTCTAAACTTGAACAACGAACTACGAAGGATAAACTATTTTACATGCTCGATATATAATAAAGGAGAATATCTTGTGCAAAAGCAATATCTCCATGCTAGGATGTAAATTCTCGCTAAATTATCACAAGAATCGGCATCTTTCATCGGATGTAATTTTTTATAGGATGATAGGAAGTTAACAATTCTGAGTGCATCTTCACATGGGACGTTTCAGGTGTTAGCGCTCTATCACTCATCGGAGACAACAATCAATCACCCGCGATGATCCAAAGGCCAATAAATGGGATAACATATTGTCGGACACCAAGTTTACTAACCTGGAATCCTCTGTGATAACACTGCATTATTCCCTGGATTAGTAGATAATGCTCACAGATACAACGCTGCACCATTTCATACACGATAATTTCATACAGTACAATACCAGAGTTCAAATAGACCACATCGGGCCAGGGTTACAATAGGGCCGCCAGGCCAAATGTCTTACAATACATAAAGAGCGAAAGCGGAAGCGTACATAGCGTAGGGGCACAACTCACCACAGGCAAGCGACTGGGATAACCCGAGTACCAACGCTATTAACCAGGGACCTGGCTAATAACGAAGGCACCCGCCAAAACTAGCCTAGTCAACTGGGCTGAGGCGAGAGGCAAAACTACCGATGCCTAATCTAATATCCACCATCTTCATGACCTTCGGCATCCTGATCCTCATGGTAGGCGTAGTGCTCTTGATTCACATCTTCTGAAAGGGGGGTTAAGAGCGAGATTGAGCACAAACAACCGTGTTCCGCGAGCCAACACACAGAATGCATATAATTATAGATGCAAGGCTATTCAAGGGTGGCTCGGGTTCTTTTATTTGCATAAAGCGACATTTGGAAATACCATAATTTAAAATTTCTATGACCTAGCATTTTTCAGGAACTTATGATTTAAATACTAAAAGTGTGCAATAACTTTATAACAGAGTAGTTTCCAGTTCCAAATTTTATGGTTACATCCACCATATTTTATGGGTACATCCACCATATTTTATGGTTACATCCACCAAAGCCTAACATTTTTGCATAGTAGGTTACTTCCACCTTAATACCAACACTGGAGTACATCCCTCCAGGACAAATTACCAAAGTCAGGTTACATCCGCCTGACAGTTTTCTCCCCACCCACAATAGTTTTTTTTAAACAGAACTAACTCGAGGAAGATTTCCATGTCTGCCCTTGACCGTGGGCGCGGCTATTCGAATAGTTTGTGTATGTACTCTGCAGAGACTGTACATCTTTATCCACAAGAGATAATCGTCCCGATGGTTCTACATGATTCCTTGGACATGCAGATCGAGAGAATATCACGAGGCCTTTACAATACCTCACACTCTAGCATATCACTCCTATGGGGTTACGTCCATAGGTTGTGCGGGATGTCCACCATAGGTTAGCGCAGTCGGACTCCACTCTCCACATACGCTATCCTAGGCAACGTCACCTACATTCGGTGTCCCATTCCAAGTGGGGCTTTCATTACCCACCTACACACGTTCTCCGTGAAATGACTAGAGAGTTCAGTAAATTATTTAGCCCAGCCTACAATATGCCAGCTTGTGGTTGTACTGTTATACACGGAGGGTCCACACAGGATTAAGTCCTTAGGTCGTCTGGATGGTCCATTCCACATTCCCTTGTGTTACATCCACACCTGCCACTCTTACCATCCGTCCAAACAGGTTTAGCAGATTTTAGGGTTTTGAGAAGCATAACATAAATCAACATAATTGTTCAGCCATGTACATCCCATGACTATCTCAAATATAGTATTCATGATTAAAGCGTGATTATCAGGGTTACTAGAACCCTGGACTTGACAAATTTAGCATGGCAGTAATAAAACGTATAACTACCACAACTAGCGTTTACATCTAGGGCGACAAATGATCATGAGAGTTCAAATGTTACTGGTGGTGTTTTATATTATTAGGTGGACATAAGGTTGTTATCTACCTTAAGACTTACATATTTTTAGCACATAAAATAACGCATGCAGTTTTCATAGTTTAAACGAACATAGTTTCACATAAAATGTAGGTGCAAAATGATCAAAGTATTGACTCGCATGGATCGAAAGCTTGGGGGTCTTGTGCTGCTTCAAGCGGGGTCTTGTTCGCGTCCTCGAACTCTACTCGGGAGGTCAGACCGAAAAAACAACACAAACGAGAACGGAAGCAAATAAGTACCAAATAAAGCAAAACATAGCACAAATGAACTCAAAACTGAAACAAACCAGAACCATCAGACAGGTCTTGATTTTAGAAAATTTTAGAATTTGGTTTCATTAATTTTGGAGTTAGGGTTAATAAGTTATGGTGCTTCAAAGTTTTAGATTCGGGAAAATCATATAGCTGACAGTTGGGGCCATCATTAATATAATTAATTAGCGGTTAGTGGGTGCTTAGGACAGTTTAAATGGCTGGTTAAGACAACCATTTAATAGTGGCATTAAGGCACTGAAGCTCTCCCGTTCGGGCTCAACTCGACCGCAGGGGAGGCGGAACCGGCCGGCGGCGGAGGGGGCACGGAGGGGAGGTGGCGCCGGCCAAAACGGGCTGCTCGCCCCGGCGCGCACCCTGGGGAGGAGTGAAGCGGCCGGAGCTGGCCGGATTTGGCCGGGTGGAGGGCGACGGCGGGTGAGGCGGCGGCGGAGACAGGGGAGGAGGGCGCCGGCGGTCCGGGCCGGGAAAGTTCGATTCCTCGGGATTGAAGCGTCCTCGTGCAACCATGAGCTCACCTGGGGCTCGAGTGGTGGCCGGAGTGGAGCGGGAAGGGCTGGCGGCGGGGATGGGCTCGGCGGTGAGGAGGGAGACGGCGGCGGCTTGCTGGAGAGGGCGGCGGGGTCCGGCGAGGTGAGGGGTGTGTCCGGGGTGCCTTGGAGCTGCCTCACGTGCGGCGAATTGGACTGATGCGCAGCGCTCCACCAACGGGAACCGACGCCGGCGTTGGGGGAAGAACGAGGTCGGCGGCGGCCTGCAGAGGAGGAGAGGACGATTAGGCCGGGGAGGAGGAAGAGGGGATAGTGGGGAGCGCGGGGAGAAACTCAGGGGTCCCGGCGGCGACCGAAGAGGCGCGGCGGCGAGGTTCTACTGAGGCCGCGCGCACGGCAGAGGAGGTAGCGGCTTGAGCGTTCCCGAGCGCGGTTCGATGGGGGTGCGTGGCGCGATGGAAGTGCCACATATAGAGGCTGGGCGGGCTCGTCGGGGGAGACAAGGCGGCAGGGAGCCGTGCAAGCATGCAGCACGCGAAGGTGACCGATGGCAGAGGAGGACCACGGCAACTCTTGGCGTAGGGCATTGGCGCACGGCCGGGCGCAGGCCTAAGCATTCGGGGACGCGCGGGAGGTGACGGGAGACGCTGCCACTGCTGGGCGCTGATGGCGAGGAGAGGCGCTGAAGACGAGAGCTGACACTGCATTCAATCGCTGACGAAGTTGGTGGCAAATGGCGACAATGCGCTGAGGCCAGGAAGGAGGAGGGAAAATGCTATGCCACCAGGAAGGAGAAATGGGTGGCTATGTTTGAGAAGGTTTTGCATATATATGCATATACTCTTTCTCCTTTTACAATATTAAATACCACTCTTAATTTTTTGAAATACATTTCATATTTTAGATTTTATAATATTAACTTGATTTTCTTCCCTGGGGATGGGGCAAGGTTTTCATTTTAAAGTACTTTTGCATTTTCTAGAATATACACATATATACATATATATATCTGGAAGCAAAAAGGAATAACCAACTGGGAATAAAATCTTTCAGCTATATTAACATACTTTTGAATTTTACAATAAGCAAGGTTTTGAAAATGGGGTGTTACACATATTACCCACCGGACAACAATCAATCGCCCGCGATGACCCAAAGGCTGATAAATGGGATTACATATTACATAATGGTTTGCATGTATATATTGGTTTGCATCTTTTTTTCCCAACATCTCTAACGATCACTTCCCTCCGTAACACTTCACAACTTTCTCATGTTTTCCCTTTTATTCGTACCTTTATGTACCACAAATTATAACACTGTTTTGTCATCGAGCAAAATTTTGATTCTTTATCGAGAAATCATGTAAAATTATCCGATAGAGTTGAAGAAAACCTATGAACTCTAACAGGACATCCATATAATTAGACACACAACACTCATTCATAGTCACCGTCTATGGATGTCTGCATAAATATTCTACTTAGGAGTTATTTGGTTTAAACTATTCGAGTTTATAACTGAGAAACCTAAAAGCATTGGTTTTTTATATATAACCGTAAGAAGTTGTATGGTAAGAAATTAGCTTCTAAGACTTATAACACGGGGAGTAGAAGTTGAGAAGTGTGCCTGATTGTGGTTGTTTCGGGCTTCTTTCACGAGAGAGGCTCCGGTTTTTTTTTAAAAAAATAGTAACCCATTGCAACGAAGTTCTAAAAGAAAATGATACATATCATTAAACGTGACTCAAATCATATAATAAACATTAAAAAGAGGAAGACTTAAGAGTGAGATCGATGCGGTTAGATCTGCCGTTGTCGAGATTGCCAATCTGGATCTGCCCTTCCTGACCCTACTGACTTCGCGGTTCTTCCTCACTTCCAGTGGTATACACCCCGTCGTAATCCGCCTCTCTATTCGTCGCCCATGCCGATGTACTCCACGTCCCGATCATCGACCTCAGTGGTGTACACTTCTGTTTCGTTGTCGTCCTTGGTGATGTACATGAACGCCTAGCTGTCTACGCCGGTGTGCTCCTCTTCTTTGCCACTGAATACCACTCCGTATGTCTCCTCTTCTTCGGCGTCCAAGTGCAGCAGTAGCATGTCAACGCACAGGAGGAACGAGTAGCGGAGAGACCAAAGGGGTTGGTCGCATCACCATTTTTTTCATGGGCGTGCCATTAGATTGAGATCTAGTGGTTAGAATTGGTTGAGAGAGGAGGTTGATCTAGATGTAAATAAAAGATGTGTCCAGCCCCTCCACTCCCACCCTACTTTGTCTCTTCCTCCCTACCGATGGCTCCTGGCAGCGATGCCGCCTCTTCGTCACCCCATCTCCACTTGCACTCACCCCACTCGCACGCCACTGCCGCATCACCTCCACTCCCTTTGCCTCCTCCTGACCGACGTCTCCACTCCACATCTCACCAAGCTCCTCACCACCGGATCCACCATCCCCTAAGGTTGTTGCCTTCGCCTCTGTCTCCACCTCCACATCCGGCACACCTCCGCCTCCACCTCTGGTACTCTACCGGACTAACCCCATGGCCACCTAAGGTCGCCACTGCCAGATCCGATCGTCCTCGCCTCCACTGGCGTCAAACCAAGTCGTCCTTGCAATGAGACAATGGGGGCGGCGACAGATCAAGAACATGGAGCTGTAGCTGGAGTTGACTGACCATGTCTGCAAAAAAGGAAAAGTAGAAGGTGGTGGCGCCGGCAAAGGAGAGTCGAAGAGAGAGGTCTCCATGGCCGGTCTCGACCGTCCCTATGCCGCTGCCACCAAACCCGAGGGAGAAGCTACAGTCTAGCGGATTTGATGATCCCTGACCACCACACCATTGAATTCGGCCATCCTCGACCCTAGTGGCGCCAAATATGGCTATCCTCGATCCCAGCGCCACCATCTTACGCCTCCCTGGCATCGTCTCCTCACTCACCAAGCTAGTTGCGCGCTTGGCAACAACCCTTCTGCTTGTCGTGGGCATCGGTTAACAGCGTCACCACTTGTCGCAGACCTAGCCTACAAAACTGGCAAGATGCTAGTGTAGTGCATGGAAGAGGGGGAGAATTAGAAGAGGTTGATCGGAATGAGGAGAGGGGGCCTAAGCTGATGAGGTCACGAGATAGCGAGAGTGACTAGCAGTTAAGGCTTCAGTGGTGTGACCGCATGGGAAAGAGAAGAGGAGCGGTTGGGGAGTGAGGTCACAAGCAGTTCAAGGAGGGAGCCGACTGACAACATATCGGCGTATGTCAAGAGGATATATGAGAGTGCGCTGTGGGAGAGAAAAGGAAAGGGAAGATGGTGAACGGACAAATTCCCCTTTTATATTAGTACTAGTAAAGTGCTCGTGTATTACAACAGAAACATATATTTAAAGAATAATTCCATATTATGTTAAGTGTTCATAGCTGAAAATTTTTGAACAGCAAGTCTGGAGAAGCTCCCAAATTTTTTAATAGTCAGGAATGCAAAACAGGTACACAACATTCTACAGCTCAAAATTTAACAAAATCTTAAACTGCTATTCAAAGAAAAATAGGATATTTATATCAGAAAATTTGGGCACACATTTGACGTTAGTGCAAGTCATGCACACATTTGCAGTCAAAACTCGGGACCAATGATGTTGTTTATGTAAATCAACCAGAACATGTCCATGAATGAATTGATTTCCCTTATCATGGTGCCCTACAAACCTACATAAAAGGTCTTGAATGAATTGATTATTACTATACTATTTCTTCAAGTTCTATAGAAAAGAAAACAAAACTATGATGTACATTAGAACAACAAATACATTGGAGTGGGAGCTTGGGTGGTGGGATAATATACATTGCCAACCACTTATACCCAACAATGAAACAAATCTTATCCAAAACAACAACCAAGTATATTAGTATGTCAACTATACAAAATAGGAAAGCAAAGGAGCACTTCTAAGTTACAGTTCATCTCTCCACTAAATATCTTGAGCTTCCTGGCAAGGCTAATGTGGAACTTCATAAAGATCTTGTGTATGGCAACTATATAACAAATGATTCCTTGTTCCCACTGACATCCATTAGCTGCAACACGAACAACCACCACCATGTCACACATCACAAGAATTGCCAATTTTGCCCCACATGCAGATCACCATTCAACTATCTAGATAATGGGATGTCGACCTAGTTAGGAATTTGGATTTCAGAACACTGGTGATCATTTGGGATTTTTTTGGTGGCTTATGGCTGAAAAGCACTGTAGCTGGCTGAAAAAACACTGTAGCTAACAAAGGCTTATTTAGCATAATTAAATTCAAAAAATTTAAAAATATAAAAATATGTTAGCCCATTACATATAATACAAACACATACGGGAAAAAAGAACCGGCAAAAAAGCTCAATAAAAAGCCAAAAATTCAAAAAAAAGACGAAATTTATAAATAGTGAAAAATAAGCCGGAAGCCAGAAGCTGAAGCCCAAATGATCACACCCTTAACCAGTCGCCGTACCTTTAATTTTCTTATGCCTTATTTTATTTAAGAAACATCAAATCTGTATAGTTATTAACTTACAGTCAGCTGCACATATAAAAAAAGTAAAAATCGGCAATGCAAACTTTGCAACCTAAGAGCATCTCCAGCAGTAGCCCTCAAAACAGGACCCCTACTTTTCATTTGAGGGCTCCCCCTACTTTTGAGGGCCCAATTTTTTGCATCTACTCCAACAACACCCCTCAAATCTAAGCCCTCAAATCCATTACACTGCACAAACATGTTATAACATGGCAATAAACATAAGTAAAAATCAACAATGAAAACTAAATTAGTAGATCATAGAACTGAGCACTAAAACTGCAATACACATAGTTTTTTTAAAAAAGCATAGAACTCCCCAAAAGAAACATATAAGTGATGTGAGCATATTGAAGACCATCAGCTAGATTAGAGTGCATAAACAAAATTCTATACTCTTAAGTAGCAATGTCTGGATTCTAAGGAATCTAAATTTTAGAATGTGCAACCAAGCAAATTAATTCCAGAACTGAGGCAAAAACATTGCTATTCTAACCAGTGGATGTTTTGGCTTCACAAATTTCTGGTGGGTGGTTCTTGACAATTTAACATGAAGTATGGGAGATCACATTTGACTTCTCCTCTGTGTATGAAATTGGATATAAAGCTTGTAGTTATATGATGATACATACATTCGAACCTCAAGAAGCACTGAAGCAGAGTTGTAGCTTTCCAACAGCCATAGAAGGTAACCACAAAGTAAGAAGAAAGGGTTTCAAAGATATACCAAAGGTCGCTGCTTGCCTGCCTGAGTGCACAAGAAAATTGTCTACATTCTATTTCCCAAATTTTTCCCACAGAAGTGAGAAAAGCATTGGAAAAATAAATCAACATTACTAATTAAACCAGAAAACAATGGAAGGTTGAGGGATTAAGATAATACATATGCAGTAGGCAATGCGGCCACCAAAATATAATTGACACTACTGCTTCCATGTATAAATCCATTTCCCAATTCACGCATTAAGAGAAAAATGCACGAATCGAAATCCATGTTCACTGTGATGAAAAAATAGTGTAAAAATGAAGAATTTTTGTAGACCAAACTTGCAAATTACTATAGCAGTCTGTAAATAAATCATAGTTCATAGATCACTTCACCTTTCTACCAAAGTGACATCAACATTCCTCAAACTCTTCGATTCATCTCACTTTGCAACTGCAAATTTAACCCCAATATGGAACTAAAACTTTAGATCTCCTATTCGCCTAAATGGAATGCACATCCCCACAAAAACCATCTCAATAATTTTAGTTTCAAACCTAGGAAAGATTCTGTTATGTTATTGGAAGAGCGACGATAGCGTCTGCTTACAGAAGAAGTGCTAGAATAGATCTGTGAGATCCTTGGGGAGGAAGGCCTTCAATAAATGAATTACCTGCCAAGGAACTGGGCCTCCTCAAGGGCATGGTAGAGATTTGACTCTTGGTGGTTGAGGTCAGTGCATGAATACAAATGTGGGTAAGAATATCTGTACCATCCTAGGTGACAAGCGGGTAGTCGGAGGCCAAGAGGTTGATGAACTAGTCCCACTCGGTGCCACGTCTGCTGCCCTCGCCCCACAGGAACGTGGCCACGGCGTGCATCATGGTGGTCACCACCCACACATTGCGCGCCATGGTGAGGACGAGATGCACCGTGACGAAGGAGGCAAGCTCTTTCCGGTCAAAGTCGGGCACCTAGGCTCTGAGGTAGAAGATATAGCGATTCCTAGGGTGGTAGAGCACGAGGAAGCAGCGATATAGCGATTCCTAGGCATGGCGGCGGCGCCAGTGTCGCCGGAGATGAGGTAGGCGAAGCGCAGGGGTGACGTGGCACGCGGAGCGGGGCTTCCGGGAGAGCACGGACTTGATAAAGAGCGGGGTAGGCGGACGCGCGGCGAGGAGGCAAGGGAGGGGAAGAGGAAGAGCGAAGGGGAGGGGAATGGGAATGGGGTGGTGGCGAGGAGGAGCAGGGCGAAGTGCCCCTCGGCGGCGACCAAGAGTAGCAACATAGGTTGATGGCACCAGTGCGCAGGGAAGGGTCGATAAGCTCCATGGAGGTGAGTCAGGGGCAGAAGTGGTGGAGAGGAGAGGAGGTAGGGTGAAGAATGGTGTGTGGCGGCTGGGTTGGGGAAGGTGTGAAGAGAAGGGAACGTGTGGTCTGCAGTTGGGGTGAGGAAACCGGTTCAGTTTTTTTATTTGAAGGGAAGACATTGTTATGCATAGTGGTTTGCTGCCTGGGTAGGAAGAGAAGGACGGATAAAAGTGCCGCTCGTGTTGCACGTATGTACGAGAGTTGGGAGGGGAGGGAAGGTGAACGGACAAACATCTTTTTTTTATATATTAGTAGAGATTATATATTATATTATATTATATTAGTATAAAGATATAAAGATAACTGAACCGGGCAAAACAAGTTCTATTTGACCAGAGTTAAATTTAGTCAACAAGTTTTTCTTTGACACGAGTTTTGACAAAAGTTTAGCAAAAAAAAGACTTGGTTAATCTTAGCAAATCATAGGTTACAATCAACCGGATCATCCTAAACACCACACTCAACCGTAGGCCTTTCCTCAGCCCTCTGGCATCGCGCCGCCGCCGCTCCGCCCTGGCCCCTAGCGCTGTCCGCCGTCGCGAGCTACGTGCGTACACGCCATGGAGGACACACAGGCCAAGAACAACACCTCCGCCACTTCCCCCCT
This sequence comes from Dendrocalamus latiflorus, assembly GCA_017311315.1. Classification (NCBI taxonomy): domain Eukaryota; kingdom Viridiplantae; phylum Streptophyta; class Magnoliopsida; order Poales; family Poaceae; genus Dendrocalamus; species Dendrocalamus latiflorus. The sequence goes on from CM029657.1 coordinate 23,925,521, forward strand.
CTTCTCTTTCTCCAACCCCAACGCTTCCTCCGGCTTCGGGTTCGGCGCCGTCGCCGGCCCTCCTCCTCCGCCTCCGCCGCCAGCCGTCGAGGTCATCATCTCTGAGGTACTCCTCCAATTTTTTCTGCCCTCTTTTTCCCCCGTGTCCTTTTGGTGCAAGATTCGATCTTTTTCTTGTTTGCCTTGAAGGAATCGCCCGTCGCGGCGGCGAACTTGGAGCCGGTGGTGGTCGACGATACCCTATCAATTTATAAGGTGCGGTTGCAAATGCTTACCTTGTGTTTGTGGGAATGCCTCTGTCGTTCTGTAGTCCGGCAAGAACTTTACAATATACTACAATTGCTTCGTTTAGCCTACTAGTTGTCTCGCACAAGTTTTTTTTTTAACAGCAATAATGTATGCAATTACTTGATCACTCTTTAACCAATGCTGTAGAGAATGATCCAATGATCAGTGAGTATACAAGTACTAGGGGAGTTTTATCTACTAACAGCCTGGAATAGCCTATGCTATTTTGCACACCAATTGATCGGCACATACTCAAGAGTACTTAAATATCACTGCACAAACATCAAACATTCGTTGTGGGAATATGTACTTTGTGCTAGATTCAAAGGTGCGGATCTGTTAGAGGAGCAAAATGAAGTGAGGATGACAGGAGATAGAGCATACCAAAATAAGATGTTAAATCTGTCGCAAAACTGATAGGAGTGCTTGCAGTAGTTACCACTTGTGCTACTGCTAACAACAACATTGCTGGATATGATATCTCGGTTGTATTTATAAGTTAGCTCTGCAAGTAGATAGCAGACAACAACATTTACTAAAGACAGCTCAGTATTTTGAGACTGTCTTGAATGCGCATGTACCTTTGTTTTCTCAGCCATCATATGCCTTCTCATCTTATGGCTAGTTTTTCTCATAGAAATTTTAGGTGAATTATACTGAGAAATGCATATCAATCCACGAAAAATACCTGCATTATAAAATTTTGTAGAAATTATGGATTCCTTTTCTCTGGTTCTGTATTAACTATTTTAGGTTGTAGTCTTTTCTTTTCTGTTGGTTTGTGGTTATGAAAGAACTGTAGAGAACAATTCTTTTGTGTTGTAGTTCTTAGACATCATTGTGCACATTTTCTTTGATTTATTTGGTTGCTTGTTTCTTGTTTTATTGGCTATGCAAAACCCCGCCCTGCAGATCAGGAATGAGGAAGCTTGCAACAATTTTTTTGGTTTTGATTCTTTTGAAACACGGGAACAAAATCTATATTGGTAAGCTGTGTTGTTTGTTAGCCGCTAGGCTGTTTTTTAGGGTTTAGACTAGCCTCATGTGAGTTATCAGGAATTCTGAATTCAAGATTCCTTTTGACGTCCATTAATTGCCAAGGCAAACAAGAAGAGAGGAATCTTCATGGAAGATGTTTTTGTGGCTTTTGCTGATTGTTATCTCATCTGACTGTAGTTTTTTTTTTATGATTAGGTTACCGCTACAGATTGAATTGATACCCTCATTTCTTGCTTTCCTCAACATGATATTTATTGGACATTGAATTGTGCTTGTGGAAAAAAGAACAGACATATTTGTGTTGGCTCATTGGTCAGTTGTTGTTCAAGTGGGACATCATCTGTAGTCTGTTTTTCTGATGCTGCAATGATAAGTGCTGTTGAGGTCCTTGAGGATGTAAGAAATGATGGGATTATGAACATTGCATAACTGTGCCTTAATTGTCAGTATATGCTTCACCAAGGGAGACAAGAACATAGGAAACATGATGAAACATTGAAGAACTTTTAATACGCTCATCCTCCCTCCTTCCCTCTCCCCCAAATCAAAGAGAAAAGGGAAAGCATTGCTTAGCACTGAAATAGTTTTCTGAGACACTCAATGCCTCTTTTCTTGGGAAGTCAGAGCACAAAATGAAATTGCACATACCCACATTTGCAGCAAATATGATGTTAGGCCAACTACTGTTATTCCAAAAACTTTTGGGGAAATTTTCTTACGAATAAGTTTTCTAGTTCTTGCACCACATTCCACAGGTCATTCTTAGCTCCTTATGATATGTTAAACTAATATATTTTCTTTCTCTATCTTATTTATTAGGGGAGAGTGAATACCTCTGATGTGTTTGGGGTCAAAAACTCTGATTTGGTCCCAGGAAAATATGAAGGTGAAGATTGAATACATTTTGTTCTTTGCATCATATTTCTTATTATTTGCCTTTGTGAACCTGAGCATATCCTTGGGCACTAGGTGGGTTGAAGCTATGGGAAGGTTCATTGGACTTGGTGAAGACCCTAAATTCAAACATCAAAGATGATCCATTGCTTGTAGAAGGCAAACGTGTACTAGAGGTGGGATACTTTCTCTAAGTTGATAACTTTTATTAAATAGTTAGATCTTGTTTCTACTGAAGCCACAAAACCCAGGTTTCCTGGGTGCAATCTCTCTCTCAGTACAATATCTAAACAATTAAGTACTTCAGGTCTTCAACAAGATTGTTGAAACAAATACTTGTAAGCTAAGAAAATGATGTATTCAACTAGCTGCTTACATTATCTATCTTTGTGATTCTTTAGTTGGGATGTGGGCATGGCCTCCCTGGCATCTTTGCAGGTCTTAAGGTATATTGATCTATTCTCCCCTGTGGCATTTTGTAAATAATTCCTCAACTATATTGATTTCTCAAAATCTCAAACTGTCAGGGTGCTGGTCTAGTTCACTTCCAAGATTTCAATGCTGAGGTCCTTAGATGCCTCACCATACCAAATGTAAAAGTTAATCTTTTCAAGGAATCATCTCAAGGAACACTTACATCTAGGAGAGTTGGTTTCTTTGCTGGTGACTGGAGTGAAATTGACAAGCTGCTTCTTTGCGGAGATGTTGACCAGGATAAAACAACCAACAGTCATACAGAAAGTGAAGGTTATAATGGCTACGATATCATCCTGATGGCTGAGACTGTCTATGCATTATCTTCACTTTCTAATCTCTACAGGCTTATTAAGAAGGTCTACATCCAAAATCTTCTTTTTGCTGATTTTTCTTTATTTTACTCCAGTTTGCTGAATATTTATTATTGCTTACATACCAAAAACCTTTTGCAGTGCCTACGCCGCCCTGGAGGTGCAGTTTTCATGGCGGGAAAGAAGCATTACTTTGGTGTAGGTGGTGGCACAAGGCAATTTCTACGCTTGGTTACAGAAGATGGTAAGTTTGATTTTCTTCTTTTTGTTAACCACCGAGATATTTATTTGTATGGCATGCTTGTTTTGTGCCCTTATATGATGGCAAGATTGGAGAAAGAATCCCTAATTTTTATGTAGTTACCATGGATGTTTCATGTTTTCCTCTGTTTGTGTCACATTATGTGCTGTTTATATTAAATTTGTATATCAAGATTCCATCTAGGGTATTAGTTTTGCTTTGTTACTTTGAAGGCAAGCATCAATTACAGGTGTTTTAAATTAGTGAAATTAGCATCTTGCATGTGGAGCTGACGATTAAACTATGCGTGTTTAATGTATCACATGCCAAGACTAGACCAGCTATTGACGCTAAAATGCACAATTTCTTTGGATACATCATGTGGATTTCGTTTTACAGTTGCATATTTTATGGTATTCATGCATTGTTTGTACCCTTTTTTTTGTTGTCCTTTAGGCGCCATGCAATCTGACATGCTTGCTGAAGTTGCTGATGGATCATCCAATGTTAGGGAGGTTTGGAAATTATCATTCAAATAGACTAGCACAGCCCTTGTGACTGTTGAAGAAATTACAAACATGTATTGGGCTCCAAATTGGTAGAGTGGAAGTCTTAGTTTAGTTGTTTCTTATTCTGTTAATGTACCGTGACAGTTTAGTCTTGAGCGCATCTCTCTTTCCGAGTATTCCGAGTTCTTACGTTGAATAGAAGACCCTGTTTCTACTTTTGATAACTTATAGAAGTACTTGTTCGTTACCCTACATCTGGATTACGTTTCTTAAAGTCGTGTATCCTTTCCTCTGAAATTATGAATTCTCCATGATCTTCTCTTGTAGTATCTCATATTTTCTCTGACAAATGTAGCACTTTTTGAGTTTTTGTTGCCCATCGTTTCAAAGATTCTTAGTAATTCCAATGGCAGACAGAACTGATTTGAGTAACAACTGACAAGTCAGTAAAAAGGAACAAGAAACAAAATTGTGCTCCGATATTTCACCTTTCTTCTTTCCGTATGAAATGATACACACCATGCTGTAATGGCAACAAGGAAAGTTTTTCCAGTAAATACTCGAGGGGTACTCCAAACAAATAAATTGGAAGAGGGGTGAATGAGGAAGGGACACGGATGTGAAAGGATGGCTAGACCCATGTGGTATAAGGAATCAAATATTGTCCTTTTCTTCATATTTCAGTGTTTCTAATCTATCAGCATTGTACCACTTTGGGGTCATTCCACGTGCAATCTACTGTTCTTGTCCTCAATGATCTGCACCCATCTTGCAGTGTATATATCTTTGCCTTGCAGCTTTTCCCTTGTGCTTCAGTGATGGGCTTCCCGGATGCTGGAATCGGCAGCCGGACGGTCAGCTTCTTCCACTACCAGAGGCTGGAATGCGGGGACGATGGGGCAGCCCCGCGGCCCAGGTGGCGGTGGCTGCCACCTCTGAACGGTAAGGCGGCTTTCCCCTGTTTCTTTCATGTCAAGAAGCTCAAGTGGAGCAGGATCACCTCGGTCCTCCTGCCAAGGAAGGTTGCCGAGTTCTCTTCCAAGATCCGTCATGCCGGCTCGATGATGGATGCTGACGTGCGCCCGGCAATCATCTTCTCGTCGCAGTGGGGTTTTCCGGTGCTCTCCCGCCCATTGCTGGCCGGTAGCAAGGTCAAGAATTCCCATGGGAAGGGCTTCTGAGAAGCATGCTTCTGTCCCTTTTTCAAGTGTGATCTCTGTTCCTAGTTATATATGTGTGTATGGCATATCTGGCGTCTGGTGAACTAGTTGATCCTATAGATTGAGTTGTGTTTCTGCTGTCTGCATACTTCTGTTGGTCTGCCGTCAGGATCTGATCGTAGGCACTTTGCTAGTTGATCCTGCTCAGATATTGTGTGAAAATTTAGTGCAATCCAAGTTAATGCCGAGTGCAGGGCTCAATCGCGGTCGATCGTTGCGCCTTGTGATGCAAAATAAATAAATAAATAAATAAATAGAAGCATTGTAGTATATATAGAATACTAATATCCATGCATGGCTTTAAGCCTTAAAATCTTGAATCTTCAGCCGAAATGGCAGTATTTGATCCACGATTAGCAAAAATAGCATTTATCACGTGGAATTTGCAAAAATAGTGTCTTCATTGCACGGTTATCGCACATGAGTGACCAACGGCCGACATGTAAGCGATGCCACACGGTAACTGTACGGATTAGCCAAAACCGCACTGTCACGGTGCGGTGGAGGCAACATCGCATGGTCATTGTGCAGTAGGCACTACAGCAGCAATGTAGCATCACAATGCCACCGTGCAGTGGCATTGCAGCAGCACCATAGCAATTTTTAAGAAAAATCTAATTTATATATTTTTAGAAAATTTTAAATATAGAAAATAACTATAGCACTATTGTAGCAGATCTCTTGATTTTCATACCAGAGAACGGATAGAGTTTGAAGTTCATAACTTGAAAGGTTTAGAGATTGTAGAAAATCTGTGTTTGGAAGAGTTTTAGGTCCCTTGATTTTCGGAACGGATAGAGTTTGATGTCCGTGTTTGATGGAGACATGGTTTAGGGCGTTAGCCTATAATAGCAGGGAGAGGCTAAATGTTAAAGCAATATTTTTGGTGGAGTAGATTGAAGAGGCTCTTTTGTTTTGGCTAGGCTTTTATGGGTGCTTATGAGGGTACTTTGTAAATCCACAAAAATCCAGCAATAAACATCATCTTGAATCAATCTGGTTCTTGATTTGCTTAAAAAGTTACTAGTGATTGCATTTGGATTGAAGCTTACGACGACGTGCAAAGGTGTCGAATTGCTACTAGGAAAACAGAGGAAATACGAGTACTCGAAGGCGCTGGTTTCTCATAGGCACAAGTAATCAAGAGGTTTTGCTCATGGTGTTGAAGATTTTGACTACGTACAAACAGTTAAAGATCAAAGCTGAGCAATCGAGCAGGTGGTCAAACACTAAGCGATCAATTGAGCACTAAGTGGTCGAAACTTTCACCGAGCACTAAGAGATTTCAAAAAGCGAAGGCAATCATTCACCCCCTCTGATTGCGGTATTCGATCCTACATCTTAATTGTTGTAACTAAACCAGCTGTTGATTTGTTCTGCTGGTCTCTTCATTCTTGGATTGTTATTGAGCATGTTTTATGTTTTGATCTGAAATCTTGATTCAATGCAATGGGCACACTAATTCTAATGAATTGATAAGGAATTCTTCGTTCTGTTAATTATCTTCTTCTTTTGAGAGTGGCACTTGTTAATTACACGTGATTTGATTTCACGGGAATACAAGGGGCAAGAGGCGCTTGTCAATCTTCTTCTCCAAACAGATGACATACGGGGTTTTGATTTCACTGGTAATTCTAGGCAATGAAAAATTACAGATGTTCTTCCATTACAGGTGAAAATTTTTCCAGAGCTCCCAAACGGGCCCTCAGCCTTAAAAAAAAAAAAGCTCGATACTAGATAGAAAAGGAGAAAAACAGTTCAGTTCAGTACTTGTCCGCATGGCGGTATCTCTAGTGTGTCCGTCTCTTCGTAGAGCGGCGGATAATACCAATATGACTCGGGCACAACCACAAAGCTACTCGCAAAATAATTCACATTTGACTGCTCGATTCAACTTGTGGTAGAAGGATTGGAGGCTTTCTGGTTCTGATATTCATTTTCCTCACTTGCGCAGCTAGCTAAAATGGAAAGGATGAGGAAAGAGGAATCAGCAGAACTGAAAACACTGACAAGCTCAACACAGGATTCCTACATTCTAATATAGCATGTACCTGAACTTAGCGTGAACTGATTAGCACAGTCCACATGCATGTTAGCATAATAATAGCAAGCAGCCAAGCACAACCGCAAAACTAACCTTGCACCACGTGTGAGGAACATACAAGTAATTAATGATAGATAAGTACGTGGAATGTTTTTTAATTCATGCAATTTTTGTCCTGTTTATAGATTAAGTACGATCAATAGAAAGGAAAGCAAGAAATCTATCTTGTTGACAGTTGACACTTGCACCACAAACGTTATCCTTGGGAATACAAGTTACTTCTAGACTTTGAGTAAGAAAATTAGCAATGTGATAACCATAGCTAGTAACTGTAGTAATATTGCTGAATTTGGAAGAGCCACGGTTCTGTTGCCGATGGAAATCCGAAAAGTCATCAAGGATGCATTATTGTCCCCAGAATTAACACGAAATATCTTAAGTTATAAAGATATCCGCAATAATGATATCCATATGGAAACACAGGAATGGAATGAATATCAAAAGGAAACTATAAAGAAGCTTTTCAGTTTTTCATCCGAATTGTACTACACGTTTATCAAACACTGATAAAATAATATCTTGCGATGAATACACAACTTAGGGATCCAAACTTGCTCAAGGCATGATATGAACGTCTGGGTCATTTTGAAGAAAATATGATGCAGTAAATCATCAAATATTCTGCTTGTCACCACTTAAAATTAAGTGACATCCTTTAAACACACCAAATTTGTGTGTGAGGCCTTTGCTTAAGGAAGATTGACTACGAGACTCTTGTATGGTAAGATTAAGGATGAACTACCTGATTTCTTTGTGAGGTTTTAAGGGGATATTTGTGGACTTATTGAGCCCGTGTTGGGGCCAGCTTTTAGGTACGTACTAATAGATGCATCCAAGCTGATTATCCACTAGAAATCAATAGAAATCATGGGCTAAGCTGATTTTACAGATTATTGCGCTAAAAACCAAATTATCGGATCATAGGATCCAATCTATATGCATGGATAATGCCAATGAGTTCACATCCAAAGCATTTAACCATTATTGTATGGCCTTAGGAATAATGGTGGAACACTCTGTCCTACATGTTTATTGAAAAAAAATGGATTTGCAGTATCATTGATTACAGTGGCGGACCCAAGATTTTTAGAATGGGTGTTCGAATTTCGGAGCTAAGTTGTTCGAATATGTTGATACCGTAGCGTACCATCCCTCAAACACCTATACAACGATACATGTATGTAGATATAATAAAAAAAATACATAAATTACAGAAATTAATGATTTCTTATAAGGAAATGAGCGACATAAGGCGAGTATAATTATATGAATTAAACAACAAATTATAGAAATAAATGAAAGTTGTATATCTTATTGATCTTGCATTTTTTTTGCTATTCCCCATCAGTAAGAACTGTCCATCTAAGAGGAAATTGTATGTTCCTTTCATGGAGCAAAACAGACCAAAAAAGAAAATAAATGGAGTGAGGTGGAGCACACCTAGATCTGAAGAGAGGATGATGACAATAAGTTGGAGGTGCTACTCACTTCCCAATGCCACGCTCCCTCCCGGCTACCGCACTGCTCCCTTCCTGTTGCCCGCTCCATACCTTCGTGTTCGTTGTGTCACTGCCCTCTTGCTCGCGACACCTCTCTGCTCGCTCGTGTTGCCACACACTCACCTTGCACCACGCGCCGCCTCACGCATGATTGTCGTCACATCATGACACCACGTCCACGTTCGCTGGTCGTCACTCGCCTCTAGCCTGCACCTCCGCCCGTTCGCCACTCGAAGGCCGAAGCCGCCTCTCACACAGACAGCCACAAAATGAGAAATAGAACAAATGTTAGAATTTTGTTTATATCATTACCTCTTTGGACGTCAGGAGGGCTGAGGTGGAAAGAAAAATGAGTTTAATATATTACATGGGCTGCGCGCGAGATACGAGGAGTGCGGGCTGAATTTATATACAGATATAAAATATAGTTTTAACACAACTAATAGTATATATATCTAATATACCTATTATATACCTGATATTTTATAAAAAAAAAATTAGGTGTTCAGCTGAACACCCGTGACCCATATTGGATCCGCCGGTGATTGATTAGAAGAATCAAGCTGATTACCAGACCTTTACTCATAAGGTGTAAACTACCCACTACATGTTGAGACATGGTAATGTGCAATATCGGTAAGAGGTAGGAAAATGCTATTGTAGTTATAGCGGATTATCTTGGAAGTTATGATACACATCGTGTTTTGTCAAAGGAGGGTAGCGACGCCCATTCCATGGTGCGGGAGGAGAAGATGGCAGCCATCACATAGTCCAGATAGAACTAGGTAGCGACCATCTGGAACGAGGTGTCGGTCTCGTCGACCAGGAGGACGTACTGGATGGAGTAGAAGCCAAAGTCGGATTAGGTGACTTCGAGCCCACCGTCCCCCCCCCCCCATCATCGGCCTCCTCCACCTCTTCAAGAAGCCGCTCTACCATGCGCTGACTACGCTTGCGGCGATGCACGACGAGGTGCTCCTTCTCTGCTTTGGCTCCCGCGGGCATGACAGTAAGTCCGCGCTGAGGATGTCGCACCATAGCCCACATTATCGGGCTAGATTGGACTGGCAAGACCATCGTATATACCTATAGATCAGGTCAGTGCTTGTATCACACAACATTATCGATACGCTATGTCCTAAAACAGAGATTCCTTCCTCCCTTGCTAGCTAGTATCACTGAATTCTGATGACGATGTACTTGTCCATGAACTGCGACGTGTTCATGGCGATCAGGAGGAGGTTTGCGGGAGGAGGTACGGTTGAGTAATTAGGAGGGAATCAAGCCGTGCCCGCTTTGCGTTGTGCTCTTTGTTGGGCTTAAAAATAAATGAATAGATCCAAAATGAATTTGCCCGCTTGCCCAGTTGAATCCACGAACGGAGTCGTGGGCCTAGATGGAGAGGAAGCTACGCGTCTGGACCAAACGCAACCCAACGGAGAGATGGCGGAGCGGCTCCACGCCGATGCACGACGCGGCGGCCGCTTGGCTGCTGCTTCCACCTGGCTCGTCTCGCCGGCACGCCGCCCGAGGGTTCGGAGGCTCCACAGATCGCGTCGAAAGCCTGCGCCACGCTTGCAGGCTCCGCCTCCCGCGCAAGGTAATTCCTTCTCCTATCACGGCGCTTGCAAGGCTCTCGATGCAACCGGCGCAGCTACCGACGGCGAAGCATACACGGTGGCAGAAGCGGAACTAGGAATCAAATTAATTACCTAGACTTCCAAGACCAAGAAACAAAAATACATAAAGAATTAGTGTAAAAATCACAAAATTTAGCTTCAATCCAAAATGAATTGGCTCAGTCTGAGACTTGAACTGTGGTTGGTTCCGTGCTTAACGGTGATCGGACGGTTAGGGGTACCTAGCCCCGACTGACACCGATGGGTCCGCCCCTAACGGTGATCATCTTACTCTACAAATTATCGCCCGGGCCACTCCGATAATGGCATCTACGTGCCTAGTAACTAGTCACCTGTTCGTGCGTTGCAACGAAATTTATTAGATATATAAATAATTTTGCTATGAAAGAGAGCTACTCTGATCAATTTAAAAGTAGAGAGTGATGAGAAATTAAGAATAGGATGGTTGGAGGAGAAGAGATGTACGACCACCAACTCATTCATTTATAATAGTAAAGAATTATTGGACCATTCTGACCGTGGCACTTCACGTGCCTAGGGTAGGGCTGTAAACGGGCCGAGCTCGAGCAAGCCCAGCCTGCCAGGCTTGAGCTCGATAGAAGCTCGAGCCGAGCCGAAGGAAACGGTCAAGCTTTGAGGTGAGCTCGAGTTCGGCTCGAACGAAGCTCGAGCTCGGCTCGAAGAAGCTCGTGTAGGCTCGGTTGGACAGTGCAAGCCGTTTGAATGTGCACTCAGATAGTCAGATTGAACAGCACTACAGCAGCAGCAATATTTATTTTAACAGCAGCAATATTTGTAGCAGGCTAGCAGCAACAGCAGCAATCAAAGTATTAACAACAGCAGCAGCATCAATATTTGTAGCAGCACTCAGATTATTAACAAATAACAGCAGCAGCAAATATATTTATAGCAGGCTAACAGCATTACAGCAACAGCAGTCAGCAGCCAACATACAAATATACAATCACATTATTAACAACACTACAACAGCAGCACTGCAGCAGCAGTATTTGAACTGAAAACAGCAGCACTCAGATAGTCAGAATCTTACAAAATAACAGCAGCAGCAGTAATAGGAGTACAGACAAGTTCATAATAGAAGTACAAGACCACAGACCACACTGTCCACACACATAGCACATATGAAGTTCACAAATCACAGAGTTAACAGCAGCAGCCGTAATAGGAGTACAAGACCACAGACACACACATGGCACATTGGCACATATCAAGTTCACAGACCACAGAGTTAACAGCAAAAGCAGTAATAGGAATACAATACAAGACCACAGACCAGCAGTAGTAACCATAAATCAGCGAAAAGGTGTCTCATCTTCTTCCAATAGCCACAAAATGCTTTCACTATTGGCAAAGAAAGTAATGTGGTTAGTGGTGCAAAAAACTTGAGATTTTATAAAGTTGAACAAGTAAGAAAAGCATACCTGCTATTTTTAAGAAGACATAATCACTAATTGCTACCCACAATAGAAAGTTCATTCGAAGTTTCGATTGATGACAACGGAATTGAATTAGAATCATCCTCCTATGTAAAAACATAATATAAACAAGGATTAGATCAAGACTTCAATTATTTGGTTTAAAAACAGCATACATAAATTTACCAAATGTGATGGTTTGTGGTGGCCTCCTCTAATCCAACTAGAGGCACACACCAAAGCCTGCACTGTTGATGGGAGTAAAGAGCTACGATAATCATCAATCACTCGACCTCCAGTGCTAAAAGCTGACTCTGATGAGACTGTGGTAATAGGAATAGTGAGAACATCTTTAGCCATCCTAGCCACTGCTGGATACTTCAATTCATTCATCCTCCACCACTGAAGTATATCAAATTTGTCCACTGCTACAACTTCAACCGGATCATCCAAGTACTTCATTAAATCTGATTTTGACGGATGAGTAGCATGTTTGGCTTTCATAAACTCTTGGAATTGGCTAGCAGTTGAGAAACTACTGCTTGAAGTAGCAGCAGATGTACTAGTGCATTGAGAAGAATCATTGTTCATGCTTTTTTTGTACTCACTTTCATATAAAGCATACAACTCATGTAATGCAGATTCAACAGATGCAAGTTTTTGTGGAAGATCAATTTCTGAGTACAAAGAAGGAAATGTGAATTGAATCATGCCCATCTTAAATCTTGGGTCTAGAATTGCAGCAATTGCAAATAAAGTGTTGCATTCTGGGCCCCAATACTTGTCAAACTTGTCTACCATTGCATCAGCCATTTTTCTAAGAGATTCATCCCTAGACAATAACAATTTGCCTACTGCCTTCTTAATATCAACAATATGGGGATAAAACAAATTGGAGGTGGGGTAGGTTGAACCTGAGAACTCCTCTGTAGCCAAGTGAAAAACACACAACACGTCTTTGACTTGTTCATACAAATTCCAATCCACCTCTGTTGGCTGCCATCTATAGTTAGCATCTCCAGCGGCATACACATCAATAGCAGCTCTATAATGAAAAGCAGAATCTAACATTTTATATGTTGAACCCCACCTAGTGCACACATCAAGAGTCAATCCCTTTCTACGCTGAAGGTTAAGAGAATCAATATCAGCATTGAACTTATATGTCCGATTATTAGATTTCTTGATGTATTTGATAGTCTCCCGAACTTTGTCAATTAAAGGTTGAATAACCTTAAGACCATCTTGAACAACCAAATTTAGAATGTGAGCACAACAGCGGTTATGAAGGAACTTTCCTTTAAACCAAAGGGCACCTCGGTTTGTAAACTTGGCAAGCAACAATCTAACTGCAACATCATTACTCGAGGCATTATCAAATGTGATGCTAGCTATCTTATCCTCAATTTTCCATGCAGCCAAACAATCAGAAATGGCATTACAAATGACTACACCAGTATGGGGAGGCTCCAACTCTAAGAAGTTAATGACACGACAATGCATTGACCAATTTTCATCTATGTAGTGTGCAACTAGGCTCATATAACATAGAGTTTGATTAGACGTCCAAAGATCACATGTCAAACTGATCTTCTTGATATCCTTAAAACCCTTCTTCAGTACTTCCTTCTCAGATTCATAGAGCTTCATGCATTCATTTCTAATAGTGACTCTAGAGATCTTTTTGTATGAAGGATTTAGTGATTTCAGCAAAGCATTAAACCACATATACTCCACAATACTGAATGGTAACTCATGAACAATGATCAACTTGCAAATAAGTTCACGAATTTTTGTAGGATCATAATAACCAGGGACAGCAACATAAGGAGTATCAGTATCAACATCACCTTCCTCAGTGCTAGGAAAATTGATGGTCATTAGCTGCTTGGATTTCTGCTGAAGCTTGTAATAATCACATTGCTCAAGATGCCTCTTGAAATGTGATGTAGTCCACTACTATTCTTTGTTAGCAAAGCTCCACAGGCCTTGCATTTCACCTTGCTTTCCATCTGTCCTCTTTTTTTCTTCGATGGAACTTCACACTCGTCAAAGAAATTCCATATTGCGGACTTCTTCTTCCTAGTGGGTTTCGTTGGTCCATTCTCTCGACCCTCCACTTGCACATTTTCTGTTGCTGCTGCAGTTGCCGGTGAAGGACTACATTGTTCTATTGATTGTGCATTTTCAGACATCTACAACATTTCATATACTATATCAGCAAGAATGAAAAAGAAACTGATGGTATGAACACAAGCATATACTAAATCAACACAAGCATATACTATCATCAGCCAGTTCATATACTAAATCAACACAAGCATGATTTATAATATTTATAGTAACTCAACACTCTGTCTGTCTGTCATACTCTGTCATATTAAATCAACACAATATTGGACGCAAATCGCATTAGCACATTGTTCATACAGTCAATCAGAATCAGTCATACTCTTTTCATATTAAATCAACACAATATTGGACGCAAATCGCATGAGCATCGTTCATACTGTCATACTAAATCAACACAAATCGCAACAACAAAAAAAAGGAGAGTTCATGAGCATCGTTCATACTCTGTCTCACTGTCGGGGGCTCGGGGCCGAGGGCGTCGAGGGCTGCCGGCGGCGTCGAGGGCGTCGGGGGCTCGGGGCCGAGGGCGTCGGGGGCTCGGGGCCGAGGGCATCGGGGGCTGCCGGCGGCGTCGGGGGCTCGGGGCCGAGGGCGTCGGGGGCTCGGGGCCGACCGGCCGAGGGCGTCGAGGGCGTCGGGGGACGGGGGCTCGGGGCCGACCGGCCGAGGGCGTCGAGGGGGTCGGGGGACGGGGGCTCGGGGCCGATCGGCCGAGGGCGTCGAGGGCGTCGGGGGACGGGGGCTCGGGGCCGACCGGCCGAGGGCGTCGGGGGACGGGGGCTCGGGGCCGAACGGCCGAGGGCGTCGAGGGCGTCGGGGGACGGGGGCTCGGGGCCGACCGCCGGCGGCGTCGAGGGCTTGGGATCGGGCCGTCGGGGAGGATTAGGGCTAGGGTTTCGGACTTTCTCTGCGTCGGCGCGTCGCCTCGCGAGAGTGGGGTGGGGAGACGGAACTCAGATCTGGATCTGGATCTGGATGACTGGATCTCTGGGGACTTGGGGAGTGGAGTCGTGGCCTCGTGGGGACTTGTGGACGACCGACTGACCGAGTTCACCGAGACACCGAGCCACCGAGGGAGTTGGGGACTGGGGAGTGGGGTCGGGGTCGGGGAGGGTCTCGAGGGGACTGGGGACTGGTGGCCCGTGGCTGACTCCCGAGTCCCGACTCGGTCCGAGCTTTTTCGAGCTATTCGAGCTCGGCTCGATCAGGCTCGCGAGCTTACCACGAAGCTTGAGTTCGATTCGTTATAAGCTCGAGCCGAGCTCGAATCGAATCTATAGCGAGCCAAACTCGAACCGTTCACGAGCCTCGAGCTTTTTTTACAGCCCTAGCCTAGGGTCGATCCATCTACTCTACAGATTTCATACCGTTTTAACGGCGGCACATACGTGCCTAACAGGTTCTACATGGTCATCACCTGCATATTTCCTGGCGTTCCTAGGGCGCGCCACATGCGCCTAGCGGCTTCTACATTATCTACAAAACATGCCGTTTCAACGGCGGCGCACATGTGCTTTACAGGTTACAGGTAACATGCAAATTAACACGCAGTTTCGGCGGCGGCACGCATACGACTTACAGGTTTCAGTCGGTCTACAAAACATACCGTCTCGACAGCGACGCACACGAGCTTTATAGGTTACGGGTGGTCTACAAAACATGCCATTTCGACGGCAACGCGCCCACGACTTACAGGTTAAAGGTGGTCTACAGAACATGTCGTTTTGACGGTGGCACACGTGCCTTACAGGTTATATATATAAGCTCATCACAGACGGTTTTGTGAAACCGTCTCTAATGAGCACTATTACAGACGGTTGTAATTTGGAGGACGTCTGTGGTATTTGTGGCGGGAAAATGGATTATCACAGACGGTTATTAACTATGAACCGTCTGTGATACGTTTGTATCACAGACGGTCTGTATTAAAAACCGTCTGTGATAATCCCAGATTATCACAGACGGTTTTTAAATAAAAACCGTCTGTGATAACCTTGTTATCACAGACGGTTAATAATTAAAAACCGTCTGTGATAATTCACAGACGGTTTTTTATTAAAAACCATCTGTGATAATGTCAGTAGGCATTTATTGCGCTGCTCAGACCGCATCTGTCTTCATTTCGATCCAGATCTAGCCACTGCTGCGCACTTTTTCACTCGGGAGGAAGCTAGGCGATTTCAGGCCTTGTTAATTTGGTGGGAAGAGGCAGAGATTGAGCTTTGAAGATTCATACTTTGCTGGTTGTTCTAGATATGGTTAGTAATGCAATTTATTTTTTTCTTTAATTGCATTACAATTTAGTTCTAAGTAATCCATGAGTGGTTATTGAAGATGGTTAATTTGCAAAATTGTTGGTTATATAATAGCTGTTGTGTTTGTAATATGAATCTAGCAAATAAAGTCTCAATATAATAAATGTGGCCGGTATATATGTAGTTATAATTAGTTAATCTAGATTTTAATACTAAGTTGTTATATATGTACGTAACGTAGGACCGAAGCTGGATGTATGCCGCGAGCCGTGTGAGTGAAGAGTACATTAATGGCGTTTCTGCTTTTATAAGAGCTGCCGAGGAGGATATGTTGAATAAGGGGGCGATATATATGTGCTGTCCATGCACTGACTGCGAGAATGTGAAGATGTTTAAGAACCGAGGGCAAATTGAATCGCACTTGATTCGGAGAGGTTTCAAAAAGGATTATACGTGTTGGACCAGTCATGGCGAAGTGAATGATCATATGCCGCCGGATGACATCGCCGGTGAAGTGAATGATATGCCCCCGGATGACATCGCCTGTGAACTGAATGACATGCCGCCGGCTGATGTCGATTGTGGGTCGGATTCGGATAGGTTGCACGATGATAATCTGGATCAGATGCTTCGCGATGTTGAAGAGAACTATGATGAGAGAGAGTATGTTAAATTCCGTGGCTTGATGGAGGACTCAGAGAAACCTTTGTACACGGGATGCAAGTACACGAGGTTGTTGGCCGTGCTTGAACTGTTGAAATTGAAGGCAAGCAACGGTTGGTCGGACAAGAGTTTCACGGCGCTGCTAGGTCTTTTAGCGGACATGCTTCCGGATGGAAATGAGTTGCCTAAAACCACGTATAAAGCCAAGAAGGTTCTTTGTCCGTTGGGAATGGAAGTAGAAAGAATACATGCATGCCCGAACGATTGTATCCTCTACCGTAAAGAGTATGCAAACATGCATGTATGTCCGGTGTGCAACGCATCCCGATACAAACGTAACAATCAATCAGTTGATGGCGAGGGAACAGAGGCGAAGAAAGGACCTCCTGCTAAGGTGACATGGTATTTTCCTATAATTCCCCGTTTGAAAAGGTTTTTTGCAAATCCAAAGGAGGCAAAACTGCTGCGTTGGCACTCGGAGGAGCGCAAGAAGGATGGAATGATAAGACACCTTGCTGATTCCGCGCAGTGGAGAAACATCGATAGGAGTTTTGCAGAGTTCGGTGCAGAACCAAGGAATATAAGGTTTGGACTGAGTACAGATGGAATGAATCCTTTCAGTAGCATGAGCAGCCGACATAGCACATGGCCCGTGACTCTCTGCATCTATAACCTTCCTCCTTGGTTGTGTATGAAGCGAAAGTATATTTTGCTGTCGATACTTATCCAAGGGCCAAAACAACCTGGGAATGATATCGATGTGTTCCTAGCACCGTTGGTGGAAGATCTAAAAGTAATGTGGAACGAAGGGGTACAGGTATGGGATGCGTACAAACGAGAGAACTTCACTCTGCGCTCCTTATTGTTCTGCACCATAAATGATTATCCTGCCCTTGGTAACCTATCGGGCCATAGTACAAAAGGTGTCAAAGCTTGTACTCACTGTTTAGATGGTACCGAGAGTGTGTGGCTGAGACACTCACGCAAAACCGTCTACATGCGTCACCGCCGGTTCCTTCGGAGGGCTCACCCATACCGCAAGATGAAGAAACAATTTGACGGAGAGAAGGAAGATGGTTCAGCTCCAAGGCATTTAAGGGGACGCGAGGTTTATGATATGGTTAAGGATTTAGATGTTGTCCTCGGAAAGGGACGTAAATTGAGGGCTCATGAGAAGAACACCTGGAAGAAGAGATCAATATTTTGGGACTTACCTTATTGGGAGTACCTAGATGTTCGGCACTGCATCGACGTCATGCACGTAGAAAAGAATGTGTGCGACAGCTTGATTGGTCTCTTACTGAACATCCGTGATAAAACAAAGGACGGTGTCAACGCACGGCTTGACTTGGCTGACATGGACATCAGGCCTGAGTTAGCACCGACAAGCACTGATAATGGACGAACGTACCTTCCCCCTGCGTGTTACACTCTGTCCAAGGCTGAGAAAACAGAACTGTGCCAGTGCTTGCATGGTGTGAAAGTTCCGTCTGGTTACTCCGGCAACGTGAAGAAACTTGTTTCGATGCAAGATTTGAAGTTAAATGGCATGAAGTCTCATGATTGTCATGTGCTGATGACACAGATGCTCCCTATTGCAATTAGAAATATTTTGCCGATCAAAGTCCGAGAGACAATCATGAGGCTATGTTATTTCTTTAACACAATTGCTCAGAAGGTCATCGATCCCGAAGGACTAGATGCTCTGGAGGACGAGGTGGTGATGACTCTATGTCACCTTGAAATGTATTTCCCTCCTTCGTTTTTCGATATCATGGTCCATCTCGTTGTTCACGTTGTGTGGGAGATAAAAATGTGCGGGCCCGTATTCCTACGCAGCATGTACCCATTTGAGAGGTTCATGGGAATTCTCAAGTCCTACGTACGGAATCGTTCTCGGCCGGAGGGCAGCATCGTCGAAGGTTATGCAAGCGAAGAGGTGATTGAGTTTTGTGTCGATTATATGGCTCAGATTCAACCGATAGGTGTCCCTCAATCTCGTCATGAAGGGAGGCTGAAGGGTCTCGGAACTATCGGAAGGAAAGCAATCACTCCAGATATGGACACGTATACTCAAGCCCATTTCACGGTGTTGCAACACATGACTGAAGTGGCGCCTTATGTGAAAATGTGTGACAATTTTGAGATGTATATGTGAAAATGTATGATGTAGTCAATTTTGAGATGTATATGTGAAAATGTGTGATGTAGTCGATTTTGAGATGTATATGTGAAAATGTGTGACAAAATGTATATGAGTATTGGCATTTATGTATATGTGTGATGCACATGTGATGGTTGATATGAATGCAGCTGGTTGGTGTTGTATATGAATGCAGCTGTTTGGTGGTGGATATGAATGCAGCTGTGGTTATTGGTGTTGTCTTAATAACTACAGTCGCAAAGGCTTATCACAGACGGTTTTAAACTTAGAACCGTCTGTGATATCAATAAAACAGACGGTTCTAAGTTTAAAACCGTCTGTGATAATATGACTATCACAGACGGTTATACACTTAGAACCGTCTGTGATATTTATACTATCACAGGCGGTTTTAGACTTGGAACCGTCTGTGATATTAATATCACAGACGGTTTTTGAGTTAGAACCGTCTGTGATAACCTCCCTATATATACCCTCTGGCTAGGGTTTTCCCTGTGCGCTGCGCAGTTATTCGATCTAGATCCAAGTAAATCCCGAGCCCGTCGTCGCCTCCGCCTCCCCGAACCCTCGTCGGCCGCCTCCTCGAGCCCCTCGCCGGCCGCCTCCGTCGAGCCCCTCGTCGCCTCCGCCTCCTCGAGCCCCTCGTCGCCTCCGCCTCCCCGAACCCTCGTCGACCGCCTCCCCGAGCCCCTCGCCGGCCGCCTTCGTCGAGCCCCTCGTCGCCTCGGCCTCCCCGAGCCCCTCGCCGGCCGCCTTCGTCGAGCCCCTCGTCGCCTCGGCCTCCCCGAGCCCCTCGTCGACCGCCTCCGTCGACCCCCTCGTCGCCTCCGCCTCCCCGAACCCTCGTCGACCGCCTCCCCGAGCCCCTCGCCGGCCGCCTCCGTCGAGCCCCTCGCCGGCCACCTCCCCTCGATTACCGACTGCATTGTGAGCACTTTCTGTGATGGACTAGGGTTTACTGCAGTAGCTTAATTAGTTTGCTATTTGGTACATTAATTGTTTACTACAGTTGCTCGATGATGATAAAATCATATACTGAGATTGGTTCATTCAGTGCTTGAGCTCTAATAGCTGTCGGTTCATGCAGTTTTCAGGTTATAGCATGTTATTAAATTGATCTGTTCGGATTTAATCTTGACAAGTTAAAAGACTGAATTATTGGGCAAAGTTAACTTGTGTGGTCTTGATCTGTATGAATACTGTTGTTTGAATATATGCATGCTAAATATATCTTGATCTTGAGATTTTAGAGTTTGTATCTAGAGCTCAAAATACTGAATTCATTATTTGGCATAACCAATCAAGGAAGAGTATATGATTTAGTAGCGGGACGGCCAAGATTAATCTTGTGCAACCCTACAATTTGAGAGCACATATTCATGTTGAGACTGTTATTGATTCTATTATTGATGCTTGTTGCTTGTTGCTTCATATTGCTACCATTATATATGTATATATGTAGGTATGTATATGTATATATGTAGGTATGTATATGTATATGTATGTATATACACATATAGTATGTAGTATATAGTATAGGCACATAACCCCTCTCTGTGTCCACATCACCCCCTCCCTTCTCCCCCTTCCCTCTACTCCTCTCCTCTCTTCCGAACATTGAGCATCATGTTTGACTTTTCGTGCTTCCTCACTTTGAATATTCTCATCTTATCTTAATAGACCCACAAAATGAGCAACATGTCACCCGCGCATTCTTCATCATCATCGCCGGAGGCGTCCGCTCCAACATCAAGACGCCAAGGAAGAGGGCTATCAAAGAAGCCTCAGAGCCGACAGACCATCACAGCGGTAAACGCAGCTGGGGTCCCTATCCTTCCTAAGCAAGCGGTAAACGCATTCCGAACCATGGTCGGAATAGTTGCACGACAACGAATTGAGATCACATACAATTCGTGGAAGAACGTGCCTGACACTCGGAAACGTGACCTGTGGACCGAAATCTTGGCATCGTTCGAGTTCCCAGAAGAACACTTACACGCTGTGGAACGACAAACCTACCAAGCGGCGTGCAAAGCATGGAAGAACTTCAAGAGCACGCTTGTCAGGAAATACGTGGAGACGGACGAAACGCCTTTTACTAAATACCCATTCCTGGAATCACAATGGGAAGAGTTCAAGGCGATGAAAACGACCGAAGAATTCAAAAGTACAAGTGTGGCGCACAAGGCCCTCCAGGCAAAAAACACGCACCCCCACAGACTTGGCACAGCTGGGTATGCGGGTAAAATCCCGCAGTGGAGGTTGGAGGATGAGCTGGCAGCTGCAGAGGACATCGCCCCGCCGTTTTCCAATATCCCGGATGACCGCGCTCGAAATTGGCTTAGAGCAAGGTCATCTACAACGACATCGGGGGACGTCTCCTTTCGAAACCCTGCAGACCAGCAAGTGTCCCAGCGCCTGGTAAGATATCGATCGAACTACGTAGCTTGTAATTACTCCACAACTTCGTACGAATTGAAATGACATGTCGTGCTCTTGCAGGAAGAGCTGAGTTTTGAATCTACCCTGGGATCATTCCAGGGAACAAGGGAGAATGATATGCTCTCCGTGGCCCTGGGAAACAAGGAGCACCCGGGTCGTACGAGAGGCCTTGGGCTTTACGTTCCTTGGAAACATGGTTTCCAAGATGACTCCGGAATGTATCGGCGTAGGAAGAGAAACAAAGCCGAGCGTGAGGAGCAGCTACGAGAAGAGATCAAGAAATCTCTTCGAGAGGAGCTATTTGCTCAGATGGGTGAAGTAATCAGAGAAGAGGTGCGGAAACAGACAGAAAGTCAGCAGGCCGCCACCGCCGCTGCTATGCTAGGTAGCCCGCACAACCGTCCGAGTAGCTGCGCGTCCAATCCGACGCATACCCAGTCCAAATTTCCTGTGGACGACATCCTGGTAATAATTATTACCTCTCGAATGCTTGCTCCATTGGTAGGCCTATTCGAGTAGCTAATTTTGTATCGTTATGTAGGAGCCTACGAACTGCAAGCTCCAAGTGAGATATGGCGCCATTCCCTTGTACGCTGCTTGGGGCCAGGCATATTCGTCTGGTAACGGGGCCATGGTGCACGGCCAAGCTTTAGCGCCAGGCTTCGCAAAAGTTAATGTGGATGGTGTGTATGTCAATTTTGAGGTGGTCCCGCTACCGAAGCCCCCCAACGACGAGATCGTGACTCTAGGACAGGCCATTGGAACATTCATCCAGTGGCCCAAAAGCGACATCTTCCTGGAGGCTTCTTCACCGGTGGCAGGACCAGAGCAACATGCACTGGTGCCATCTCCAGTACAAGACCAGTCGGTTCCACCACCGGATACTACAACGGTGCTATCTCCACGGGCCCTATTCTCGCCAGAGCAACTTGCACCGCTGCTACCTTCAAAGTCGACTTCCGTGAAGTCGACCCATAGCCGAGGCAGCAAGGCCAGCAAGGGCAAAGCAAAGAAGACCAATGATGATCTTCCGTACCACCCTTTGGCCCGCAAATTCGTGCTTGGCGAGCCGTTGCTCGAGCAAAAAGCCCTCCAAAAGCTACCATATAGTTGCATGCAATTGCACACGTGGTATATGCAGCAGTCCAATAAGCCAGAGGGAGAACGGACTTCAAGTATCACTGTCAAATTCTCCGAGGAAGATTTACACCACAATCTTCAAGAGTGTACATTCGTGGTCGCCTTTGAGGATTTATTCGAGCTGTTCATGCTCAACGCTCTTGACGTCTCAATCGTTCGATGCTGGACGCTGTAAGTGTGTACAATCACAGTCTCCGTTAATGTCATACCGATAAATGCCATATCTAATTTTTTGCTTTCGTGTGTATATATATAGACACATGCTGATTAAAGCTAGAGTATCGAACTCATCAGCTGGTTTCTTGGACCCACAATTGGTCGCCAAGACTACCATCGACGTGGAGGCATCCCTCGTCGAGAGGTACATTGCATCAGGCCTGCTGAGTTGTCGCAATAAGGACTATGTACTTATGCCCTTCAATCAGAGCTTTCATTGGATTTTAATAGTAATTGTACCAAAATGGAACAAGGTATATTACCTTGATTCCCTAAGTAAGAATAAAATGGACTTCACAATTGTCGGCCAAGTAATCGATAGGTAAGCACATATTCCCCATACATATCTACATTGTACTCTTTCTTTCCTTCCGAATGATTAAGGTTAACCTTTTCGAATTACGTAGGGCGTTCGCGATGTACATTGAAAAGGGAGGTGACTCGAAGCGCGGGGCCAACGGCCTGCTGACACATGTTCGAGATTTTAAGGTATTCGCTATTTCACATTAATTAATCCTATGCAACAGATGGTACTAATGCCTTTTGAACTAACACATTCCATTTTTTGCAGTGCCACCAGCAGCAGCCGGGCAACACATGTGGATACTACGTTTGCCAACATATGGAACTACTCCTCGATTCCTCGAGGGTCACCAATCGCAAGGTTTGTCACTCTTCCCATAATTACTTCATACTTATCACGTTACATATATATGTACATTGATATTCCTATCGACAGGCTGTATCAATCCCGTCAACTGCATTGAAACAGTCTGAGCTTCGAGAGGTTCAATCAGAGTTAGCGTTCTTTTTGCTGACTCAAGTCATACAGCCAGAAGAACGGTTCCACTGCGCACACTGATTTCCTATTGGTCTTATCACTAAGTGTAAATGCAGTGTAGATCTTTTGTAACTGTGCATTTGTTAATGGATATTTCAGTTCAATTCAATTAATTGATTTGCGAAATGGATGCATGCTTTATGTCTGTGAGATGAAGTGCGATGTCAATTGGATGTTTTATGTCTGCGAAATGTACCTGAAAGCAAATGAGATGTGTGAATTGTATGTTTTTTGTCTGTGATTATCTGCTTGTTTCAGAGGGCATGGCTAGCATTTCCTGAGGCTAGCCAATAAACAGAAATAGATTTTGGTTTAGGAGGAAGGAATATCACAGACGGTTTTTAAGTAAAAACCGTCTGTGATATGTATCACAGACGGTTTTTCATTAAAAACGGTCTGTGATTATTAGATATCACAGACGGTTTTTAATTAAAAACCGTCTGTGATATCTGATAATCACAGACGGTTTTTAATTAAAAACCGTCTGTGATATCTAATAATCACAGACGGTTCGAAAACCGTCTGTGATAACCTTCGATCATCACTGACCCATAAATTCAGACGGTTCAGAAAACCGTCTGTGATGACGTTTCTGAACCGTCTGTAATGTCGATTTCTGTAGTAGTATACAAATGGTCTACGAAACATGCCATTTCAACGACGACATGCGTGCGTGCCTTACACAAGTTCCTGACGGTCTACAGAATGTCATTTCGACGGTGGTGCATTCCCCTGTACCAATGAATATTGCATCACGATACACAACCCGTGTGAAGGCAGCTTAGTGGATGAGAACAACCAAAAAGAAAAGAAAAGAAATGTAACACCCCGTCTACTCTCTGGGCCAGAATATTACCACCACTGCATACTCTTACCACTTCATCATCAACTAGAAGAATTTAAGCCAACATTAAATTTATTTATTTTGCTGTGTTCAGTTACATCATAGCATTTTTAGCGATTACTCTAGCATACTAGTAAGACTAAGATACACTGAAAGGTAGTATAAGGACTGCTGCTGGTTCGTGCAAGTTATTCATATGCTACTCCCGCCCGTGCATGTCGTCCTCAACGGTCACCTAAAAACAACAACGAAGCAAGAGTGAGTGAGTGAGTCCACCGACTCAGCAAGTACAAAGCAAAACAACAAATAACAGGTTCATTCATTAGACCATAATCATTCTAGTTTCATTAACCACTTTCCCTTTAACCACTTCAAGTTCTGATGAACCATTCATCATGCATATGCACATGCACTTCTCTCTTAACTCTTTAGCCTATACCGGTATAGCAGAGCGAGCACCCGTCGATACTCACCCAGGTCCGCTTGTTTCCATGCGGGGATCACAAGCCCGTCCTTTTTCATACAGGGACCACAGTAGCCCGTCATTCTCATACGGGGACCTCAAACTCCACTCCTGTGAAGCATCTACTCAACGTGGACCAACACTATCTCTTTTCATGACATGCATGCAATGCAAGTTCTCCATTTATGGATATCAACATGCCATGTCTCAACGTTCCTTATTCATCAT
This sequence comes from Dendrocalamus latiflorus, assembly GCA_017311315.1. Taxonomy (NCBI): domain Eukaryota; kingdom Viridiplantae; phylum Streptophyta; class Magnoliopsida; order Poales; family Poaceae; genus Dendrocalamus; species Dendrocalamus latiflorus. The sequence continues at coordinate 23,950,528 of CM029657.1, forward strand.
TTCTCATCATGCACCCGGAAATAGTAAATTTACCCCAACATGGTAAGCAAGGCATCATTCACCCTTCCCCCCTCTAATGTCATACCAATCTTACAAATGTGAGTATGACCAGTGTGAGATATATCGACATATCTATGCCATTTTCCACCTGCACTTGATCCTTGCCGTGATACTTCTGACGAACACAAAGCTTGTCCAGGTCTGCAGTAATATGGTTCGTTGCGCCAGTATCTATGTACCAGTTCGTGTCCACGCCATAGGATGGAGCTGTTCCCAATACCACAACATGATTCTCCTCTGCCTGATAAGAGTGGTCAAAACGGTGATAGCATTTCAGTGCTATATGACCCATATATCCTACCACAAACTTGGCACTGAGGACGATTTGCATTACGCCTGGGACTAGAGTTGTTGGAGTTTTGCTTGCCACGACCACCTCCATTGTTTCTTCCTCTGCCCCTTGAGCCGTCTCGACCTCCCTGATTACTACGCATCACATTGTTTGCTGTGATCTGAAACACGCTACTTCGATGTTGCTTGCGCATTTCAAAACTCAGCATGTGTGCATACAAAATCAGTGAGGGAGATTGGCTCCGTGCTAGTAGCGATGGATGTCACTAGAGAATCGTAGTCCTCACCAAGACCGGCAAGCATATATGACACAATCTCATCATCCCTCAATGGCTGTTCTATTGCTAACGAGATATCTGCAAGGCTCTTGACCTTGTTAAAATAGTCAGTAATGGAAAGATCACCTTTCTTGACGGTGGACAGCTGCATGCGGATCTGCATGATCCGTGCTCCGGAGCCCGACGCGAACATACGCTCGAGGGCTTCCCAAACTTCGGCCGAAGTTGTGAGGAAGAGCACTTGGCCAAGGATCTCCTCTGAAAGAGAGGAGAGAAGGGCTCTTAGGACTAGTTGGTCTTGTTGAAGCCACTGCTGAAACGCCGGATTTGGCACTGGTGTAGCGCCTTCAGTCGTCGTCTGAGTGATCATCTCGGCGGGACGACGGATGCCGCTGACATAGCCAAGCAGAAATTGAGCCTTCCACAGCAAGTAGTTGGTGTGTGTCAGTTTGACGTTGATCAGGTGGCCGAACGAACGGAGTCAGCAACAATTCTGTAGCGGAGGCGGCGCCGGAACTGGTCATGGAAGCAGCAGTGGACATCATATTGCTCGAGGTGGTGCTGAGCTCTGATGACATGTGAAAATGGAAGAACAAGAGTGGGAACAACAGTAAACACCGAAAATACAGCAGTAGATGCGGATCGAGAGCAGAACGTGTAGCGAGATTGTCTTGCCCGTTCCTGCTTCTACGCTAGAGCCTGACTAGGGACTTACAACAGTTATACAATGTGTGCATATGAAACAGATAAAAGCATCACTATTTCGACACAATGCACCTCGAAGAAGGATATCACACCTCTACTGCAAAGGATGAAGTAATTAGAGCATTCTAAAAAAATAACTAGAGAGATTCGTGCATTTGTGTGACAGTAGCCCTGGCAATGATGAATAAAGACTACGACCATTATTTCAGTAAAAAAAGATTTCAAGCATTGAGCAGCAAGAACTCGTTTTTTTTCCAATCCACACAAATTACATGAAGAAAGAATAATGATCTCCTGATTCGCAAGAAGCATGGTAATTGTTCATCGCAAAAGAAAAGGAAAGAAAAATGACAATTTCGTTTTAATTTGTGCAGTATGTTCTTCCCTTCGATTTGGTATGTGTAGTTTAGATTTTAGAGGTTAAGTTGAAAGGCTAGAGCTATACTATACTTTTTTTAAAAAAAAATTCCTACACATTTAGCTATATTTATTTTTATATAGCCGCGACGTGTCTTGTATGTGCACATTTACTAGTACAGATAAATGATTTCAGATCAAACGCTACCATAAAAAAGAAGCCCACGAAGGAGAACATCTTGGTGATGGCGACGTGGCAGCTGCAGCGGGCGTGAAGCGGCAATGCCCGGCCTCTATCCACACGAGCTCACCATCATATTCTGGTTCGTTTTATGCAACCTTTTATTCTATTTTTTCCAATTAATAATAAAAAAGGTGTTGGATCTCTAATCTAATAGTTATAAATCTGGATAATAGTTAGGAAGAAAATATCTGGATGATAATTATCAACACCAAAAAAACGTGGGAGGAAAGAGAGGCATGAAATTCGCTTAATTCGGAGCAAGTCGAGCACGACGCCAAGTTGCGTGGCATAGGCCACACAGAGCTCGGCTAGGCGTGGCAGCGGAGTCAAGAGTGCGGCGCATGTTGAGCACGGCAGTGCATGCACAACACGATGGGGACCTGTGTCATGTGGGGGTATAGATGTGCACACGCAAAACTATTGGTTGGACTCTGCACATCTGTAACCCCGCGTAGCAGCGCTCGGGCGGAGAGAGCCCATGCTCAGCTGGTCATTGGTAGCAGCATTCGAGGGAAAGGTCGTGGGTTTTGATCCCGTTTTCAAGCACTAGGTACTACCTCCTATCCACACAATTTAGTCTCTAGAAATTCTGAGATTCTTATCTTTCGACAGAATTTCTGGGTACGTCTCTTCGCAATATGGACAACAAGAGAATTTGGGCATCTTTTTATCTCCTAAAGTAATTAGGTTTGATTGCAGTACACACTGTAACGAATTTATTTATATCAGGCAAGATCGTATTTAAACTTCTGTTACTCCATACTATCTATCATAAATAACACAAAAGTTATAAACCGTAGCCGAAAGCTAAGCCAAAGGGGAAAAAAGCCCTTCGCTTTGCATGGCAATGGAGGTGCAACACGGACCACCATGGAGTTTGGTCAGGCACAGCGACAGCTGGGGGCACGACATATGATGAGGATGATGATAAATGAGCGTGTTGATGCCATACCATCAGCATAATATGATTTGTTTTTAGCGAAGCAAAGACACTCGACTATTGAAAAAAATATATAGAAACTAAGTTTAGAGGTGCGTCTATTTATATTGGTTATAGTTGATAGTTTTTTTATTGTAATTGATGATTTTTGACTGAAAATAAATAATAGTGATCGAAGTAAATAAAGGAGACGAGTGATAGAGAAAATGAAGAAGAAATATATATGTGAGATAGAAGAAGAAATATATATGTGAGATAGAAGTAAGATAAGATATATGGTAAAGTTATGATTCCTGCTTTATCTTTTGAACAGACGAAGAGAGATTTAGGAAAATGCTTCAAAAAATCGGGTGTTCCTGTCTAACTTGAGGCGAGAGGCATAAGCAAATATAAACGGGCCGTAAAGCCGTGGCTTCGTGTCGACTCGACGTCCTCCTCTCCTCGTCTCGGTGCCAACAGGCTCGCGCGCATCTCGCTCTCTCCTAGGGTTCGTGCCCTGAATCCGGCCGAATTGCGCGGCGCCGCGGCGAGCCGATCGAATCGGGGGCGGGAGGCACGATTGGGGAGCGAGGGGGAGCGTAGGACGATGTCAGGGAAGAAGCGGAAGGCGGAGGCGGCGCGGCTGGAGGAGACGGACCGGGCGCTGTACGGGGCGTTCCGCGGCGCGGCGAACTCGCTCTCGCAGCTCTACACGCTCGCCATGGGCGGCCAGAGGCTCTCCTTCCAGGACGGCGAGCGCCACGCCATGGTACGTACGGTCCCTCCCCGGCCTTGCGGCTCTGGCCTTTGGTGCGGTAATCGATCGATTGATTCATGCGGCGCTGCTGCTGCTGTTTTTGTGGTGGAATGATTTGGATTTTGGGTGTTTTGAACTCGATTGGTGGAGACTACTGGTGTTAGCGCCTTGTATCTTGTGGGAAGTCCAGATTTTGGCATAATAGGTGACCCTTTCGTTGGTTTGGTAGTGAAATTGTTCTGATTTTGGGCGAAAATTTGATGCTCTCATGCGATTCCTGCTTGAATTTACAGCTATGATGTAGTACGCAATTCTGATTTTTGGGAAATTGTGACTTTTTCTGAGTGCCTTCTTTGTTCATAGTGTGTCCTGCTGACGTCACCGACTGAATACTATATATTTATGTTTGATATGTACTGGGCGAATAATTGATAGTATTATTTTAAGCACCCTTGTATTAATATGTGAGAACAATTTTGATTGGAATTTACCATCTCTTCATGGCGATGGAGGATGTGGAAAGCAGAAGAGAGGAGACTTTGCTTGTGGGACAGGTTACTTCTGCAGTAGTACTAAGGACGCATACTTTTCAGCTTTACTTCCAACTTGTGCACTGTTATATGGAAAGCTCACCAGTAGTCTGGGATTCTTCAATTAGTCTTGGAAGGCATGTGTGGTATCTTGAGCTATGGTTTTGGTCAGAACCTGGGAAAGTTATTCATGATAGGCAATGTTGTATGCTCAGGTTCGTTCTAGTCTTATTTTTCATAGCACAATGGAACACCATAGCTAAGTGACAGTCCATTTGGACTAAGATAGAATGGAACACCATAGCTAAGTGACAGTCCATTTGGACTAAGATCTCTTCCTGAGCATGATCTGCTCAACTCATTAGATTATACCCTCATCAAAGGAAACACTAGCCAATGCATTCGATACTGGCATCAATTTTAGAACACTGAATAAGTGCAATGTCCAGATGTGGTTCAACCTTTTCTGTGCAGAGGCACTTAAAGAGGTGTATGATTTCAGTTAACCCATTGCAGTGGTAATTAAGAACAAAGAGATACGTGCTTAGCAAATAGTACTATTCATTATACGAGTACTTCTATACTTTCTATTATTTGTTTGAACTGGCGATTGAGTTTTAATTTCCTTAGTTTGTTGGTCGCTCTGGGGTTTGTGGGGTGGGCTGCCCCCCACCCCCTGTAAATTTTGGTTGTAAATTTTGGGTTGTACTTTCGCTTTCTTATTAATGGAATGACACAAATTTCTTGGTTCTCGGGAAAAAAATCAGAAGCTGGGAGCCTTCCCTGTTTCCGAAAAAGTCTAATTTGTTCCATGCAGCTGAAGAAATGTTCATGCCAAACTGTTCTGTTCTTCTCCAAATTGAGTGATCATCCAGTTCTTTATTTGTTAATACGATTTATCCATCTTCATCTATAGGTTATATTGATCTCATTTATTTTCATGTAGACAATTCTTGCTGTCAGAACCAGCTATTGTCAATACTTTATACTGAAAATATAGCATTAAACCAGACGAGAAAATATAACATTAAACCAGAGTTTTCTCATCAGTGTTCTGAAGTTCAAATATGGCGATGATGTATGGTATCACAGTATTGCTTATAATGAACTATTGGACAGGGTTTGTAGACAAATGCGTTGATTGCTATTAGGTGCAACTTGAGTAGGGCTTTTGTGTGTGTGTGCGCGGACGTGTGTGTGTGTTTCAGCCTTTCAGGGAGTGCAATTCTGGGATTTTCACCCTTATTTACTTTCAGAATACTAGTTGCAAAATTGCTGGCAACAAAGAAAAATGTGATGATTATAGGTTGGTAATGTACCTCTAAATATTGTTTCCACCAGTATTGGACCAATTATCATACCAACGCTAGAAATCCACTAGGAACTGTACATGCTACCGATCAGCTACGGCATATTGGTTCTGTTGTAGAATAGCACTTTCCACTTCTATTTAAATGTTCAATCTTGGGCTGCCAGACATGTATTTCCTTCTTTTTGCCCATTTCACTTACACTTTGCATCCTCTGTTCGAATGATGCAGGAAAAGCTCTATGAATGGATCTTGAGGCAGCACGAAAATGGCTTGAGACTGACAGTTGCTGATATAGCCTCCCACATCCAGGTTGGCCGCAATCCTCTCTATGTATTTATGTTCAGTTTTAAAAGGGAGCTATTTAGATTTTAAACATGGACTTCTAACACTTGTATAAATTGCTATTTTATGTCCCATGTTTGCTTCTAAATGATGCGCCAAACATTGCTGTCTTGCTGCCTAATGAACTATGTATGATAAATAAGATGAACTTACCATCCTTGCACACTTAACTCTGATCCTATACACTGCTTGCTTTGTTGGCCGATTTATATCTCTAGGCGTAGCCTCCTAAGTTTTAGCATATACTTTATGTCATTTCTTATCTTTTTGCACCATCTAGCCAAAGACAGATAGCTTATGTTCATGATTTGTATCTATGTCTAGCATGAGATTCAGTATGGAGGTGACAATGCATCAGCCTCTCCAAGATCACAATATGCAAGCCAAAGCACTCAAGCTACAGTGCATATGCCCATCACAAGCAACCAGCAACCATCACCGAGCTTATTTGCACTAGGAAACCCAGGGTTGACGCAGTCCAAGAACTCAGTGGTCTTTTCAAACGCATTATCCAGCCCCATCCGCCGGAGCCTGCAACCATACCATCTGGAGCAAGGTGGGGATGCAGGGTACTTCGCGAATGGCATAAACCGTGAGCCAAATCCCACAGCTTCGAATGATTCATCCATGGACATGCATTCAGACAGCCCAGCTCAAGACTCCCACTAAGCAGTTTGCTCCATGGAGCTGGAAGAACAGCACAATCCAGTGAAAGAAATTGGCTCTGACATGTCTGTTGTCACCGCTCAAGTAGGACTATTCCATTTAACCCCATCCCTAGCCTCTTATGCTAAGCATGTCATCTGTTGTTACTACTACTTACCGCCACCTGTTACTTTGTCAAGTACTGTAACCTGCATGTATTTATGTTCAGAGTAAATTTGTACTTGATTTATCTGTGCATGTCACTGTTGGTATGTGGTGAGGTGTAGGTGGCAAAACACTGAAAGGAATTAACAGTATTGCTCCCTCTCTTTTGTGTTACTAGTACTTTGTTACTGTAACCTGCTTGTATTTATGTGGCAAGTAAAATTGCAGTACGTGATTTATCTGTGCATTTTACTGTTGGTATGTGGGTAAAGTACAGGTAGCAAAGCATTAAAAAGAATTGACAGTGTTGTTCCCTCACTGCATGTGATGTGTGTATTGACATGTGACGTTTTATAGTCACCAGACAAAAGTTGCTGCTCAGAGTTATGACTTGTTGACCCCAACACGGTCGTGTCGATGGCCTGTAAGGCTGTAACCTTCTCAGAGTGTAGGCTGCACCCCTGAAAATGCTCAGTACTTCTGCCGGCAGTAGATCGTCGTTTCCCAAGCTGGCTTCTTTTTAGCTTCAAGAAACTATTTTTTATTTTTTTTATAGCAACTAATTTTTAAACGGAGTAATTTTTTAAAACAAGGTTTACAAGTTCATTGTATTACATGTTATAGCGACTTCATTTATATCGACCAAAACCGTACGCAAGATTCTGTTACTCCATACTCTCTCTTACAAACAGACTAAAAATCATAAGTCACAATTATAAACCATAAACCGAAGTCAAAAAGAATAGGGCAAACTGCGATGATGTTGGATGGTGTAGATCTCTTCTGGTGAATATGTAGTCTAGGTACGCGTCACTTTTTGAACATAATGACATCTACTTATTTATCGACGACATCTAGGTAATGTATATATCTTGAATGTTACATAGATAGACTGGTGGACATCTTAACTCATCATGTATCATTATGTAGGGCTCACACCGTGTATCCTCAGAGTCAGGCTTGTTGGCTCCATTCATGTTGATGTTGGACGTGGAATGGCGTATCAATGCCTGCTAGGGACATTGGTGCATGGTGCCCAACTAGAAACCGGTTTCGCAAAGGTCCAGATGGACATGATTTATGATGTTTTCAGGGCCGTCCCGCTGGAGAGGCTCCAAACAGAGAAATCATGACACTAGAGGATGTCGTCCACACATTCGTCAAGTGGCCCAAGAAGAACATCACCCTAGACCCTTCCGTACCATGATCTCCACACGATTATGCCTATCAAACAAAACCTTCTATAACTTTACCTCAAGCTCCTCTTCAGAAGGCCAGCTCATCGGCTCCCGTGGAGACGACGCCAAAAATGTATCGCAAGCGAGACGCTAAGGCCTAACCGAAGAAGATTAAGGCGCCTCTCGGGAAATGAAAGTTCATGCTTGGAGTGTCGTTGGTCCCCGAGTCACAATTGCCCAGCCTTGGACTGGTTTGCCGGACTTTGCATATCTGGTACATGCAGAGGTCTAACATGAAGCCAAACTGGCAAGTGGATACACTGTGAGATACACGGAGGCACATTTCCTTTATGACTCGAGCTACTTCATCGTGACATTTGAAAACTTATTTTTACTATTCAACCTCGACGAACTCGACGGCTCACTTCTATGATGTTGGACATTGTAAGTGTATTGTACAATCAACTTCTACATTCACATAATACCAACAAATGTCATAACTCATTGCTTATATATAGATCCATGATCCAACAAGTCTAGAGACAGCGAGAACCGGTGGGTTTTCTCAACCCACACTTGGTCTATGAGCAATCCATCAACGATAGCTCATCATTCGTCCAAGATTACATAACGAGGGGATTGCTTGCTCACAGTGATGAGGACTACATCATGGTACCCTTTAACTAGGTATAAGTGCTTCATTAGTTGCCATACAAGTTTTATTTGTGCTTTATACGTAACATGGACTTAGGATTAATTACTATAGCGACATAAATGACTAGGTCTCACTGAATTCTGATTGTGATTGTACCAAAATGGAGCAAGATAATATACCTTGATTCACTACTTAGCAGCAACCACGACTTCACGTGTGTACAACAAACAATTGATAGGTAAACTCATTTCCTCCATACATAACTATATTATAGTATTTCCTTTGTTTGCAATGGCCGAGGCTAATTTTTTGGAATCACATAGGTCGTTCAGCGCTTACGTTGCCCAGGGAGAAAGACACAAAGAATCCAGCATCATGCTGCGACATAGGACGCGATTTTCGGTATCCACTACAACACAACAATCCTATATACCACTTCGTAATAATGCCTTTGGAATTGATAATACATATATATGTAATTCTATTTTTGTAGTGCCACCAGCAGCTATAGGGCAACGTATGTGAATTCTACGTTTGTCGCCATGTTCATCTAAAAGGATTAGCTTGAGTGTGAGTCTTATTTTAAATCTTGGCTATGAGGCTAGCATATTTTATATTGCACTCTTTTATGTTCACTCAATTGGCATGTTACACAAAAAAAAGGGGCACAAAAAGTGCAAAAAATGAAAAGATGTATGATTCAAGCATGCCATGGTCAAACAAAAGAAATAGCACAAAAATTTTGCAAGTGAAAAGAAGTATGCTTCAAGCATGTCACATGTCTAAAATTCAGGTGTGGAGCAAAAGATTGCTTCATTATTAGGCTTTGACTTTTTGATGTGATATTTCATTGAGCTCTTTCTAATCGGTTTGGTCATTGTTGAAAAGCCTGTCATAAATATAAACCACTTAATCATGCTAAAAGGCTTGTCTTGATATTGCTATGTGATATATGACTTCATATGATCTACGAGCTCTGCTCAAATAGCTGGCTTGGTCAAATTATTAAATCAATTAAAAGTAATTTGTATAATCTACAAAGCTTCTTGATTTTTTCTTCCATGGCTCCTTCTTAGATTAGTTCTCTCTCTGGATTTCTTGATGACCTCATTGCCCAAGGGGAAGAAATAAGAAGAAAGGGATGAGAATTTTCAATTGCTTAAGAAAGGGGGAGAACAGAACTCTTTGAAACGTTGAAACGTTTTTTCACAAATTCTTTCATTTGAGTGATTTTCGAGGTGTTGTCAATGTATTCATCAAGGGGGAGATTATTAGATCATGTGGTGGTCATGATTAAAAGTGATGATGAATAATTGATATTTTGATTTCTTTGAAATTTGTATTTGTAAAAGTTTTGGTCGATCACAGTCGAAAGTTTTGAGTGCAAGTGTTTTTATTGTGCTCTGAGTGGTTTTGTTTGGGTCAGTGGTTGACTGATCTGGTCGTAGCGGTAGTCAAAATTACTCGGAACTCGGTAGTTGGAATTACTTGGTACATGGTAATCGGTAATTGATAGTCGTGGGTGTTCCGATCGGTTGTCAAAGACTTGTGTGTGATCAGTACTCAGTAGTTGGTACTTGAAGATTTTGGTTGGTAGTGATGCTTGTTATTCCTGAGTGTTTTGAGCAGAGCGATGGTAATTCTCGAGTATTTATGGTTTTCGTGTACTCGATGAATTAGCTGTCGTAATGTGTTGTTTGAGGCTGATTTCTGGATAGCGATGAGATATGTGGCTGTGGATGACCTGATTGATGATGATGATGGATAGTTAAAGGTGTGTTTTGCGTATGTGTGCTAATGATGGTCAAGTTGTGAAGAACTTGTGCCGAGAAAACGTTTCTTTGGTCTTTGCATGTGCAGGTGAGCGTGGAGACGATCATGGTCGGTGACGAGAAGGACCGGGATTAGAATAGAGAGATCTGAGGTCCAAACGATTGAGGATGTCACACGAGATGGTTGGGCTAACACTAGAGTACATGGAGATCAAAGGTGATGATACGTGACGGAGCTACGGGAGGTGCGTTTCTGGAGGCTTCGTCACGTGGTGAGTTAGGAGTTGTGGATAGAGTCCATAACTAAGAAGGTTGAGTGTTTGGATAAAACTCATGTTAGGAAGGGTTTTGAGTCCCTTGATTTGAGATAAAGATAAAATCTTGTGCTCATATCTGAGTCAAACATGATTTAGGGCTCTAATATATAAAAGCAGAGGTAGGCTAAGGGTTTGAGAAAACTGTTCGAGAAGGAAGCTTTTTGTGCTAGGGTTTTTAGGGATGTTTGTTAGGGCACTTTGTAAATCTATGGAAATACAACAATAAAGAACATCTTGAATCAATCTGGTTCATAATTTCTGGCGATTGTTGTTTGGGTGAAGCGTACGATTATGAACAAAGTGGAGCATCGAGTGTTCGTTTGAGCAGTCGATTTCTTCATCGACTACGAAGAGATTTGAAGAAGCGGAGGCAATCATTCAACCCATTTGATTGTGTCATACGATCCTACAGTTGCCCTCCTCGTCCTCCATCTGCTCGGTGGCATTGTAAGCGGCGTCGTCAGCACCGTGGTGCATGCGCACTAGCTCGTACTTGGCATCCTCGTAGCACGCTGGAACGTCAGTGACGAGCACCGCCGCGCTGCCAACCCGGAAGATGCAGTTGGTCACTAGCATGAGCTTGTTCTCCCCAAGTACCAGTTGAGACTCGTGTTCTTCGTCACCACCATCAGCTCATACCTGGGCCACTGTTGCCCGTGCAGCACGCATTTCGATGCTTGCCATGCCCGTGCTGCACCCCATCCCAGTGAGGCCGACGCACAATCATGGACGCTAGTGATAGCACTGGTGAGTGCATGGAGTAGGTGACGACGAGGATGCTCATGTCACGCGGGAAGACGTTGACTTGGTGAGCAGGTGGGACATGATGGAAAAGAGCCCCTCCCTGGCCTTTTGCATGACAAAGGCTAGCGTCTTATCCAAGGTGCCGGAGAAGATGAATGGTGGTGTGAAGGTCTCCTGGACAAGGCTGGACTTGCGGTAGATGAGCCACATAAAGTCGGCAGTCTTGTCGGAAATTTTTTAGAGCTAAGGCAAGTCTAACTATGGCGAGCATTTAACTAAGAAAATACTATCTTCAACCTCACCAACTACAGATAAGTCCACTGCATTTTCGTCGGTGAGCCCGGACGGCCACCTAGGGTCACCGTATAGTGGCTACACTAGTGAGAGAAGTGCTGGGAGTGGAGGCTGAAGTACTCGCACACCTCAAGGTTGCACTGCAGCTCCATGTTCGGAAGGTGGCAGTTATAATTGAGTAGGTACACTGGCCGCTGCCTCCATAGCACTCGGCGAAGGATGGCGGCGACGAATTAAGACAAGCGATGAGGCGATAAGTGACATGAGGAGGGGGAGTGGGAGGGAGCGGAGCGAACATCACCATAGATGTTGACATGGATGGCATGGCTTCGTGCACTTAGAGAGAAGCAAAGGTGTGGCGCAGTAGCTAGCCAGTAGTTTTTAGGTTGGGTGTTCAGGAGAGAGTCAGGAATTCTTCATTGTTTTGGCCTTATAACATTTTTTTTCAAATCTAGCCACCCCGCACACTTAATTACCTTTCTAGGTCTCTTCTTCACTACAACAGCAATGCTAGGCGACATGTGTCCTTTGCCGCGCTACTCGACCGTAGTAGGTTGCTTCCACCACAGCAAGTCCTACCGCTATACCCGAGCGCAGCAACTCCTGCTGCGGTACCGCATCTCAACAGGATTAGCTGGCCCATGGACGTGCCCATAAAGCCAGCAGTAGTGCTCCCACCTAGTATGTCCTGCCATGGTCCCACAACGTGACAGGTCATGTTGCAGTGCCATACTATACTAGGTTTGTGGCTATAGCACTTGTGTGCGAATTTCTACGGTTGAGACTGCTGCTACGGTAGGGGAGCACAGCAGGTATACGTGTCATGCCGCTACTAATGCGGTCATCCAAGAGGCCAAAAATGTAATTTCGTGTAAAAGGGCTAAAATTGCAAAAATAAAAGCCCAAGAGGCCAAACTTTCCTTCATTATTTTTCGTGTAACCCTGCTCCTCGCTGTTGTCCATAATTGGCTCTAAATGACTCTGCATATTTAAAAACCAAGAAATCATTTTCGGAAACAAGTTCTTCACAACTTAACCCGCATTAGCTGTAATATGCATCATGTAATACATATGCACTGATCTAGGTTAAACCAAATTATCTCGTGACTCAATTCTACAAGCTAATTAAAAAAATCTGTAAATTTACAAATTCCAACTTTTCACCTCTTTAAAGTAACAATGATTTATCGTAACAAAACTCTGAAACATCTCACACAGCCCACAAATGTTAAGGACTATGCCGAGACCATGTTAGGTAGAATTTCGCTATTTTCTGTCGTGAGATTTTGAATAATACCGACATATCATGAATGGCTCATGAGACAAATGATAGTATATTTTGCCATCCGATCTCGAGAAACAATGCACCGAATCAAGGCAAAGTAGTGTTGCAAGGAGAAACAACCAGTTTATCGTACATATTTTGGATGTTAGCGGACATATCGTTGATAATTTCTTACATATCCAGGCACCATCCATGTGTTGCGAGGAATAGAAATGGCGCATGGTGACGTGGTCGGGACAGCAAAGGCTCACCAGAAACGATGACAACCGCGACGAAATGCGGCGGAGGGTCCGCACCGGAGTTGAGGATGACGGGTTTGTTTCGAGCAAACGAAAAGAGCAACAAGCTCGCTAGTGAAGGCCAAAATAGAGACAGCGAGTGGTGAGGAAGAAGAAGACAGGGTTGATGAGACATTATAGGGCGAGATGAAGCCACTGGGCTTAGCGAGAACTCAACAGTCGAGCGGGAGAAATCATGAGAACGGCGAGCTAAAACGCTCCCACGATCCAACGGCGATAGGGCGGTGGAGGGGACGTCTTGGTGCATCAAACAAGACGCTCGAGGAGGCACGGGCAGCCCGGCTTTTGTAGGCGCCCGTGCGACCAATGTAGCAGCTACAGTAAGCTCGATGGTGTCGGTCGTCCATTTTGTATACACGAGTGGGGACGTGCCATGTGCAGATATGTGAAGTTTTCAGGTGGGTTGTTAGATAAAAGATGGGACATATGTACAGGCTTGTTTGATGCGGTTTTTAAAAGCGATTTTTAGTTCTTGCTATAATATCTAACTTTTAAACAGAGTATTTTTTTAAGATGGAATCTACAAGTTAATTATAGTACACATTAAAATCCCAATATCTGTATTAGCCAAAATCGTAAGCGAGTACCTCTTTTTCCGCAATCTCTGTCGTGAACAGTCAAAATTTAAAAAGTTTAGCCAAAAATCATAAGCCGTAGTCATGAAGAACAAGCCCATAGAAAGCTATAGGGTTTCCCATGGACGAACAACTTTCTCCATCACCCCTTACTTTTGGAGAATTGTTTACGAGGTCTCCCACAATCCTAAATCCACATGATCCCCTAAATCTCATCCGTCCATCGCTCATCCAACGGTCCATAGTCCAGTTGTGACGCTATCGACGTGAACGGTTTGTTTGTTGCAGGAAGTCTCTAGTGACAACTTGGCTAAAGAGCTTATTTCTACTTTCACTGAATATATCGGCGAGAGTTCTCTGAAGTATAGAAACCTAAAAACACTGTCTTAATTTGACTATTAAAGTATAGTGACCCTGAAGTACAGGGAACATGGGAGATTGGGAGGCATGCATGCTTTGTCCCAATCAAGCGCAACAATGGCGATCGGACACCATTTAATAACAAGCCAAGGTCGCCAAGATGGAAGAGCTAGCTGACAAGAACTACTTACTTGGCCATATGAATGGTTTTCAGTGGATTGTGCAAGATTCAGTGATTGAAAGATGCAAGATTCAGTGACATATTTAAAGCACTTCTTGACATCAAGAAATACTAGCTAAACTAATTTGGGTCACCAAAGGAGTGAAATACTTGGGCATTCTTTGATTTATGCACCGAAGCTACCAGCCAGCCCTGCCATCAACTACATGCCTGCCTGATGGCCTTCACTTGAGCAAACTGTTTTCAAGGCTGAAGCTGAAAACATCAGAATTAATGCAAGCCACGAAGATTTGCAAGCTTCAGCCAACTGCAACGGAGCTTAACCAACTTGACTGTGGTCCATGGAAGGTAGGCGCTCTGCCAATGCTGGCGAAGAACTTCACGTCCCTTGCCTTCAAAGAAAAGAACTTCACCCCATGCATGTGCTCTTTTAATTAGCTGCCGACGATGCCGCCAGAAATGCCAACAGGGAGGCACATTGACATGCATGCCTTTATGTCATCTTCAGATTTCAGAAGAATCTTGGTTTCATGTACCAACCAGTGAAAATCTGCCCATGCTCCAAGAGGTGCAGGTAATGGCGACGCTTACCATCCAATCAGGCAACTGATGCAGGGGTGTTTTCTTTTTCTTTTTTGGGTGGAGACGAGCCAACTGATGCAGTTAGGTGCTTTACAATACCAGCTCCTCTGGGCCAAATCAAGGAGGCTGGATGAAGATTCATGATACATATATGTTCCTCAAGGTCCATACCAATTTTGTTAGAACATGCATGTACAAGGCCCCGTATCTATTCACCTCACCATCTGCAGATTGCTGTCGGTAAGAGCTTCTGAATACCGGAAGGGCTCCTCCAAACTTGCAAGTTGTGTGTCAGGAACCACAAGGCTGAACTTTTTTTTTGTGAACTTGATTTGGTACAACGCTGAATTAGCGCCCAAGAAATCGACAAACCATGTCTATATATATAGCTCGATGGCATTAATGAAACTTAATTAAGTCCCAGTGCACTAGAGATTGAGACATCCATATATCAAGCATCATGTACACAGATTCTGAAGTCAAGCACAGGAGGAAACTGAGAAGACATACTCCTGCTATATATAGTGATATGTATGCACATGCATATCGATCTATCTGCTTATGGTTCTTGAGTTTGTGTTTTTTTGTGTATTACGATAAGGATATGGGCTAACATTAACCATAGAAAATAAAACTGGGAGCTTTGATCGCGGTGAAGCTAGAGTTTAAATAGAGCAACTTGTGCTCGACTGAATCTATATACATTAGCAAGGTAAGCTTTGTTATGAAGGCTTCTTTCAACAAGCTTTCCAAAAAAAGAAAAGGCCTCTCTCGTAGTAGAAGCAGCAGCAGCAGTAGTAATAAATTTTGGAGAAAAATCATGGGAAGAAGTCTTTGGAGGGAGCCTGACGATGTTGACAAACTGAAGAAACCCATGCGCAATGGATGAGAAGAAAAAGGTGATGCATCTCGTTGTGATGCTCAGATGGATGTTAAGCTACAATACGACAATGACAATACTATAAAATTGAATGTGATAGATTATTCTATACCTAAATTTTTTCTATATTTCAGCTTATTCTCAGGAAATGTTAGCTATACCATTCGAAAACAAGCAAACACAACAATATATTCCATTTTCATTAAAATTAAAACCCACCATTACAGCATCACAAGATAACGAGCAGATTACCCATCTAACACAGCAAGAATAAGACAAGAACACATCTTCTAATCTTACAAACCCAACTCTTAAACATCGCAAGAATATGGAAAAAGCAGGGATCCTAGCAGACAATAGAAGCCCAACTGCGTCAACGAGGCCTCTATGCCTAGGCCATCTCGCCCCTGATGCAGTGTGCAAGCTGGATGTTCTTGACACCCACTGGTGCCGACTTGAGCACCATCTTAGTAGCCAACTGCTTCCACGGCGTCTTGCCGTCCGTAGACTTGTGTGCCATCTACTTCGTATAGACCATCGGGGTCGGGGTCGAGGAGGAGGACGGTGAGAAGGCTAAAGAGATTTTGAGCGCAGTAGGTAGGGGATGGGTTTCAGTGAGTATTTATAGGAGAGGAAGAGGCGGGAGTGGAAAATTTTTAGCGGAATGGGTGCGGGGACAGAGAGGTGGAGCTAGGATACGTGGGGTGGGGTTGGTGAATTTCTATTGCCTGGTGATAGGTTGGAGAAGATCAACGGGCCCAACGGCCAGGGACATAATTATCATAGACGATTTGAACCACAAACCGTCTATGATATATAATTATCATAGACGGTTTGAACCATAAACCGTCTATGAAACATAATTATCAAAGACAATATATATAATATCGATGCAATGTAAATAGCTAGTCTCATAAGATGAAATAGTAAAGTTTTATATAGCTTATGTATGCTCGTTTGAAAGGTTTCGACGAGATTTGGATTTTAAAATGGTTTTTAATTGCAACTTTACATACAATTTTTAATCCGAATCGTCTCTGTTAATTGTAGACATTACATAGGCTGATCATAATAACCACACATAAACTGTTCGTATCGACCACACAGACTAGTCATACTAGTCAATACGACCACACACTAGAGTACTCGAACAAAATACATATATAACAAGATTAACTCAACAAAAGAATCTCTGCTCGAGGCACGCGCCGCTTCCCCCTGTTTGTTTTTGCCTGTTCATTTCTTGATCCATTAATTTGCCCGCAACATGTTTGTGAATATGCCTACACGGTTTTTGGGGATGCAATAGGGTGGGTCGATCGGGAAAAGATCTATGAATCTGGCGCATTTTTAAGGGGGTGATCATTTGGGCTTTTTTTTGTGGTTTATGGCTGAAAAACACTGTAGCTGACTGAAAAAATACTGTAGCTGACAGAGACTTATTTAGCATAATTAAATTAAAAAAATTTAAAATATAAAAAATATGTTAGCCCATTACGTATAATACAAACAAATACGGGAAAAAGAACCGGCAAAAAAGCTCAACAAAAAGCCAAAAGTTCAGAAAAAGATGAAATTTATGAATAGTGAAAAATAAGCCGGAAGCCAGAAACTAAAGCTCTTTTGATCACCACCTAAGGCCGTGGCCCGTGGTGCATTCATTTGTGAAATTTAGCTCTTGACTGGTATGAATCTGTTGTATGGTGCTTAAAACTGTTCTTGCAGAAGGGCTTTCTTGCAGATAATCAGCATGATGTGCATTGAGCCAGAGAATGGTACGACTTTCCTCGTGAAATTCTTGATCACCCTATAGGATTCCACGCAATGTTTGCTAAAAGAAAGCCCCAAATAGATGCGAATTCCATGGCAACCTCACCAAAGCTTGCTCCTTTTCCAGCCAAATGTTCCGTTAGCAGCATCTTGTTCTGTTCTTAACCGTGATGCTGAAATGGGGCGTCTGATTCATTTCTTAACTGCATGCAGAAACGGAACCTGAAGACAAACATTGGCATTACTTTCTTCCCGATCCTCATCTGCGTGCTGCTCGTCGTGCTCCAGAACGTCATCAACAGCGAGCTTGACAAGCCCAAGTACCAATGTTGTTGTGCCTGCGTTGAGGCCGACAGATATGGAACCTGCAAGAAGACGGCTTTTTTTTATGCTCTCTCCATAAAGCCCAAGTCAAGAAGACATCTAAATAGTGTCCATTCAAATGCAAATAAATAATGTTACGGGTTATCTTGATGCTCTCTCCAAGATAGTTGCTGTGAGTCCCATTGATGTCCAAATAAGTCTGTCTCTTGTAAATTGCGCAGCTTTTTTTGTCTATGGAATTATTGATTGGGTTTATTTGTCCTAGGGTTCAGACACACCACCATGGTATACACAATTGCTAGAGCCCACATTTTCCTCTGGGGATGCCTGCCCTACTTGTCGCAGACCCTGTCATATTATTCCGGGGGCATACCCCTTCAGCTCAGTAAGTTAAATTTTCCTTCCTTAAAATGTTGAATTTAGAGTTTTGTGTTGAAAAACTTAAATTACTTTACTGGCAAGTAGCAGTCTAGGGATGTGATCCAGCACTGTTCCCAACAAAATTTATTTGCATTTGAAGGGACACTATTTAGATGTGGAGCTGACATTACTTCAGTCATTTATGTATCTTATTTAGTTGTTTTGACATAATCATATTCAGTTTAAATTTATGCCATTTTTACGTAGAAAAGAATGGAAGAACATAAATATCTAAACCCCGGATCTTTGTAGATAAACTCTCATCATTATAAATAATTTGCAGTTCACTTTCATGTTTTCTTGTTTGCTTTCTACTTCTAATAGAATCAAGCAGAAACAAATTAACTAGTTGCCAGTCACAATGAAGTGAAACTTGCATTTATGTTGATATGGTTATATTTCAGTGTTCTAAGTATTGGCTATTTTTGTAGTCTGTTTGACAACAACAATTAGGACACATTCATTTTTCATTTGGACTATTTTTTAAGCCTGCTAAGATTGCAGCTCTGATGTCCTTATGAAACCAGATATACAGTGTGTTCAAGGTGTGCTGTTATGGCATGAAAGTGCATGAGTTGTCAACGATGAATTATTTAAAGGGTTCTACAAAAAGAGGAGGAAAAACAAACGAGTTTATTGCAGCTTATCTTTTATCTCCGTACTACCATTTTTTGGCCTCTTTGCATTTGTAATGGGTTTGCATATCAGTGATATTTTCTTATGAAATTTTGTAGCACCTTCTGACAAACTGGCCCTCGAATGCCACCCATGTCACAATTTACTCATGACGCTGCTTTTGTGGCAAACAAGTATGTGTGTGTCGAATTGACCTTCGTTTGTGCAGCTACTCCAACCAAAACTGGTATGTTACTTACTCAGAAGAAGTATGCGACAGATTTGCTCAGAAAGACAAATATATGCTTGAGTGTAAACCATTGGCCATGCCCATGTCAAGTTCAGAGAAACTCTCTAGGGAGAATGGCATAGCTCTCTCAGAATCATATGTTTTTCAGTAGAAATACTTGACACAAGGCCAAGCATATCATTTGCTATCAATAGGGTTTGTCAATTTTTGCAAGCACCAACTGAAACTCACTGGTCTGCTGTAAAAAGGATTCTGAGATATATCAGAGGGTCCTCTACAATCAGACTGCATCATCGACTTTACTCAGTGCCTTTTCAGATTCTGATTGGGCTGGGTGTATAGATGACAGGAGATTAACAAATGGTTTTGCTGTTTTATTGGACCAAATCTAGTGTCTTGGAGTTCAAAGAAACAAAAAACTGTGGCACGTTCAAGCACAGAAGCCGAGTATAAGTCGTTGGCTGATTTGGGTTCAGTCTTTGCTCAAGGAGTTGGGTGTATATCAACCGTGACCTCCAGTGCTATGGTGTGATAACTTGGGTTCCACATATCTCAGTGCAAATCTAGTTTTTCATGCATGAACAAAGCACATTGAGATGGACTTCCATTTTGTGAGAGAACGAGTTGCTTGGAAGATGCTAGATGTGCATTTCATTTCGTCAGGAGATCAGGTAGCAAATGTGTTCACCAAGGTGTTGGGACGTCGGCCGTTCGAATTGCTTAAGTGCAATCTCAATCTCATCTCCGATAGATGAGATTGAGAGGGGCTGTTAAAAATAGCGATCTCTTATCTCTAACTCTGTTGTAATCTTCAGTTAACTGTAGCGCTTTTAGCTTTTGCTGTTAACTCTGTTTTGCCGGCTCTGTCTTGCCGGTTATTGTAATCCCAATTGAATCAGTTCTCATGTAATCTTGCATTATAAATACAGAAGCTAACCCAAGAGGTAGCCTTGTGCCAAACATCTTTCTTTCACATAGAAAACATAAAGAGTCCGGATTTACATATTCAGGTCTCTACAATTAATTGTTGATATGGAGAAACCAGATGTTGCTCAAGAAGTAGGTTACCTGCCATACTTCGGCACTTCCATATTTTTCTGCAGTATGTTTTAAAATTCATGCATTGATAATTTGATATCTATTCAGAAAGAAGTAGTTGAGCAACTTGTAATGGATCACAATGCAAACCAAGCTATCATCTATGACAGCCTCAAGAAGGTTTATCCTGGAAGGGACGAAAACCCAGACAAGCTGGCTGTTGGAGGATAATCTCTTGTCCTACCAAAAGGCCAGTACTTCAGAATGCTTGGCCCAAATGGAGCTGGGAAAACATCCTCCATTAGTATGGTATAGTACTGTAATGGCACACGGTAGCATTTTTTATGAATGTCGCATAAAGTCTTGTAGCACACTATGACTAACCTTTTTTTGGTCTTTCCTCAGATGATTGGGCTTATTAAACCTACATCTGGTACTGCTTATGTCCATGGAATGGATATAAATATGGACATGGATGACATATATACAAATATGGGTGTCTGCCCACAGCATGAGTGTCTACTCCAACTAGTACTTATCCGGCCAAGAGTTATCTTTTCCATATCAGATTTTGTTCTCATCGTAACTGGTGTTGTCTAAAATGCACCTTACTTTGGGAAACATTGACGGGAAAACAGCATCTGTTCTTTTATGGTAGGTTGAAAAATCTTAAAGGTGCTGCGGCATTAGTGAAGGCACCTCCAATCTGCATTCCTCTGTTTGAATCTAGTATTCACATTTCATTGTTGGACAATTCAAATTGCCATGTCATTTATTCATCAATTATACTATTCAGTATCTCAGCGTATGTACGGTTGTATTTGAACATGTCGACTTCTGTTCCACTGTCAGGCTGTTGACGATTCTCTGAAGAGTGTAAATCTATTTCATGGTGGTGTTGGTGATAAGCAACTGGGAAAGTACATCGGAGGCATGAAAAGAAGGCCCAGTGTGGCAATATCATTGATTGGGGACCCCAAAGTATTATTCTTGTTTATAATTTTCAGCCCTTTCGTAGAATGCCCAATCACAAAGGGTGATGAAACCTAACAAAACATTCTTTAGGTTTTCATGGATGAGCCGAGCACAGGACTAGATCCGGCATCAAGAAATAACCTGTGGAACATTGTGAAGGAGGCCAAGAGAAACCGTGCAATTGTTCGTACTAGTAATGATATTTTTCCTGCCCACTCATGTATCTACATCCTAGACTCCTAGTCCACCAATATTGCTTCTGAAAATAACAAGACTGAGTAGCGAATAATGTTTGATCGAATGTAATTCTGACAGCACACCCGATGGAGGAGGCATAAGTACTTTGTGATCGGCTTGGCATATTTGTTGATGGTGATGTCCAATGCCTTGGAAACCCTAAAGAGGTAAATTGCCTTCCTAAATCACAACATTTACTCTAGAACCACTTCTAAAATTGTTTGCCACTACAATGCAATGCAGCTAAAGGCTCGATATGGGGGCTTTTACATATTCACAATGACGACATCTCCAGACCAAGAACGGGAGATTGAACAGCTAGTCCATGGTTTGTTGCCAAGCGCAAACAAGATCTACAGTCTTTCTGGAACTCAAAAAACTTTGAGCCGCCGAAGCAGGAGGTGAAAATAGCCAATGTTTTTCATGCAGTTGAGAATACGAAAAGCTGGTTCAAAAGCCATAAGTCACAGCACAAAAGAAACCACCCACTGCCAAGGGAGCGCAAGAGGTTGCATAGATCGGAGGACCCAGAAGAGTGTCTTCGTCCAAGGTAAGCAAGGGACCGCAAGCATTCCATATGACTGCGTAGATAATCTTGTGAATTCATATCATAGGTGATTCTTCTTTTCTTATGTGGTTTGGTCTATATGACTTCTTTTATGTGGTTGTACAGTAACATATTCTTGATGAGTTGATAGTGCCATTGCAGAATAGAAAGAATTATTGCCTAGTTGTGTTTGTCATTTTTCTCCTGATCACTTCCTCAAAAATATAAAAATTTCCCTTCACACATCCAAACATTCTGTATGTGTGTGTTGTTGCTTTTGAGCTATTAGCCTATGACTATGTACTGGTACACATTCAGATTTACACTCATGGAAACTTTAGTTCCTTTCTAATGCTGCATTATTTTTCTTCTTCTGAGTTTGACTGGAGTTGCTAAGCTATTCCTATTAGAAAATACCTAGATTCCTTTCTTTTTCCCTGGGAAAATTGACGATGTCTACATTCTCCTCTAAAGTTAAATGTGGTGTAACATGCGGAAACCGCCTTAGGAGTGCAACCGTGGAATCATGGAAACGGCCATCCTCAAGAGTCCGATCGAGCTCCGACGGCCTAGATTAATGGTTTCTACTGTAGAGAAAAATATGCTACACCTGCCTATTAAGGTACTATTCGTGTTGGCTTATACTTCTTACTTCTGTTTAAAAAAAACCAAAAACCAATACAAATATCCAGTCTCTTACTCTCGATATTGTCTCAATTTGAAAATAAGGTAAAGGGTCACAGATGCATCACACACTCTACTCCTATCCATCCCGTCACACGCACGCATCTCTTCTTCAATTTTTCCATAGCTCATTTCTTCTTTTAAAAATCATTTCTTTTAATCACTACTATTTATTTTAAATCATAAGTCGCTATCAAGTAAAAGTCAATCGAATGCCCCTAACCCTCTAACCGAATTTTCTCAACTAAAAAGAGAAACTGATTATGGAGATTAGTCGTCGGCTGTTGGCATTAATAAGTTCCTCAAAGGCTTAAGCTGAAGTGGCATGCAAGGCACATGTGCGATCCAGCACTATTTACACAGAAAGAACACATGTGCGATCTGAATGATGTACTATATTCGAGATATTTAGATATTCTCATGGTGATTGCTGATCATCTGCATGGCATGTGAGTGTTGGAATTTTTCTCTCGCCGAAGAAGTTTCATGCTCTTAACTTTCTCTCTTTTTTTTTAATGATCATGAATACAATACAAACACACTTATATATACATACACATACTCAATATCACACACATATACACATCTACGGGAGTGCGTCTAATACATACACTTAAAATTAGAGATAACGACATAAGATCTTTAGAAACGCGGATACATATTTTGATCACTGAATAAATCCATATATATGTATGTACTCACATAGCACTATTTTGTATGAACAGTGACAAATGGATACTATCAATATAAACAGTATCCCGAAAAAATACAGCCCCCAACTACAAACACGGGCGGGTGAGTTGACCGCTGCCACGTTCACCTACCAAGCGTGCAAGCAGATTCAAATGTGCAGTGTTGCCGGTGCATGTGGGAGTCCATGTTACATGCTGCCTCAGTCAACAAGAATATTTCAAGGATTACTAAATGGAATAGCCTCGTCAGAGCAACTCCAAGAGAAAAGCTAAATTATTTTCTAAAGGTAAATTTAGCTATTATTGAAGAAAAAACGTCTCCAATAGACTCTGTAAATAACTCTCCAAATTTAGTAGCTCTCCATCCCTCCTCCTTCGCTCTCTATTTTTAGATAGCCTACCTCGCTCACCATCCAGCCTCTTGGCGCGGTCGGCGTTTCCTTCCCGCACGTTGCGCTCCATTCCCGCGCGTACGCGACCCACCGCGCGCCCTCTAGTTTAGATAGCCTGTTGGAGTAGTCTTGTTTTTTTGGGTGAGATTCATTTTAGAGAATAGCTAAATCACTAAACTTAGATACTTCTTTTGGCTAATCTCTTGGAGTTGCTCTCAGTAAAGGGTTGGATTAGATGCGTCGAAGAAGCACATACATCCAACTTCTACCAACTTGTTACACTGATCACATGTCTATATCCGTTCAATAGACTTAAATGGATTCTTTTTCGCGTACATCTAGAATGGATTGGATGCGTTGGAGAAGCACTACAACCGAATTCTACCAACTCGTAAGTTACATTGTGATATACTGATGTCTACATCCGTTCCATAGAATTATTGAAGGTCTAGATCAATAGCTAGAGTACTAAAACTCTAGTACACCATTTGTAATACTTATGATTGTCATAGTATTTTAACACTATGGAGAGACTGTCGTTATTTTTCTCATCCGTTAATAGTTTTTAATTTTAGCAAAGGGTTTATACGAATGAACCGAATACTAATAAACTGTTTTGAAAAGACTATTCTGATAAACTATTTTGAAATGACTGTCTCGATAAACCACTTTAAAAATATTATCTTGATAAATCATTTTAAAAAAATTATTCCGATAAATCGCTTCAAAATATCAGCGAAGAAATCATTTTAATTATGGAGAATACCCGTAAGCCATCAGCTCATCCACTTCATTTCCAACGGCGTCTAACATTCTAACCAGGCAGAGAAGAAAAGAATACAAGGTAGCGTGACCGATTTCTCGCGCCGGACACGTCAGCGCCACGTCCCGCGCGGGCCCCGCAGACAGTGCCGCCGCACGCTGGAAAAGGCGTCCACGTCGACCACGTGCTCCCAAAAGGAGAAAGGAGCCACGAACATTTGTGCTTTTCCTCCGCCTCCCGTCTCTCTCCTCTGCCTTCCATCCATCCATCTATTATTCTCTCGCTTGTCCCCCCCCCCCCCCCCCCCCCTTCTCACCTCACCGCACTGCCATCCATCCTCCTCACGCCGCCACCGGAGAAGAGTCCGCGTCCGGAAGAAGTTCTAGGCTTGCAGCGGTGGGGCCGGCTCGTCTCACCTTCTGCTTGGCGGAGAAGGTGGGATTTTGGCGGCGATTTGACGGTTTCTTGGGGTAGATGGTCTTGAGGTTTGATGGTTTTCTGGTGCGGAAGGTGAGATTTTGGAGGCCGATCCGATGCTTTCGTGGTTCGGGAGTGAGGTGATTTGATGCGATTTGGAGGAGCGGCGGTGGGATCTTTGTGAAGTTTCTGTGAGGAGCTGATTTGGCCATGGGGCTCGCGCCGCCGGAGCTGGGGCAGTTTGACGGCTGGGAGAGCTCTGGCGAGGAGGAGCGGGAGAGGTGGGGCTGGTGCCGCCGCAGCAGGCGCGGGCGGGGACTGCCCCGGAAGGGCGGGAAGGACGCCACGGTCGCCACCGGCTGCTGCATCCGGCTCTGGCTGATGGGGAGCTGCCCGCCACCGCCGCGGTCCAAGGTCGACGCCTCCACCAGCAGCGCCAGCACGCACGGAGGTAATGTCCCTTTCTCTTTTTACCTGGAGTGGGATGTGTAATTAACATGGGCTGCCTTGCTGTCGTTAGTGTGGAAGATAGGTTAGATATAGGTCTGGTAATGTCCATTAATCCGTAATTGGAAACTGTAAGCTACAGCCTATATAATTTTGCCTATAATATTGTTCAGGATATTTAGATATGATGTAACGCATGTCGTAGTTGGTGTGGGGGGAATTTGCTCCCATGCCACACAGTTTAATGGCGTTTGTTAAAATGCCCCATGATGTCTCACTGACATGTGGGCCCTGGATCCGCATGTCAGTGAGACATCATGGGGCATTTTAACAAACGCCATTAAACTGTGTGGCATGGGAGCAATTTTTCCTTGGTGTGGGGGTTGGTTAGAGTGTAAATATCGAGGTCATGTGTAGTCTGGTAGTTAGTTTGATGGTGATTTGAGGGAGATCCATGTGTTGAGCATTCAATGTACAAATGGACTAGTAATTAGTAAAACAAGCAGATGGAACACATAAAGATCATCAAACAGGCGGCAAATCCTACCGAGCATTGAGTACCGTATTTCAAGCTGAGCTGCAGTTCTCATGATCACCTATTAACGTGAAATTGGAAGATTGAACACTGGAGGAGCAAGTGTCTAGGTGGGACCAGTGGCATGAGTGGTTTTCTGAGTATCTATTTTTAGAATAGCATGTGGCATTTTTGCTCCACACAGGTTGCACTAAATCTTGTAGCAAATTAATGACAACGTTACATGCAACAAATGCCACTGACGTCTTCAATGGGGAATGGTTGTTGATATGTTAGACTCAGCCACCTGACTCTGATTTTGATGATGTTATGTCTCAGCAGGTGTGATGTTTAACATAATGGCTGTTTGTCAAATCATGTTCATCAAAACTGTTTTGCTGCATCCATAGATGGAAATGAATAATATAGAAATATGTCAGGAATCAACATTAGCTGCTTCATTAAAACCTTTTTGGTTTAGTTGGTGTTGACTATTTCTTACAGTCGATACAAGTTTAGATCACAGATAGATAATTTAGGGCTAGACCGGCTAGTTTGCATTGATATGTTGTGCTGTGAAATCTAGTTAGTTACATAGAGGCCATTAGTAATTCTAGTAGAACGTTTCTATTATGGGCCTAGAAAGGAGGTCCTCAGGTAGTTAATATTATCCAAAAGTAGACAAGAAAAGTGCTTTTAGAAAGTCAAATAGTCAATGTAATGCTAAAATCGCCCTTAGAAGGTTCTTCTCCATTTTGCTATGAAGAAAGTAAAACGGTACAGAAAGATATGAGGGCAAATAAATCTAGTCAGCAATTAATTTTTCTTTTAATTCAAGGATAAATGCCATTTTTTAGTTATTCCCTGGAGCTAAAATAAAATGCTAAACTAAAACAGCATGGAAAGATACGAGGGGAAATGACTCCAAATGGAAGTTAATATTTCTTTAATGTGAAGAGAAAGGGTTCGTCTTAGTAATTTCACCAAGGAACTAAATAAAATGCCGCACCATTGTTAGTCAGAACATCAACATATGTTATTTTAAGCTTGATGATTCACAGCTTTACTCGCATGCCACTAAAGTTATCAACTAGGCCGTCTAGCTGTACAATATGCTTCATGGCATTATTTTTGTCTCTTCAGTGGGTTAGTATATTATTATTTTGCTTGCCTTTTCAGCTAGACATTATAATGACCTTGTTAGGTGCTTGCAATGAAGCAGGATAATACCCCTTCTCCCCCTTTAGGGAAACCTATTTCTATTCCTTCTTTCATGGAAAGTTCCAAAAAAAAAGATTGACTCTTCAGCTAGGTTTTCATTTAGGAAGATAGATGTTTTATGGTGCTTGGAAGGTACTACCAGGTATCTCCATTCGATAAATACCAGTCATTGATTTGTAAAAGGGCATTCTGGGTATGAGATTTGTGTAAACAATATTGATTTGGTAATTGATAGCCCTAACTCATCCCAACAAACATCTCCTCCACCGCCATCCTTTGTCGACCAGTCGCCTGGACTATCTCTGGTGAGCCTGCCCTATTACATCCATACTCCTCGCATTCCCCTCCATCCTCGCATTACTACTTCCTTTCATCCCTTTCATCCGTCAAGGAGGCACAAATCATAACTCTTCCCGATCAACACAAGCGTGAATGACTCCCTTCTTTTGGGCTTATGGCTTGACTTTCTACGATAACTAGCTTTCAAACGGAGTGTTTTTTCAAGGCGGCGTCTACAAGTTAATTGTAGTAGAAACTATCTCGACTTCATCTATATCGGCCAAAATCGCACGCAAGTATCTCTCTCTGTACCCTCTCGTGCGAAACAGCTAGAATTAAAACATTTAAATAAAAAGCCACAGCCTAAAAGAACCCACCCAATAACTACATCTACTTGCAAGGTCATTAATTTGTATCTATTGGCATCTTGTACCACCACTACAAATCACCAAATAACTTAAGGTAAACCTTGGAAATTGTGTTTGCTTACTTTGTTTAACAATTAACACAATAAATTTACATAGTGGTGATGTTCAGTTACTTAGTCTTAGGGATACCAAGGTTATTAAGTCGTAAAGTCGAGGCCAGTTGCTATGCTACCGACTGGTCACTAACTAGCATATTACTACATGTTGGCTGCCTCTACTACTTGTTGCCTTGTAATGCTACTACAGTTTGTTGCTGCCACTGCCACGAGAA
This sequence comes from Dendrocalamus latiflorus, assembly GCA_017311315.1. Classification (NCBI taxonomy): domain Eukaryota; kingdom Viridiplantae; phylum Streptophyta; class Magnoliopsida; order Poales; family Poaceae; genus Dendrocalamus; species Dendrocalamus latiflorus. The sequence continues at coordinate 23,978,539 of CM029657.1, forward strand.
CGAAATAGAGCAGCAAAAACAGAGTGCAAGGGAGTAGATCGGGGAAAAATGATCTGATGGCAGAGGAGGAAAGGAACCTAGAGGTGCAGGTGGCGCTTGCCGACGACGGCCAGAGTCAAGGACGAAGGAGCCATCACCATTAATAAGTACATTGGCAGCACCCATCTCCATCGGCAGCCCTGTGCAGCTCCCTCCCGTGCTCCTTCTACTGCTGACTACGAAGAGGTGAGGGGGCAGCGCCGTCAGGAGCCCCCATCGCCAGCAGCTGCATGCGGTGGTTGTGTGGTAGGGATGGAAACCTAACAGCTGCTCTCCCCTGCCCTTTAATCATTTGCCTTATTCTTTTGGGCTTTTGGCTTCACCAAAAGCCGAAACAAACGGGGTGGCTTCTCCAAGCACCTTCTCGAAGCCGCTTTTCCAAACGGCTTCCCGAGCCCACCGACGCGTGCGCTGTCTACGTCAACGTCTTCGCCATCGTCTCGGAAAGCGCAGCAAAAAGCCATCAACCGCAACCCAAAAGAACAGCTTCATTAGGAATGGGCCAAATGGGCCAAGCCTTGCAAGCAAGGCCCAATTTGCATCTCTGCCTCTCATCTTGTCGTTGCCCTTGCCTTTCCGCTGTTGCCACTCCTCTGCCTTCTGGGACTGTGCCGCCGCAGGTCCTCTGCCTCGTTGGCACATGCGCCATCGTTGCCGCTGGTCGTGGCCCTCGTAGGGAGGTATTAGGCTCGGTCTGCAAGGGCAAAGAGATAGTGGTCCATCAAGTCGCGCAGCTAGCTATGAACGATTAGTCACTGCTGGTCATCGATTAGTCGTCTGACTAGACATTCTAGTCGAGTCGAGGACCCTAGTCGTCAGCCATGCACCAAGTGGAATACGTGATTAGTCGACAACTTAATAACATTGAGGTAAACTATGTAGATTTACTTCAGTTACTTAGATTCATATTTATGGGTATATATTAAGTTACCTATGTAAACCCCTACCTTATTTTGAAGTCCGTACCTGTCCCACAACATAAATACCTTTCTATGAGTACCTTGTACTCTAGACCATCGCATTATAGTTAATGAACAGACCTCATGACTCCCTCCCAAGCAGTGTAAAACATCTCCCCTTAGGGAGGTTAGTCATGCTATATGAGGAAATTGTATTTAATGTGTTGTCCATACCCCATAACTAAACTTACACTTCACTGTGTCCTTCAGTCATACCTCACAATTTGCTGTGTAGATTGAAATTGTGTTTCTTCACATTGTTATTGTGGGGACTTATTCTATTGTTCAGAAGACATTCTTTCATTAGTATGGTGTATTAAAACTGTTATCCATTTCATGGAACAGCAGAAAAATCGACAGAAAATGGTAGCAGGAACCAACCAGTTGCATCAGTAGTCTCAGGCTCAACATCTACTAGTAATGCTGAGAGCAGTTCATCTGCATCTAAAGTTGGAGAGGAGATAAAGGTTGCCTCTCAGTTGCGCAAGTTTGCATTCAATGATCTAAAATGTGCCACGCGGAACTTCAGGCCCGAGAGTCTTCTTGGAGAGGGGGGTTTTGGATGTGTGTTTAAAGGGTGGATTGAAGAGAATGGAACTGCGCCTGTGAAACCTGGTACAGGCCTTACAGTTGCTGTCAAAACACTCAATCATGACGGGCTTCAAGGGCACAAAGAATGGGTGGTATGTGCTTTGTTCTATCAGCCAAATTATGTTTATTTTGATCATTTTCGCTATGGATTTTTCATTAGGATTCACAATGATTGTGTCCCATATTCTACTTTATTTCATTCTTTGCAGGCGGAAGTTGATTTCCTTGGTAACCTTCACCATCCCAATTTGGTCAAGTTAATTGGATATTGTGTTGAAGATGACCAAAGATTGCTGGTATATGAATTTATGGCTCGTGGAAGTTTGGATAACCATCTATTCAGAAGTATGTTATTTACCTGTTCTCAAGCCATTGAAGCTTTAAATTTCCATAGAACCTCTGTCATTTTCTTAAGGAAACAATTGTTTATCATGTTAGAGTACCTGTTCGAAAGTGTTTGCTCATGCATCTTTCAGTTGGAAAATTCAATTAATTGGGTGGAAATATTGAAGCTTACATGAATTATGATTCATCTATAGGGTCTCTTCCTCTTCCGTGGTCCATCAGAATGAAGGTTGCTCTTGGGGCAGCAAAGGGCCTTGCTTTCCTTCATGAAGAAGCAGAAAGACCAGTCATTTATCGTGATTTTAAAACATCTAATATACTGCTAGATGCGGTAAGTGTTAAATCCATGAATTGGATTATGCAATTTGCAGCACATGACTCGCATCCTGTTATTTCATATGTTGGCATATGCTCTTGTAGGATTACAATGCAAAGCTCTCAGATTTTGGGCTTGCTAAAGATGGTCCTGTAGGTGACAAAACTCATGTGTCTACTCGAGTAATGGGAACCTATGGTTATGCAGCTCCAGAATATGTCATGACAGGTAAGTGCTTCATCATAAATAACTTACCGGTTCTGAAGATAGTTCTCCTACAACGTCATATCTTCTGCTATAATTATATAAAAAAACATGTTAGTTATGGTGATTTGCAATACTTACATAAGTTACTATGCATCATTTGGTCTTTCTTATTGATGTGCTTAAAGATATGGAAACGATGCTTGTTGGAAGACATTGTGATTCTATAGTGGTAAATGCCGTGCTTATGGTTTTAACAGTTTGATGGTAATATACAAAGGCACAAAGCTTCAACTGGTTGCTTTGGCTATATCAGGTGTAACTAAGTTGAATGTATATATTCATTCATGTAATAAGTTCTCGCAGTCTATCTGGAGAAAACCAAATGGAAGGGATAAAGGAGTCTTATGGTCCTGTTATTTGGGTATACCCCATTTGCGTATACCCCATGGATGTTAGGATTTGTACAGAACTACACATCCTAATATACATGGGAATATACCATAATACATGCTATAACGAGTAGAAGTAGTAGTACGTGTGTCTCTATGATTAGTTCTCCAAGTAATCTCTTGTCAGTGGAAGTGGATACAGTGGCCCGTATGGTGGATACAGTGGCCCGTATCGTAGATACAGCGAATTGATTTCCTGGCAAAAATACTATTGCGCTACCAATCCTAACAAAATTTTACTATGTTTGCTAATGCAGATCCTCATTGTCTTCTCAATTGAAAGGCAATGTTGGTACTGGATATTGGAATGCTATTTGATTACCTTGTGCAATTGAAGTTTAAATATGTTTTCCCTCTAGTAGTTAGTTATGTGATCTTTGTTGTAATGTTTACTTGATATCATATATTTCTTGCATAATTTCCCTGCTTTGCAGGTCATTTGACATCAAAGAGTGATGTCTATAGCTTTGGTGTGGTGCTGCTTGAGATGATGTCAGGACGCAGGTCGATGGACAAGAACCGCCCAAACGGCGAGCACAACCTTGTTGAGTGGGCACGCCCTCTCCTAGGAGAGAGGCAGCGCTTCTACAAGCTAATTGACCCTCGTCTGGAGGGTAACTTCTCGGTCAAAGGTGCCCAGAAGGCAGCACAATTAGCGCGTGCCTGTCTCAGTCGGGACCCCAAGGCCCGGCCACTGATGAGCCAAGTTGTTGAAGCCCTCAAGCCGCTGCTCAACCTCAAGGACATGGCTAGCTCCTCATACTTCTACCAGACAATGCAAGCCGAGAGAATGGCGCACTCAAGCAGCATGAACGGTAGGAACAGCCATGGCCTCAAGGTGCAGGGCTCGTTTGCGCGGAATGGGCAGCAACCGATGAGGAGCCTGTCCGACGGCCCCCGCGCTTCCCCATTCCGCTTCTCACCGAAGCCAAACGTGAAATAACTATGAGGCACACATAGTCCTCCTGGTCTATCTGAAATCTCAGAAGTGACCCTGGTGATGGAACTTGGTCGGGGATGGCTGATTTGGCTGAACATTGTTGTGCAATCTGAATTGATCTGTGCTGTAGATTGACATGTGAAGAAGGATATAGGTGAAAAGGAGATGTAGGTATCAGATTTCCCTTGTGGATGTTTGCACTGAGGTTTTTAACCGGATGCTGATAGACCGTTTCTATATATTTTTCTCCAAAGTAAGCTAGCTTTGGGTCATTTTAGTACACAGCAAGCCTCTTGATGATTGCTCTTTTTTTTATTAAAAATAATTTTTTGAGAGGCATATATAGTTGCTCTTCTTAGAGCAACACCATCCCATTAGTCATTTCTCCCTCTCTATTTCCTAGGATGAAGAGGCTAGCTATTATTTTCAGCTCTCTATTTGAGTTAGCATTCCAATGGCCTAGCTATTTGAGAAGCGAGTGAGGAGGCGCTCGCCAAATCTAGCTAGCGACCGGGAGAAAATAGCGACTCGATAAAAATGAAGAGGAGGATAAAGAACCGGTTGGAGTCCATTTCTTGAGTCATATTAGGTAAATATACAATGAAGAGCAGGATAAAGAATCGGTTGGAGATGCCCTTAGGAGACTCTAATCTCTATAGTGCCCAAAAGTAAAAAAAAAAAGACATGGGAGGTTAAGATATTATTTTGCACTAGACCATCAGCAACCACAAGAAGTGTTTTTAGGACGTGCAGTTTTCTTTCCGCTTTCAGCTAGAGCGTAGAAGCACTCCTAATGTGAATTTGTCATTTGTCTGAATCTGTATTCTTCAATTCATTGGCATTTCTTCTTCTTTATAAGGGTAGCCATATTTTTCTTGTAGCAGGCAAGTCTTAGGTGGAGAGATTTTTTTTAGCAGCTTGTGTGATTTTTTTAAGGGGCAGACAATAGGTGACGCGTTTCTTTGCAGTTTGCACAGAAATGGAATCTCTCTGCGGAACGCGCTCTTGTTTGCAGTATGCATGAGTAGGCAGGCAATGCCACCATTGCTACTGTTTTTTCATGCGTGTTGATCAGTTAGATATGGATGGCAGGGGAGAAATTTCTTGGCTGATGAAGCTGTCTACCAGGTCCAGGATTCCATTTGCCGTGCTATTCGAACGGCTATGATGCGCAGCGACCGACGCTGGAGGAAGACAAGAGAAGGGGGCTGGCGCAGGGGGGCCAAAGGCCAAGGCGGCGCGGTGCCGAGGGCAGGTGGCGCAAGTGGGGAGGCGATGAGCCGAGGAGCCGGGCACCGGAGCGGCGCATAGCTCTGAGCACCGGCGACGAGGTGAGGAGGGAGCCCGGGATCCAGATCAGGCATGAGGAGAGGAAGAGCCAGGGGAAAGAGAGAAGAGATGAGTCGACCAAAAAAGAAAGAGAGGAAGAAAAAGGAAAAGAACATGGAAAAAAAAGAGAACAAGGCGAGGAAGGTAAAAGAAAAGAGGAAGAGCAGAGAAAAGGAAGAAAAGAGGAGAAAAAGATTAAGCGTGTACAAAAAGATTTATCCGTGAATATAGATGGTGCGATCTGTAAATTATGATATTTTGGGCACCGAGGCATCAGAAAGGTGTCCGGTAAGAAAGAGGTTGTTGGTATCGGGTTTACACATTGGAATGTTGTCGGTTGTTTGTACACGGAGGAATGTTGTTTTTTTAGGTGACTGATGAGGGCGATATTTACGGATGGGAATATCACAGTTACTCCACGTGCAACAGTAATTCATATATCACCAATAATTGACATATTTAGACTTTGATGGCATGCCAGATAGTTAGTGCTAAAAGTATATCGTAATAAGAGATATGTAGCCTTGTACGGTATGAGTTCTTTTTGGTAATTGATAAATCTATACTTTTGCTTCTGTGCTTAATATCAAGCGTATGTTGTTTACCGTTTGGTTAAGATTTAAATAGAGGAGTTACTGTACAAAACCGACAGGTGTTACGCAAGCTATGTTTGGTCGAAATCGATGCTTGGAATGGAGACGAGCGATCTACTTTGGAACTTCTCACTATGCATATTTCTTATTCTTATTCTTTTCTTTTCTTTACGGCGACAAACTATGCATCTATCTAACTCGCTTCCATCTCAATTTTACGAATGTTTTTGTTTTTGAGATGTCCTATGCTCGAAAAGACGTAAGGTAACATTTGTTCCAGCCAACAGCAGAGGATCCAATTCCATCGTCGGCAAAACTCAGAGTCAAGCATTCGAAAATTCGAGGGCAGAGGATTGCCACTTGCAATCGCAAGCATTGTTCGAAGCGTACGAGGAAGGATTCGATGATGATGCGTGGTGTTATGAATCGATGATGTTCCTTCGTAATGCAAAGGCAAGGCACAAGGGCTGGACCATTTGCCTAGCGAAAAGCCAGCACTCGGTTGAGCCGTTTCCCATCCTGCTGTGTGCTCTTCTCTGTATGATGCAATTGCAGTGCATCGAGAGCGACTCGATTGGGAATTTCCTTGGTTATCGTCGCACGGCTCCGTCGCTACCTTTCGCATCTGTCTTTCCAAACTGAAGAATTTGGAAAGAAAGGAAGGAAACGAGAGCTTCCGCGATGCTATAGACTGTGCATGCCGGTTGTTATTGAATATTGACCAAAGTTTCCAAATTTTTGTTTCGAGAAAAATTGCAAGGCTGGTACTCGCACATTTCTATCTTTTGGATTCTAAGTTGTGCTTTGAAAACTGACAATTTGTGGCCTTTCGTGCTTTGCATAGATAAGTAAATTTTACCATCTAAGATTTGTGAATCGTCTTGTGGTATACTTCAGCTAATCTGCGTAGATGTATTTATTAAAAGCGCTTATGGCCATTTGTCACTTCTCAAGTACGGGATCGAAAGATGCAAAACCTCCAGGAAGTGCATGCTGTTGCGGTGCAATTTTCTCCCTTTTTATCCTTAACAGAAGATGTTTCCTAGTCAATGTGGACATCCCTAAGATACTTGGCATAGATAACCCCAAAAAAATTGCGAAAACCCCGTGTCGGTGACTTGTGTCGAGAAGGTAATCATCTCTGTGGACGATTTAGAAATCGATCTTATGAATATGAAAAAGAGAAAGATCAGGAGATAAGGACTTCTTTACTACTAAAGGAATGTTTACAGGGTGCTCTAAGAACTTTGATTACAAAGAGTGGAATTAGATTCCGCTATGGGTTGTCCTTTGTGTTTGTCACCTCCGGTCTAGCCTTAAATAGCTTTTGAAGGGGTGGCAGTTGCTGCTCGTCAAGAGACGTCTCCTCACTTCTAAGACTCAATCGAGATATGCCCGATTGATTCATAGAGTCCACACATGCTATCGATTGCTATTAGTGAGATACCCTTCATGTAGGAACTGTTGAGCTGCCTTCCCACCCATATTTGGTGGAGGTGCTCAAGCACATCGAAATTGAGTTGGTGAACTTGGCGTCTAATTTAGTTACGATGCTGAGCATTTTTGTCTACTTTTGCGAGGCGTATTTGGGGATAATTCAAAAAGCTCAGACCAAAAATTACTTGTAAACACTAGATCGCAATTGCTAACAATAGAGCAGGGAACACCATGTAAACATACTACTTCATCGAAAAATACATGTGCCGCTGAATTGGTAGTATAAGGATGAGCCAATGATATAAAATGCGCATGTTTAGAAAAATGATCAATGGCAGTGAGGATGACCAATTTCCCATTGACACGCGGCAATTCTTCCACAAAATCCATAGCAATATCATCCCAAATACGTGGAGGTACCTCCAATGGCTGCAAGAGACCCACAGAATGCAATTGAATGGACTTGTTGCGCTGAAATACCGAGCATGAACACAAAATCTTCCACCAGCTTGCGGTCTTGAGGTATAGACTTTTACCATCCGAAATGTTATTTTATCCAGACTATATGTATCCGTATTCATATTCGACGGAGCAATATGCATATTTTATTACAATATGACTAATTAGTTAGACAATTTTTTTAATTGAACGTGAATTCGTGTTTCTTTAGGTGAAGTAAATAAATTTAAATGATAAAGCGTGATTGTATAAGGATAAAATATCATTAATATCTTCATACTACATAAATTATGAGGATATCCGGATCCGACCGAATTGAGTAAATATTCGATTTGAACTTTTATTAGTTACAATATTTGATTTGTATTCGTATTCGAGAATATTCAAATTCATATTCGTATTCATTTACAAATACAAATATAAATGTGGTTTGAGCACTATCCAATCTATGTCCAATCCGCTTTCACCCCTATGCAAGTTGGGTAGTGAAATAGCGCAATAATTAAGAAGTGCTTAGAAGGGTAGGATGGATATGCTAGACCTGGTCAAACGAGTTGGGCCAACCGTGTCAGTCCGAGACATGGTACTATTGTTCATCTTAAACATGGCACGGCACAGCACGAACAGTAATCAGGTTGTGCCGACCCGGTTTGACCAGGCGTGCCGTGCTTGGGTCGGTACCTCGGCATGATGGGTCGGCCCAACACAGCACACACAATAACTTTTCTGTAGTAGTGCAGTAAAAGTGATTACAATTGGCAGTAAAATTACTTGTGTAAGGGTTATCGTATTTTTCTGAGCACAATGTGATGACTCGATAGTAAAATTACTTATGACTGGTAATAAAATTACTTATAACTAGCAGCTAAAATACTTATGATTCAGTGACTGACAATAAAATTACTTATGACTAGCAGTAAAATTACTTGTGGTTAGTAGTAAAATCAACAGGACATCGGTAATCTGTTTGGCTTAGTGTGCTCGGACCGGCTGGCACGGCCCGACCCTTCTCCGTGCCATGTCTGGGTTGAAAGGCAAGCATGTGGACCAGCATGCCATGGTACGATAACTTATTCAGACTAACCGTACCAGATCTAATTATATTATGTCATATCGGGACCCGTGTCGTACCATACCGGGCTGCTCATTTGGCCAGGTCTCTATGCTAAGTTGCTGACAGTAATGTGCGGATTGATGCGCACAGATGGGCTGAGTTGCTGACAGCTACTTTTTCCTCATAAGCTCCTTCCTAGGTCACCTGAGCAAGGCCTGAGCCGGCCCAACCCATTTTGACAGTCGGGTTTGGGTTGAGCTATGGGCAGTTAGAATTTGTGTTGAATGGGCTTCACCCAATGCCTCAAATTTCAAGCCTTTTTCACTTTGCATATGTTAATGGCCGTGTTTGCTCAAATTTATTGATGTTTAAATGTCCACACCCTACATCTGCAAATTAGATGGAGTCAGGGATCCTGTGTCGATTGAGTTGCAACGGGCAGACGAGCTTGTGCATGTTGTGCATTTAACTCCTACAATACAAAATGCTGTAGTGGTCTACTAGAGTGCTCGGGTGCATTTTGTTAGACTATGGCTTATGATTTATGATTACGGTTGATGATTTTTTATCCTAATGTGAGTTCTTGTGCTAACGAACCAAATACTGTTAAGCCGCTTCAAAAACACTATCTCGATAAGCCATTTTAAAATAGCAACCGAGAAACTGTTATGTTTATTTATTCGAGAAAAATAATTACCCATAAGTTAAAAAAAAATAGAACTATGTATGATACCTTTACTATAGTGCACCTACATTAGCACCGCGGTTTCATTGTTCCCATGTGTAGTACTACCTTCGTTGTAGAGTATTTGCGTCCCTACAAATTTTCCTCGCCAGTCTTCCACGCATCCAACATTCTAAAGTCCCAATATATATAATATTAATTACAGAAAACCTACGACTGTACATTTATTAAAAAAAAGAAAGCAGCTCTAAAATTGCTTGATATGGATTGTAGCCTTTTTGTAGTTTGTTTGGAGGACATTTTGTTCCTGTTTTTATTTCATAGCTCTTTCGAAACAACAAGACAATAAACATCAGCATTTTTTGGAAGAAATCAGAACGATCCAGCAAATATAAGATTTTGACCGAGGATAAAAGATCACTATCTAAAAGATTTTATTATACATGACAACCCAGTCATGTCCATCTCGCTGAATAGAGAAGTCCATTAAGACTTTCTGTATACATCACATGTTTGGAACTTGGAAACCAGGAAAAGAAAAAGCCTTGTGATTCTCTCTGCGTAATGTCCAGCCTGTGTCTGCAACTTGGAATAATCAAACGGAAGTACTAAACACACAACAAAAGCAACACTTTTGCTTTTATAAGACGTGTTGTTTGTATAAACACCTGAAGAAAAGCCTATTCAGTGGTTGCAAAAATTGTTACAATACAAGTGTGTTATTCTCTATTATAGTAATTATATCACGTAAACAATTTCAAGGAACGCTAGCAACCTACACTAAGTTCAAGCCATTGTTCAAATATTTTTCACGGCAAATGAGTTTCATTTTTCAAAATATTCTTAGCCATGAAAGTCAACAACATGTTATGGCATTATCCTATACGGTAATGTAACATATATCTATGCACTCATTTGATCTCAGATTAGAAATGAACTGAATCTAAAATTTTATGACGAAACTACAATCATGCAAGGGAGGATTAACGGTTGAAAGATATCAAATCTACAAATGAGACAAGATTACACAAATCAGCAAACGAAGGGAGGAAAGGAATAAAGGGAGAAAGAGAAGATGGCATGTTGGCTATAGCTGATAACTTTTGGCTACGTTTTTTAAGATAGCAGTGGATAACAGAAATATAGATATAGATGGTGCACATAGTTTAAAACTAAAAATTGTTTAAATAATCTTACTTAAGAAACCATTCTATTTATTTCGATTTTTGATAAGTCGAAGCTAAATACCAAAGAACAGGAGAAAACGAAATAAACTAGGGTTCGTCAGGGCCCACACGCAGCCTGTCTCGCCCTCACTGCGCTGTGTTCGTTTTTCTCCGCCTTTATTCCCCCCTCCTCTCCTCTCCTCCACCTATCCGCCGCCTCCCCATCCCAACACGCAGCTCTCCCACACACAGCGCAGCGCATCGCAGAGGAGAGGAGATGGTCAGTCAGGTCGGACCAGGCCTCTACACCGAGATCGGCAAGAAGGCCAGGGGTGCGTATCCATCCCGTCCTGTCCCTTCCTCTCGACCTCAAGTTTCTCCCCATTTCTGGGGGGATTTTTTTGAGCTCGCTTCTTGGTGGTTCTTGGTTTTCTTGGTTTCTTGATGCGTTGCTTTGTTCGCCGCAGATCTTCTGTACAAGGACTACCAGACCGACCACAAGTTCACCCTCACCACCTGCACCACCAATGGCGTCGTAAGTGCTCCATTTCCTCCTCCTCTTCTTCTTCATGGTTGTCGGTTCTTGTACTGTGTTTGGTTGGATTAGATTGCGTGGTCGTTTGGGCGAGGAAGAGACGTGTCTGATCCGAGCTGGGATGAGGGTTATTGGTTTATGTGCCGGATTTAATGCCCTGTTTTGTGATCGTAGTGATGGATTGCTGGGTAGCTAGTGACTCTAGGGGATACGGGCACACCGGGAGATTAGGCTGGGTTGTTGCTTGTAGCTTGCTGATGTGCTGTAGTTTGCATTTCTCTGCTTGTATTTCTCTGCTCGTTCATGGGAATTAGCAATGCACCTGTTGCTTGCGTGGGTTCATTTGCTGCTTAATGGAGGGGGGTTTGTAAGCAAAAGGATTGGTGAAGAAATGATTCTCTTTGGTGGCGAGGAAGTGTTGAAATGATAAAGGAGGAATCGTTGTCCTAGCCTTGCTTTCTTTTTGCATTGAAGAGAGGGATTGGGTGTGGCTTAACTACTAATTGTTGGTTTGTTTGATCTTCATATGTACGGATCCCGTGTTTTTGGCATTGGCCTAACTGCTAATTGTTGGCTGGAGAACAATGGTTTAGTTAGTTTCGTTGAGCAAGATGCGTTGTGAATAATGGCAAGTACTGCAGCAGTGACGGCTTGCGTTGCATTGCGTATTCTAGGGCTGTATGTTATGGCTTTGTTCGATTCATCATGCGAGTACAGTTGTAATCAGAGTGATACTATGGAAGTGCTCCTGTCCTTTCCTCAAAAAGAAATGCACGAAGCAGTTGTACATATAATTTGTGTCTAACCAATTGTTTTGGAACATAAAACTGTCTGGTAGTGTTGGGATAATCTAAACTAGTAGGGCCTGTATACAGCACTTACATGCTTTAATGATTTTTCTTGTGAGGGCTACATATTTGAGTTTTCTTGATGTTGCTTCTCCTGTACTGAATGTAGTTTTGTACTACTGTTAGAATCATGTATGTGGCAATAGCTGTGATGTTATGTCTTTTGATTTTGATTTGTATTCCTTGATTCAGGCAATTACAGCTACCAGCACAAAGAAGGCTGATCTGATATTCGGTGAGATCCAGTCGCAGATAAAGAACAATAACATCACTGTAGATGTGAAAGCAAACTCAGACTCAAATGTAATTCCCTCTCTGCCCCTCTCTCTCTCTCATAACGTACATCTTGCAATCATATGTTGTGCAACAATGGTCCTGCAAAATCCTCATTTTAATGAAATCATTTATATTAATTCTTGCAATCCGATGAACTAGTATCAAATATGCTGCTACTTGTGATCGCATCAAACAATGTGTTCACTGATTAACTGTTCTGCTGTGTTCTCCCTTTGTGGTACTGACTGCTGCAATGTTTTGGCCAGGTCATTACTACTGTTACCATTGATGAGCTTGCAACACCAGGGATGAAAACCATCTTTAGCTTTGCTGTTCCTGATCAGAGATCTGGAAAGGTAATTTTCTCATCCTCTATAATGATTTCTTAAATGGAATCTTATTGCTTACTTTTCTTCTCTTTCCTTTTGGTTGCAGTTTGAGCTTCAATACTTGCATGATTACGCTGGTGTTAATGCAAGTATTGGTTTGACTGCCAATCCCGTAGTCAACCTCTCCAGTGTGTTTGGAACTAAGGCTCTAGCTGTTGGTGCTGATGTCTCGCTTGATACTGCTACTGGGAACTTCACCAAATACAATGCTGGACTGAGCTTCACTAACGCAGATCTTATCGCATCCTTGAACCTGTGAGTTTTCAGGCTACAATAATCCTATCAAAATTGTTATCTAAAACTTTTACAGCTCTTAAGTTATTTAATCCTTTTGATATCTACATAGGTAAATACTAATTACTGTTTCATGTGCCTCACAGTAATTCCTTCGTTCATAGAGTACACCATGTTGTCAAGCTAGTGTTTGTGCTACTCTTTATCTTGCCCAGATTTCATGATTTAATTATTTATGGAATGGGAGGAAAGTAAGATAAAATCAAAAGGAAATATGATAAAATTATGAAAGATAAATGTTTTATTGCATTTGTCATTTTTGTTTCTCTCAATTTGTAAAGAGTTAGGGTATGAATTTTTGTAAAGCTATAGAACATGTTGGCCACTATCAAAAATATACAAGCTTTTATGGCACTTTGCAGTTTGCACGACTTTATACCTTAAAGGTACTTCACACTAGACTCCAACACATACTAATACAGCTGATACTGGACAGCACCTCTCAAAAGTAATGCTGATACTGGGAAGATAGATTCTTTAATTGAATCAAACATATATGCGGTGAAGAATCTATATAAATAAGTTCCTTGACTTCCATCTCATGTTTGTTGACCAATCATCAATCTATATTGCCATAGTGGCTTCCTCGCAAGTTGGATATAGCCTTCTATTTTTTGGGAACTGACACTGACTTGATTGCGTTGTCTACCAAATTACATAAGTCAATTAAAACTTTCTTGCAGGAACAACAAGGGAGACAACCTCACTGCATCTTATTACCACACTGTCAGCGAATCGTGCAAAACAGCTGTTGGGGCAGAGCTGGCCCACAGCTTCTCGAGCAATGAGAACACCCTCACCTTCGGGACTCAGCATGCTCTGGACAAACTCACCCTCGTGAAGGCCCGCTTCAACAACTCTGGCAAGGCCAGCGCGCTGATCCAGCACGAATGGAGGCCGAAGTCACTGCTCACCATCTCCGCGGAAGTTGATACCAAGGCCATCGAGAAGAGCTCAAAGGTCGGCATAGCGGTGGCCCTCAAGCCTTGATTGTCAAACCTTTCCTAAGTTCACAGAATGCACCTCCATTTCGGCTGGATTTGGGATGAGTGGACAAAACATGTTTGCTTCAGCGTCTGTTGGTTGTGTCAGTCTATTTGATTTCAAGAAATGCGATGTTTCCTCTGGGGAATTTTTCTCTTTATCGGTGTAGCACTCATCGATGAGCAACCTTCGCAATAATTCAAGCTTGGTACAATTCTGAGCTTGCTTCAGTACTCATTTTTACTCCCATTTTCACCCAAATCATGGGGCCACTCAGCTGGTGCGAAGTACGTCATGCATGTGACTTTGTACGCCGCCTTGTCAAATTTCAACAGTCTGCAACGACGACGATGTGGTGCTGAGATTCTTGTTCAGTGGGTGTGAATGGTTAGAAGGTGCAGTGTGGCTGAGTACAACTGACGGTAGGATACGCTGCCTCTACTTCTATAATTAGCCATGACTTTTGTGGCAGGATAGTTCCATCACCAAACACTGTACTGCCATTTTGTTGAATTGTTGTACGTTTGAAATACCCCATTTGCATCCAGTGAGAGCCTTGTTTGAAACTCAATGCGGGGAGGGATTTCCATAGGAGTATCGTATGAAAAACAAGGGCTTGTTTTTTCGGCTCTGATTTATAACCTTTGCTATGATTTATTAGTCTAATAGCGATTACTAAAAGAAGTCAAAAGCTCACTGAAAAGTTAAAAAAAACTGAGCCAATGTCCAGCGAGGGTTGATGTTTCTTTTCATACGAAAATTCCTACAGAATTCCTGCTATTTTTAGGTGTTGTCATGCTGATCATGTTTCTTTTCATAAGAAAATTCCTACTAAATTAAATTCCTGCTATTTCTAGATGTTGTCACGCTGATTGGATAGCTCATGTATTCCGCTCTAAATTCCATGGAGTGCAATATATTTCCGTTGAACCCTAACATACATGGCTAATTTTCTGGTCACGTCGTCATACGGAATTTGTTGGATTGTCGATGGCAATCAGAAATCAGAGAGATGAATGATTATAATATATAGCAAAAACTTTTTCCTCAAATTTACTGTCTTTTACTTTTTCTATCAATCACAACAAGAACATAAAAACAGCAAAAGAAAAGAAAATATTTTTGCCCGGTACTGTAGCAAACAGAGACGTTTACTGTAGCAACAATGCTTGGTACTGTAGCTATAGTTTAGCAACCGATTACAAATTGGAGATGTATTCAACGGAGCTTTTGTCTCTGCGCGATGTCTTTTCCTCTATTGGAAGGCATTCCATGCAATGGAATAGTGCTACCCTGCACATAATGTGCTTGCTTACGACGTGACTGCTTGGTGATGTGTTTGGTAGATCAAGGAGCAACGCTTTTGTCCCTCCTGCGTGAAGATGCATCTCCTCTGTGATACACGCGACTCAAGAAGCAGATGTCGCCATGAAGACTATCCACGCATGAATCCGAGACGAGTACACTGAACGAACATTTATTCAGCCTTCTTTCTTGGGGTTAGCACCTAACTCCATCTCTATTTTATAATCTAGGACCAAACTATGAGTTCTTATCTGACGACGACGGCGGAACATAACAAACTACGACAAACATTCGCACAATCTAACTATCGACAGACCGTAGAAAGGAGAAAAGAGGGAGTCTAGAAGCAAGGAGGGGGTCGAGACAGCAAGGGATAGAGAACGGTCGCCGATTCGCTAATTCGCGCAAGACCACACAATGACCAAAAGCACATACTACAGATCACACACACACAACTGAAGAATACTACTACTACTAATGGCATTAAACAAACAATGAGTTCACAAATGATCACACAAACTAAGAACATAACACAAGTACTATTAACTTTGAACAACACAAACCAACATATTAAAAGATAACAGATTCTCATCTAAAGTTCCACATCCACATATATCACAGTAACAGAACATGCACAATATCATCTCAGTGAATACATGCACAATCACAGTTCTCAGAAAATATTCCAAAATTCATCAACGCAGTGCATAATCCACAGAACAATAAGCACAGATCATAAAGCATCAAGTAACACAGAATTGACAGCAATTGATTTGAATGTTAATTGAGAACAGCAGAGAAAGTAAGTGAGAGGAAAAGAGTCAACCGAGAGGAATAAGAGTAGAGGGCGTTGCCGGCGGTGAAGTGGTGATGAAGAACTGCCGGTGATGTCGGTGCTGCAGAGGTGGTCGGAGACAGGCGGCGGCCGACCGGGGTTGAAGAAGATCCGGCGATGGAGATCGGCTAGGGCGGCGCTCGGTGAAGAGGAAGTTGAGGTGGTCGGCGGCGTTGAAGTGGAAGGCGGCGGAGAGGAGGAGATCGGCCGGTGGCTCATCGGATTTGGAGCGGGAAGGAAGAGGCGGCGGTGGATGCGGACGGCGTGGCTGAGAAGGGAGGCACGGAGGAGTGGGTGTGGATGGAGAGGAGAGGCTAGGCGGAGAGAGAGCAGAGGAGCGCGGTGGAGCTACGGGTGGAGAAGGAGGAACGGCGGGTGGAGAAGGCGGCGAGTGGGGCTGCAAGGAGCGGCGGCACAGTAGAGGAAGGCGGCGCGGTGGAGGAGCGGCGGTGGAAGACGGTGGTCGGGATGGGGAGCTTTGGTTGGCCGCCGACGAGATGGCCGACCCTCACTGGCACCGGAGAAGAGGAAGGGGGGAGGAGAGCAAAAAGGGAGGCCCGGGGTAGAAGCAATGGCCAGCTCAAGCTTTCCATAGGCGGCGGCGGCTATTGATGAGATGGGGATTTTGGAAATTTGCGATTTGGCCGCCGCGCCGCCCTGCTCGTTCACAGAGTTGTTGCTTCAGGACTTCACGAGCGAGCTAAACTCCACGAGGATAAGGCAGTGTACAGTAGCCTTACCTGCAAACAAAACCATATAACATAAAATGCACCTATAGTCACAAACAAAGCCATAGTGCAGTGGTATGCCTTCCCTCAGGTGGAACAAGTGGTTGCGAGTTCGAGTGCCTCCACCGCCCCTTTTTTTTGTTTATTCCGCCAGCCAGCCCATCAGCAAGGTCCGTCAGCCAGCCCATCAATGGCCTGTTTCGGCCAGCCCATCAGCAAGGTCAGAAAAAAGAAAAAATGGCCCATTTCAAAAAAAAAAAAGATCAGTGGGCTTTATATGGCGGAAAAAAAGAAAAAATGGGCCCACTGACCACGTGGCACTGTACGGCAACATGGAAAATAATGTTTAAAAAATGCAACAAAAGTTTTTTTTGTGACACACAACATTTTTTGTGACATGCATAATATTTTTGTCACTAAGTCAAAATGCCTCAAAACAAACGTCATAAACTGGATGATTTAATGACATCTAGACCTGTTGTCATGCCAGAAATGTCAAAAAATGACACATCTCTTGTAGTGAAATAAGGGACCCGAAATCCTTATGTAACGTGGGGTTTTTTTTAACTTTTATCACGTACCCAATTCTTTGACACTCTAAAATTATCACATGTCATAGCCTCCAGATAGCACCTCTATAACTCTAACACACATTATCAATTTTTGATCTCCACACGCCTCAACTCGAGCATGACCATATCCTATAGCATCCTTACCCTCTGGACCATGAATTTGCACAAGCCATCTCCTAGATCTCCCTGTAGACCACGATCGTCTTCAGGTTACCTTGTACATGTAAAGACTAAAGCAACATTTTTCTCGGCACAAGTTCTTTCCATCTTAACTAACATGAGTTTACACACGCCACATGCCCAAATAACATCGATAAGTAACATTGTCAATTATTCATCATCACAAATATTCTAGACCTAGCCACATAATCTAATAATCTCCCCCTTTATAAATACATTAACAACACCTCAAGATAACATGACTTCAAATATGTCTATGTGAAGAACTAAAGCCGAAAAAACATTTTAAGACACAAATCTCTCACAAAACATACCGAAAAAAGCATTTTGAGCCACAAATCTCACAAATCAGCCACAATCCCATAAATCTCTCCCCCTTTAGCAATGTAAGCATCAAGGTACAAAAAGAAGGGACAACAGAGAGAAAACTCACATCCAAGCATCATTAATCTAAAGAATTTATATTTAAAGAAAAACACACCATGAAAACTTAAAAAAATATTTAAACCAATTGAATTAATGTGTACACAATCATGCTGTTATAAAAGCTTGCTCGATCATAAGCATGCATATATAACAAAGCAGTCCAAAAGAAGCTTATAATATGATTAAGAAAATTAATGTATACGACAGACCATTACAAAAATGACCAGTTAAGCTAAATATCTCACTAAAGAAAATAACCATCTAAAAATGCAGGTTTAAATCTAGATGCTAGAATCAAGAACTAAGTGAGACACAAGTGCCAAACTAAAGCATAAAACCTAAAATAGATTTACATAACTCAACACATAGCAGTTTAGTATTGACACTTGATTATGACTTATCTCAGTAAAGCATGTTCTAAACTGGGAGCCATCTACAACAGCCTCTTGAGCTTCAGTCTAAATTAATTTTAGCATATTTATAATAACATTTTTGAACCAACTTGAATCACACTTCATAAATTGTAGCATCTCAAGCTTTACTTTTTGATCATGCCAAGCCAAAAAAAGCTTAAGATTTTATGATCTTGGTCATATAAAATTTCTCCTAAGTTCATACCTAGTGCAATGACAAATCATCTTGTGGGGAAGAATTGTTGAGATTCATACATAATTAGCAATTTCATCATAAGTTTCCACATGTATTTCTAGAAAAGCTAAAAGTGATTTAAGAAGGAATTAGAATGGCTCAAACTTAGACTTGACCTAGAATCAGAATTTAATTAAGTATTTAAATATGATGCATCTCAAAAAGTAATCACTGTAATTAAAACTTAGCCAAAGAATTTAGCATCACCATGTTGTTTCTTAAGTTGAAAAATTTAATAAATAGCTAATTATGGCCTTGCTAACCTACATATGGAAAATCATGATCAAGAAATCTCAAAATACACATAATGACTTATTTCGTGATTATTGGCTTAAATAATAATTCAAGTTCTCAAAAATAAAAATAAAAGCAAGATTTTACAATGATATACAAAAAGAACTTCCCCTCAGAACAATCCCATTGGATGACATACCCCAACTCATTCCACAAACTAACAAACCGAGAAGTATTAAGTGGCTTAGTGAGAATATTAGCAATATGAAAATGAAACTCAACAAAGTATAGAACAACATCACTATTTTCTACATGGTCTCCTAGAAAGTGAAAATGATGCCAATATGTTTAGTACTAGAATATTCCATTGGGTTTTAGCAATATTAATAGCACGTGTCATCACAATAAAGTGGAACACTACTCAATTCTAACCCATAATTCCTGAGTGTAGCAGAAATACATAGACTTTGAGAACAACTAGCAGCAGCAGCTACATGTACCAGAAGAGCAAGAAACTAGTGATGTGCCTAAAAAGTGACTAATGATGTGACATTGTGCAACAGATGATTATTTTCTAGAAGAGCAAGAAACTAATGATGTGCTTAAAAAGTGACATGTACTAGAAGTACTCTTCCTATCAATCCTACAACCTACAAAATCACTATCTGAATATGCACACATGGTAAGATAGGATGAAGAAGAATACAAGAGTCCGAAATTTAAAGTTGATTGGAGGTATGTGAAAATTCTTTTCACAACCTGACGATGCGATGCACGAGGTGAAGCTTGCAATCGAGCACACAAATACACAACAAAATGTATGTCCGACATCGAAGCAGTAAGGTAAAGTAGGAACCCAATCATACTTCTGTATTCTTTTTGCTCCACCGCCTCACCTTCTTCATCTACATCAAGAATAGTTGTAGACCCCTTAATGTAGACATAGGTTTGTAGGTTCCCATGTCGAAACATCTAATCATATCTGTTGTAGGGGTGGCCCCCACCTAAGCCCAGCAGGCCTGTTAGAGGAATGTAAGGCCCAAAATGGGACATGTGTAATAACATAAGTGCCCCTGAGGGGAATACTCGGATGTAAGGGTATAATTGTAAAAGCACTCCCCATGTGGGTATATATACAACACAGGCCACGGGGAGAAACTCTAAGCCATTGCTCACCTAACTCTCCACTACCATACTCTCTCTCTGTCCACGTGATGCTGCTCGCCACGCTCGAGTTGAGTTCGCGGGGAAGAGCTTCCCGCAGGGCGATCGCAGAATGAAGTTGACGCTGCCGAATTCGACAGCGTCCCGTCCTTCCGCTCCTTCGGCTGGCACCGTGCATCGTGCAGATAGGCGAACATCGAGGTGCTGGGCCAGCACGCCTCCGAGCGCAAGGCCCAGCTGTACACGGCAAGGCGAGCCAGCGCGTTCGGAGTCAGTTGCGCCAGCTCCAGCCCGAAGGTCCGCAACACATCGTCAATGACCATCGCAGCTGGGATGCGAAGCCCGGCTTCACAGTAGGCGACGAAAATGATCGCCTTCGACTCCTCAGGTCGCGGTTCCACCTCGTCATCGGTGGGTAGCTGCACTGCCTGGCGGTCCGACAGATTCCCCTCACACAGTAGTGTACGGATCGTCTCCTCCGTAACGAGCGTCGGACCCAAGGCGCTGGAGTACGGGCACTCCTTCCTCTTCGTCGCCACCCACCACTTGTCTGCCGCCGCCGGGTCGCACCCCTCGAGCGTGTACTGCACCTCAAGCGGTGAGGACCGCTGGCGGATGGCGTAGTCGTCGACCATTTGAGCACGCTCATCGCCATGTGCCATCGTTACCCGGAAGCTAGAAGACGGTGGAAGGGAAGGGCGGTGGCAAGAAATGCAAAGCAAAGTAGGAGACGAGGCGGACGATCAGAAAGCGTGTGGAGGAGGCGCAGATGTGGTACCACGGGGGTATTTAAAGACCCCTCGTCCCCCGCACCGCTGGTAAGCGTAACCGGCGGACGACGAACCGCTCGCCTCCCCACGACCGGAGCCGAAGCGTCGCGACCGCCCACGCGAGTCGGCATGACCGCGGTCGTACAAAGACCTGTCAGCGCACGACGCGTCAATGGCGCCCCGCCGCGTGTTGGCTCCCACCAGGCGTAAATGCAGGCCATGCGACGCGGTGCAGCCCCTGGCGCGTGTCGGCGCGATTCTCGAGACCAATCAACCGCAAAAGCTTCGACGAGGTCTCCGTCCCAGCAGCGAGGCCCTGGCTTCGACTTCGGCTCCGTCCCCGCGAAGGACAACTCGCTGGGACGCCACGAAGAAGTCGGAAGTCACTGCGATTCCAAAGTCCGTGCAACCCTCCCGCCCCACTAGCGAAGGGGCGAATGGTCGCAGTCGTGCGGTCGCTGACAGCCCACGACGCGCCAATCGCAACCCGTTGCGTGTACACTCCCGGTGGGACAACGCGCACAGCTGCAGCAGCCTGACAACTCAGAGGTTGGCGTGATTCCAGGAGTCATTAAAGCGCATTACCAGACCGCGGAGCCGCAACCACCCAGCACCTAGGGGAATCTGTGGCGCGAGGTCTGCCTCCGCTTCGACGTTGACTTCGTAGCACAAGGAACTTGCGGTGGAGGGTGGCCAGGGCAATTAGCGGCTCCGCCAAGTAAACTCCAAGCCCCCGGACGCCGAAGGCGCAAACGAACCGCGCGCTCAGTCGAGAAGTGAGATCGGCCATCGTTAGTAGCCTCCATCAGTCCATCACCATCCTTTGCCATCAAAGAGTGCGCATGGACTGAGGAAGACCTATCTACGAGGGCACGATCACCCTAGTTGTCCCCGGAACGCGCGTCATAAGCAGCAGCACAGCGCAGCCGGCGGACCACAGCGCCCGGCGCCAGGACGAAGATAACTTTTTTTCGAAACTCAAAAATAGACATCCTTCTGTTCATCAACATTCTATGACAATGCCCATCCGCGCTAATCCTGCCGCAAAATAGTCCCCTCAAAGAATGCAGATAAACAGAGGCAGCCTATTTTCGAGACCAAGATCATTCCAGCCGTACCCGGGCGTGGCCCTATGAAGGGTGGCATAGGACGACGACATATATATGTATATATTCACTGCGTCCTGGAGCCGACGGAACCTCAACCGGCGGCCGCACATGCGGAAGTGCGACCGGCGGGAGCCCAGCGGTTTGGCTGCCTACGATCGGGAAGCGCAACTGCTGGCAACTGGGGGCGTACGCTGGTAGGTGGGCAGACAGCACACGACACGCCCATGGCACCCCGCCACGTGTCCCACCCTTCTAGGGAAGGAGCGAATGGCCACGGTCCTGCGACCGCTGGCAGCCCACGACGCGCCAATCATGGCCCGCCGCGTGCACACTCTGAGTGGAAAAGCACGTACGGCTACAACAGCCTGCTCCCGCCATCCCAGGGGTCGGCGCGATTCCAGGAGCCATTAAGGCGTACTACCAGAATGCGGAGCCGCGCCCACCTCATGCCCTGGAAAAGCCATTGGCGCGAAGTCTGCCCCCGCTCCAACTTCGACTTCGCAGCCCAAAGAATCCGCGACTGAGGGCGGCCCGGGAAACTACCGACCCCGCCAAGGCGGATGCGACTTCGACCCTGACTTCGACTCCGACTCCTACGCCGACGTCGGCCCCGATCTCGATGTCGAACTTGACTTCGACCTTTGGCCCGGAGGGCAACCTCGACCCCACTACTGCAGGTCCCTGTGGACGACGAAGACTTCGCCAACCCGCCCAGCGCCATACCCTCGCGGCAGGGCGAACACTACACCAAGCAATAAGGCTCCGCCGAACGTTGGGAAAGCTCACAGGCCGCAGGGACGGAGGGGGCCAAAGGGCTCGGCAACATGGCTTCGACCTGTGAAGCCCTTCACCATGAGAGGCTCCTGTTGTAGGGTGGCCCCCACCTAAGCCCAGCAGGCCTGTTAGAGGAATGTAAGGCCCAAAATGAGACATGTGTAATGACATAAGTGCCCCTGAGGGGAATACTCGGATGTAAGGGTATAATTATAAAAGCACTCCCCATGTGGGTATATATACAACACAGGCCACGGGGAGAAACGCTAAGCCATTGCTCACCTAACTCTCCACTACCATACTCTCTCTCTGTTTGGTCTGTAACCACAACAATATCCTTAGTGTACTTGGTTTGATAAATAAAGGTGCCCTGCTTAGTCTGTTTTATTTGCAAACCTAAGAAATAAGTTAACTCCATCATACTCATCTTGAACTCCCTGCTCATAGTATCTGAAAACTTGGAAACTAAAGTATGAGAAGAGCTATCAAAGATGATATCATCCACATAAATTTGAACAAGTAATAAAATATTACCATGCCTACCTTGTCCATTTCAAAATAATTTTTAACGAGTATGACTTAAGTTTTTCAAACTATACTCTAGGAGCTTATTTCAATCTGCATAAGGCTTTAGAAAATTTGTAGACATAATTAAGAAATTTAGGATTTTCAAACCCAGGTGGTTACCTAACATAAATTTTCTCCTCAATAAAGCTATTAAGAAAAGCACTTTTACCATCCATTTGATACAATTAAAAATCTTTAGATGCAGCAAATGCTAAGAGAATTCACATAGCTTCTAATCTGGCGGTAGGACCAAAAGTTTCTTCAGCATTATTTCTTACAACAACACTATCCTTATTTTATTTATTTTTAAAAACACATTTAGTTCCAATCACATTATGTCCATGACGAGGTTCAACTAAGGTCTAGATTTTATTACACTAAAAATTTTCTAATTCTTCAGCATGGCATTGATCCAAAACTTATCATCAGATAAACTGTGACTTACATCATTAGGCTCAAAAGAGGCAACAAAAACAGAATGACCATGTGAGTCAGGAGAAGTAAAGCTGGAATGTCTTACCCTTTCATGAAAGTCACCAATCATCAATTCTGGGGGATGACGCCATTGAATATACAATGGTGTAGAAAGTTCTAAAGTAGCTTCAACATTACTAACATCTTCTGTGGGTAATCCATCAGTTGATAGCGGTGCATCAGGAAGTATCACCCCACTAGAGATAGCAGTGTCTTCAGCTGAAGTGGAAGTAGAAGGTGCAAGATCCTTGGCTGGTGCAGGTGATGGCATAGGAGGAAAAACATCACCAAAATTAAGATCTCCTCTTCATCAAGAAATATGTTTTCTGATTCCCTTTGTACCTGTGTAACTGAAATATTGGGTCTAGCACTAGGACCAGCCTTATAAAAAATAACCTCATAGGTCTCAATACTTTTATTAGTCTCTAGGTTAAGTACACGATAACCATGAGAGTGAGAAGGATAACCAAGAAAAATACCATCTGAAGATCTAGATTCAAATTTATCAAAATTACCATGTTTAAGAATAAAGCATTTACACCTAAATACTTTGAAGTGAGAAACACTAGGCTTACGACCAAATCTCAACTCATAAGAAGTCTTGTGCAATGAGACACTCAAAAATACTCTATTAGAAATACGACATGCAGTAGAAATAGCCTCAGCCCAGTACTTCCAAGGAGCAGCATGTTAATCAAATATAGTCCTAGGCATCTTAACTAAGGTTCTATTTTTTTCCTTTTTACAACCCCATTTTGTTGTGGGACACGAGGGGAAGAAAATCGATGTTCTAAACCTTTTTCAAAGCAAAAAGAAGTAAATGATGAATTCTTAAATTCAGTACCATTATCACTCTTTATAACTTTTAATGCACTTGGCAATTCATTATTAAGTCTAAGAAATAAATTTTTAAAATGATCAAAAGCCTCATCCTTAGACACTAAAAAATAAACCAAAAATATCTAAAGTAATCATCAACAATTACAAGTATGTACCATTCGCCTCCAACAATTGAACCTTATAAGAACCTATAGTGTCCATGTGCAACAATTAACTAGGGCCATCGCTGAAGATTGTAGAAAGAGGTGGGTGTAGAGTAGCTACCATTTTACCATGTCTAGAAGGGGAACAAACCAAATCTTCACCACCCTTAAGCTTAGGTAGCCCCCTAATGAGATCCATCCCACTAATCCATGTAAGGTGATCAAAACTAATGTGTCCCAACCTACGTTGCCAAAAGAATAGATCTCTAGACTCAAAAGCTACCAAACATCTAACATCAAGTGAAAAAGAATGATTAATATCAGCTCTAAAGACCTTCTCCAATCGACATATATTGAAAATAAGATCACCAGAAGCATCTAAAACCCTACAAGCATGTCTCTTAAAGCTCATCTCAAGATTATCGTCTATCAACTGTGAAACCAAAAACAAATTATACTTCAATTTATATATGAAAGCAATATCCTTGAGAATAAATTTATCATTAATGTGATTGTACCTTTAGTCATCACAGTACCTATTGAAGTATCCTCAAAAGTGATCGACTCATCACTGGATGACTTAGTAAGAGAGGAGAACTATCTTGAATCACCGATCATCTGCTTGAAACAACTTGAATCCACTAGCCACATGTTCCCCTTGCTCATCAGCTATGCCTACATCACAGGAAAATCGATGTCACACTACTGGGATTAGTTAAATAAGATATAGAAATCCAGTATTGAGACACACGACGTGGAGGTATAGCAACAAAACTATAACCAAAATCACATGCGTGTGGACAATCAAAATGCCAAAAAGAATGAAAATTATTTGAATTATATCCCAAACCATAATGTGAAGCAGATTTAAAGCCATCATAAAAGTTCTCTAAAAACCTCTCTTTCGCATTAGTTCTAGGAACAAAAGAGGGTGCACGTTTTTGTCTTGAAGTTTTTAATCTTTCCTTCTTTTCTTTCTTAGCACGCCTAAAAATAAAATTCATACAAGTATCCATCTCTTTCATAGCAGGTGCAATGATATTTAACATAATTATAATTCTTTTGAGATAATGAGCTAACACCTACAACATTATTGAATGAACTTTGCACAAAACTAGTAGATTTAAACACAGTTTTATGAGACCCACCTTTTGTTTTAATTAGCCCACTACCAATGACTATAACAATCTTATGTGGATTATTCTTAGCATAATTACTAGCATTAAACCCTATACTAGTGTTTTTCACACTCAGTTTTGACTTGTCTGGAATCATATTTCATTTTTTTTGCCAAAAAAATCTCTCTAAAGTGTCCTTAAGGTACTCATTTTCTTTAGCTAAAATAGGACAAGTTGTGTATTTAACAGGTTCATTCACAAGATTCTTAGAAGCACTAGACTAAGTCAGTCTTTTCTTTTAGTACAATCATTACGTTGTCTAGTCAATGTTTATATTTCTGTGTTAAGTTTAGGACAATTAGTGCAAGAAAGTGTCTCACGATAAAGTATTTGTTGAATTGATTCCTAAGATGAATTAAGTCTAGCTTCTAATAATTCACAATTAGAACAAGTTTTTAGATTAAACATTTGAAATACGTGACTCCAAACATATAAAAAAACTAAATTTGAAGTTTTCAATTTCATAATTCACAAGTTTTGCTTTTCATTACAAGAGTCATGTGCCAATCTTAATTTATCAAGTTTAGAAGTTACATCACTAAGTTGGACAAAATTTGATATATTAATTGTTCTAGCAGTCTCTAACTTAGAATATAAAACTTGACAAGACTCACACGATTCATTATCAGAAATATAAGCTCTAAGTCTATTAATTTCATAATTTAAGCTCTCAACAACATGATCATGCTTTTTAATTTTCTTTTTATACTTTTTGAGATTATTTGTCAATCTAAGTATAGCATGAGTAAATATGTATAAGAAGATTTTATCTCATCAAGATCACTATAGAGATCATCATTGTTGAACTCCTCACTGTTTGCCATAAAACCATATTCCTGTGAAGTTCATGTCCTTTGCCTTTTTGCCATTGTCATTATCGTCGCTTCCAGAATCAACATCACTCAAATAAATCTCATCAAGTACTGAAAGTACTTTGTTGACCGACTTATGATAATTGCGCTTCTTGCTTGGGTCAATCTTGAATTGAGAGGAACCAGTTGGTGCCTTGTCATCCTTGACCTTCTTGCTCCTCAGTTTGGGGCAATTCATCTTGATGTGGTTTGGCTCACCACATTCATAGCATTTGATTGGACATCCTCTCTGCCTTAATCCGATACTATTAATAACCTTGATCACCCTGTTGGATAAGAGTACAAACTGGTCTTCTGAAATTTCCTCTACCTGTCATCTGAAATAGAACACAGTGCAAACAAAGAAATAATAAAGGAACTAAAAGAACTGTCAACTTGGTAAGTCACTAAACCCAAAGAATTAGATTTGGTTATCCTAGCCAAAACATCAATCTCATGTTTTCATCTTGCAATAATGATAATTCAATATAAGTGTTTCCATGTTAATAGAATAATTAATAGTAGTGACTAACACATTTCAAAAAAAAAATATCCAAAGCATTTAAGATTTGACGAGTATTATCAGAATTAGAGTATATGATATGAACAGATTGCAAATCACTAACAATTTTAAAGAAGTGGTCAAAAAGTGCATCTACTGATTCTCCAGGTTTCATCTCAAATTTAGACTATTCCTTTTTAAATTGGTTCTGATGAACACCTTTACCAAACTTAGAACCTTCATGATAATCAGGTAGAGTAGTCCAAATTTTATTAGCAGATTTAATATGAACAATTCTGACAAACTCATTAATACTTAGACCTTATAATAAAATATTTCTAGCCTTATCATTAGCTTCAACATCAGCAGTATTTTCAGTAGTAACAACAGGAGGCGTTACATACAAATTTTTAATTTTTTGTCAAATAGAATTACCTTGTGCTTGTAGAAAAATCTCTATACGTGTTTTCTAATAGATATAATCTGATCTATCAAAAAACAGTGGCTTACCTAAAAAATGATCTCGATCTGATGCCATTGCAATCGACTCTGATACCACTTATGGGATTGTCGATGGCAATCAGAGTGGGTGAATGATTGTAATCCATAATGGAAACGTTTTCCTCAAATCTACTATCTTCTGCTCTTTCAACTTGCCAATCACAGCAAGAACACAAAAACAAAAAACAGCAAAAGAAAATAAAAATTTATTTTTCCCCTTAGGCATTGTAGCAAAACGAGACGTTTACTGTAGCAAACAGTACTAGGTATTATAGCAGTACTGTAGCAACCGATGAAAAATTGGAGATGCCGCTTTAAATGTAGTTTTCTTCTTTGCATGATGTCTTTTGCTCTGTTGGAAGACCTCCCATACAATGGAATAGCGCTGCCCTACACGTGATGTGCTTGCTCACGATGTGACCCCTGGGTGATGTGCCTGGTAGGTGAAGGAGCAACACTTCTGTCCCTCCTCTATGAAGATATGCCTCCTCTTGATGCACGTGAATTAAGAAGGGAGACGGCGAATCGAACTGAGGAAGAACCAGACGTCGTCGTGAAGACTATCCGCGCATGCATCCGCGACGAGACTAAGACGCACCAGATAGTTTTCAAATATAAATTTTTATTGCTGGATCATCATATTTATTGCTACATAGCATGAAAATTGCATCTATTCAGCCTTAATTTCTTGGGGTTAGCACCTAACTCCATCTCTATTTATAGCCTAGGGCCCAGCTATGAGTTTTTATCTAATTCTAACAAATAAGGGACTCGAAACCCTTAACATAGGTTTTTCAACTTTTGTCACGTATCCACTTTTGACACTCCAAAATTATCACGTGTTGTAGCCTTTGGACCACATCTCTATAGCTCCAATACGTATCATCCATCTTTGATCTTCACACGCCCCAACTCGAGTACAGGCATCTCCTCCAATATCCTTGACCCTTTGGATCACGATCTCCCGGTACTCGCCGTAGACCACGATCACTTCCAAGTTCCTTTGCACATGCAAAGACCTAAGTAACATTTTTCTCGGCATAAGTTCTTTTTAACTTGACTGACATGAGTCCACACATGTCTCAAATAGCATCGATAAGTAACATTATCAACTATTAATCATCATAAATATTCTAGACCTAGCCACATGGTGTAACAGAATTCTACACCACCATCTTTCTATGGCAGAGTTGATGAAGGTGCATGGGGTACACCCCTAAAATTTTTGCCAAAATACTAAGTATATACACCTCTAATACACAAGGTATACATTAACCTGCTAGCAAGAAACTCTGCCAAATATACCTTACCCAACCTACTATCTTTTATCAAATTTTCTTCATTCAAGCTGTTGGTATATTATTGAAGGGGTGCAATAGAGAAGGACTTGACATTAGTTGCTAGGTCTATCTTTCCATCCAAAAGTACTTGACCATTTCTAGTATGAACATTGGGATTGACAATGACTTTTTCAGTATGCAGCGCCACAGGCTGTGGATGTAGTGGTTCTTTCACAAAATTATCAGTTTTTTTATCAATTACATGCTTTTTTTGTTTCATTATAACCATCCTAGGGGCAACTGCCATGTAAGTTTTTGTGTTAACTTCATATACTCAAAACTTGCAATGCAGTGAAATGATACTTCTGCATAATATTTAGTTTCAACTCATTTACCTGTCATCGATGAATCTAACTTCTGCTCCCTTGAATTATAAACTATATTTGAAGCTGCTATAAAACAATATTCAAATGTCAAAAAACAAGGCATAACAGGCAACTGCTATGCCAATGTCCGTTAAGATTTTCTATACTCAAACTTGCAAGGCAGTAAATCATAACAGATATGTATATTTCTTTTTAGGTTTCCCTGAGCTATTTCTTCCTTTTGTCACCTCTTTAGCTCTATCCTCATTTTTATGTTTAATTTAAGTTCCTTTGAGCTTCTTCTATAAAGAACATATGTTTACATATAACAAGAGTATTTATCTCAAGTGATAATTTTTTAGAGAGATTTTCAACAGTAGTTTGGTAAATTTTGAATATGAAACTTGAAAATTTGCTTCTAAGGAAATCAATCATATGATAACAACTCTTGTAATATTAAAGTACATATGGCTCCGTCACTGCCACATTTTACGAGAGTCCATCACGTGTGTTGTCGTACGAGTCATGTAGAATTTACGGTTATGCCACTTATCCCGTGAGAATCTTGTCTTATCTCTTCGTGTTTCCCTCGCGACTGAACGTCTACGTGGACTACTACCGTCTCCCTGCCTCCACACACCTCACACGGGCGCGCGCGCACGTCCACAGCCACAGCGACGTCCATAGCTCTGCACACCAATGCCACCGTCGTCGCTGTACTCCTCCGGCCGCCTCCTCCCGTCCTGCCCGACGTCGACGACGGCAAGATTCGTATGCAGCATTTGCTCCCTTCTTCTTGAGCTTTAGTTAGGCCATGTGCTGACGATGTCTGTGTCGACGACGTCAATAGGTTGGGAGATGGATCCGGCCGTCATGCTCCCTGTCCATGAACGGCTGCGCGCCGGGCAGCGGAGACCGCGGCGCGGTGAGCCTGCGGGAGACGCGAGCCCTGCCGGCCGCGTCGGCGCCGCAGGAGGCCGTGGGGCAGCTCAAGGCCGCCCTGGCCGCCCTCGAGACCGACCCGCCGGCCTCGCCCTCCGGCATCATCCGCATCGAGGTAACGCGCATGCTAATTGTGTCCATATATGGATTGGCCGCTCAGTTCTTGGCTTTGCGGCGCTGCATTTGTGTTGATTGGATTTGCGTTCCTCCGAGTTGCAGGTGCCGATTCGGCAGCGAGGGGATGCCATCGAGTGGCTGCACGCGCAGAGCGCGCTGCCCCGCTGCTTCTTCTCGGCCCGGGCGCCGTTGTCCGATAGGCCGACCCTCGCCGGCAGCAACAACGGCAACGGCGCCACCCTGAAGGAGCAATGGCAGCAGCCGGTGAGTGTCGCGGGCGTCGGGTCGGCGGTCTTCTTCCGCGGAACCGAGCCCTTCTCCCTCGGTGACTGGCACGCCATCAAGAGGTTCCTTTCAAGGGATTGCCCGCTGATTCGTGCGTATGGCGCCATCCGTTTCGATGCGACAAGCGACGCTTCGGTTGAGTGGGAGGATTATGGATCATTTTACTTCATTGTTCCACAAGTAAGTTGCTCTGCAATTACCTGCATCACCCCAACTACAGGGTGAAATGGAATGCTGTACTGAGTACTGACCTCTGTGAAGCGTGTGAATTGTGTTGCAGGTTGAGTTCAGTGAGCTTGAGGAGAGCTCAGTTCTCGCGACGACTATTGCCTGGGACGACTCGCTATCTTGGACATGGCAGAACGCTGTGAACGAGCTCCAATCAACATTGCAGAAGGTATGCCTTTGCCTTTCTTCCATTCCAATTTTAGATGATCTTTCTTCCATTCTGTCGCGTGGAAAGAAGATAGTAACCTGTTGTACCTTGCGCAGATATCACCCTGTTCTGTCAGAGTGAACAAGTCCAGCCTGCAAACAACCATCATAAATCTTAATCATGTCCCTGCCAAGGCATCTTGGGACCTTGCCGTTACTAAAGCTCTTCAGATGATCAAAGGGAGGCAATGGGAATTGGTAAAGGTAAACCAACATTAACTTCGCTATTCACCAAAAAAAACTATAGAAGTTGTAATTTTGTTCGTTTCTTTTCTTTTTGAATTTGCCAATAAACTATTCTTTTGACTTGCCAATGTTTTCTGCAGGTTGTACTGGCAAGGTGTAGCAGATACATTACTGATACTTGCATTGACCCTGTGGAGCTGTTAGCTTGTTTAAAGGTATGTTGCACCTCTGGTGGTGTTGTTAAATCATTTATTCTATGAGAAGATCTTTCTGTGACTCTCTGAGTATACAGGTTGAGGGCCAAAATGCTTATCAGTTCTGCATACAGCCACCAGATGCTCCTGCATTCGTTGGAAATAG
Organism: Dendrocalamus latiflorus; assembly: GCA_017311315.1. Classification (NCBI taxonomy): domain Eukaryota; kingdom Viridiplantae; phylum Streptophyta; class Magnoliopsida; order Poales; family Poaceae; genus Dendrocalamus; species Dendrocalamus latiflorus. The sequence goes on from CM029657.1 coordinate 24,010,205, forward strand.
TGTATGTCAATTCTATTCTGGAAAACATTTTGTTTTCACCATATTTTGACCTTTCTTTCTGTATGCTAAAAATCTTGATTACAAATACCTCCTACTTATGTCGAGGAGACGTTTGTCATGATTTTTTATGTATACTATGTTAAATAACAGTGTTCTAACTAATGGTAATTTTATTCAAACATTCTGAATAGCCAGAGCAACTATTTCACCGGAAATACTTGAACATTTCCAGTGAGGCTTTGGCTGGTACACGAGCAAGGGGGAAAACAAGTTCTGATGACTTTCAAATTGGTCAGGATTTGCTTCTAAGGTTTCATTCCCTTCTTAGTGCTTATTAACATAACATTAGCCTATTTCTGAAGAATTTAAGGTTATATCAACACCTTGAATGAACAGTTACCAATTGCTAAAATTTTCGTGCAGCACCAAAGAAGATACCGAGTTTACTATAGTACGGGACAGCATAAAGAAGAAGCTTGAGGCAAGCTGAGTTTCCCACTGATAGCTTTTAGATATGATCCTGAAATAGCTTGCTTTGCTCTTAGTGCTCAGCAGAGTGCCTTTCAGTAAAAAAACGGTTGCTGCAGTGTTATTCAACCACTGCTGTAATCTGATTTGCAGATGATCTGTGATGAGGTGGTTGTCCACCCCAGCAAGGCCCTTCGGAAACTCCCTAGAGTGCAGCACTTGTCAGCACAATTAGCTGCAAGGATAAGGAATGAAGATGATGAGGTAATGTACATTGTATGATTTTGGGAAATTGAACGTCTACTTCACTCTTGCAGCTGTTATCTGCATTTGTACCCTTGATGTTCATTTGTGTCATTTCGGCATGAAATTTCATTCCATTGTCTTGCCCCTTATTTGTCAGTTGCGTGTATTATTACTACTTGGATTGTCTCAAGCTTCACTCTTTGTGTTGGCGTTGCAGTTTGATATTCTAAATACTCTTCATCCAAGTCCAGCTGTTTGTGGTTTGCCCACTGAAGAGGCGCGTCAATTCATACGAGATTATGGTATGTTTCTCTGTATTCTGGCTACATTGTTATGTTAAAATTAATCTATCAAATTGGTATAAATAATAACATTAGTTAGAGTGATTTTTCAAATGCTAACTTGCGATGTTGTTACAGAAATTTTCGACCGTGGGATGTATGCTGGACCTGTTGGTTGGTTTGGAGGAGCTGAAAGTGAGTTCGCTGTTGGGATTAGATCGGCGCTAATTGGAAAAGTAAGCAAAACTGTGTAGTCTGCACAACTGTACCATGCAATTGGGATTGTCAAACTTGTTGTTTCCTTGTCCTAAGAGGCATGTAGTTACAAAGCTGTCTTGTTCTAGGGTCATAGCACTTTAGTTTATGCCGGTGCCGGAATTGTTGAAGGTACAAATCCATCTTTTGAATGGGATGAGCTTGATCTCAAAGCATCTCAGGTAATATTTTTTCCAAACTCGTGACTCATGTACTGAGTTTTGTTTGAAATGCTAATGCATTCTATCTGCGATTATTTTCAGTTTGCAAAGTTGTTGCAGCATCGAGAACAACATATGTTATCCAAGAAGCAGAAAACATGGGGACAGTGATTTGAATAGAAAATAGTAAGTCATCAGAAATTTAGAAATCATTTCACTAGTAACAAGCTTATCCATTTTAAAGTAAACTGCATCACAAAAAATAAATTTAAAAGGGTCATAAAAAGTATATATACTAATAGAACTTTTCATAATTTTGGAGTTCAGAATAGCAATACTTCTGAAAATATTAATTAATCCAGCTCCTGAATGTCATTTTAATATAGAATATTTACACCATAAACTTTCTAATATTTTTGACATTCAGGACCAACAATCTCCAAGTTGTCTGTATTTCCGATAATAGTACTGCTGGTGTGTTGATTATCACAAGCATATCCTTGCATCTCAAGCTCCCCTCTTCTTCTACACTCTGTTTCCAGGGAGCTTTTGATTAGATGTGAAGATTCCATGATGAGAGATTTTTTTTTCTTTTTTGGTTCTATAAACTTCGAATGATTGTTTTGTTCAAGTGCTTACCTCACCAAAGTACATGTTCCTGGTAATCGCATGCCTTTTGGAGACGCAACCACCAAAGTATCGATTTGCAGACAGTGATATCAAAGTTGCAAAGCGTACAAAGGTTCAAGGAAAGCATTTCAGATCAGTATATGTACAATAATTGTAACAATTCAGTTAGACAATTGTATATTGACATTAAATTCTGCAGATTGTACCAGCTGCTCAATTGCTTAATCGTATCTTCGGAGTACGTAAACTTACGAAGTTACCAACACATTTATGAACATATATAGATTTGTACACAACCTCCACACAAGATCAAACAAGGCAAGAAAACCAGGAAAAACAGGTTCTGATAATACACAGGACTGTTCATGCTTGAGGTTTGTTTGCTGCCTCACCTAGTCTCCCTTCTGGGGCACAAGCAGGCCATAGAACAGCAGTGCCAGCATCAGGAGGTAGCCGACGACGACAAGAGCGACCAACCTCGCGTCGCTTCTGGCCAGATACGCAGAGAAGGCTGAGTGGACGGTGAGCACGGCAAAGGCCAGCACTCGGAGCCATCGCGCGCGATCACCATCAGCTGCAGCAGAGGAGGAAGAAGCAGCTCTTCTGGCAGAGTGTTTCTTTGATTTCTTGGCCATGAACAGCCAGAGGGGATTCCGACTCTGGAGAGTGGAGAATGGAGGGGACAGATAGCTTAACTGCCACGAAGCTTCCCTGAGTGAGAGTAGCTTTCAGGGCTTGTTTGTCACCGCATCAGAGGATCGGATTTATGACAAGGAAGAAGCCTTGTTAATCTTCCATGGCATCTTTTGGCCACATTCTTTTCAACTTATAATTTATGATTTTTAACCTTTTCAAAACCGCTTATCAATATTGAGTTTGTTCGCACAAGCACTTACTCTAAGGACAAAAATCATCAGCCGCAACCATAAACCACAGCCCAAAAGAACATACCATTTGACTACACAAACATAGACAAAAGTGAAGGCATCTGGTACCGGCCACAATAGTATGTCACTGTTACGAGAGATGCTAAATCCAAATACAGTATCAGGAAAGTCTTGTGGGGTGACAGGTCTGGGTGAAACTCTTCTCAAAGTTATCTTGCATGGAATATGAAACACAATATTTTGGGACCTAGGATTTATTTATAGAAACACTGGAACCTAGGGTTTATGGAAATAACGTCGACAAAACAGAAAATGGGGGGTTGGAGAACCATAATTTGATCATATATAGCTGAACCTGTTCACCCAATTCCGGAACAGAACTGCTGAATGTTTGCGGACTACTGATTGCTTGAGTATATAAAGGTACATCTAACTTGGTAAGTTGAGTACAACCTGATCCTGGAAAATTTTACAAATTACATCTCAAGTACTGAACTGCGATATGTGAGAGGAACAGAACATGTGTCTAAATACATGTACTTTTTGGTTCATGTATCAAGGGTCTCAAAATCCTGATTGAGTGAAGTGAAACTTGACCATGTGGTTAGCCCTAGACTGTCATTTTGTAGAGGTGGCACCTTCTCCAGATGAAGAATCAGAATCAAGCTGGGCATAATAGGTAGAAGTTTCTGACTCCATTAGGATTTTCCTGAGATGCTTGTCTTTGAGATGTTCCTGCAAACAATAAAAATGTGGAACGATTGGCCATTAAGCAAAAACAAGCAGCACAAAAGGAATAGAATACATACTTAGATGCCTGTGAAATGCAAAAAAAAAAATGTGATAAGACTTAAGAGGAATTGCTTATGTGAAACTGAAGAAAGCCTGGTTCACGTTTAAATTTTAACACAGAATTTTTTACGAAATACCATCATACGACAAGCGCTTTTATCAGAATTAAGATAACTTTGTCAAACTCAATTCCTGATCGCAGTTATTCTGGTAACTACTCTAAATGATTTAGGACAAACAGCGTACACAATTGAATAGACAAATAACGCAGATATAGGCCGACTTTCGACACAGTGAGAGATCCTGTCTACAAATTTTTTGTTATACATTTGAGTGCTAAGAAGGTTTCAATCATTGGCAGTAATGGGCCAATGACCACTGTAATAAAAAAGGGTAAAGCTATGAACCGTAGATCTGGCTCAATGTAATATAACCATCTGGCATCTGCTTTAGGGAGTAAACATCATTGCTATGTACACTAGGGTAATATCATGATCTTATTTGTTGCACAGCGACAGCGTTATTGGACCGCTAAACCAACATCTGACCGTAGACCCACTATACCAGCAGCCCTGTCCCAGGTAGTTGAGCCGCTGTACTTGTAAGCCCAACCGGTAGAGCAACAACCTTATAAGCGGTTTTGTGCCATCTCCTCAAAAGACTAGCCCATGTTTATAAGTTGTGCTCTGTCCTCTCCTATAACCGATGTGGGACTATCCTAACAAATCTCTTCCACACACATCGGCATATCATCATGTGGCCTGATATGTATCCAAGATACCCAGGCTCTTATACCAATCGTTGCGCAGCGTCAGCGCCATCGGACCGCTAAACTAGTGGCCAGGCCCCGAGTAGTTGGGACGCTATGCCTGTTAGAATGATCTCAGCAGGGCATTTGGCCCAACGGCCAAATACCCTCCCCTTGCTCGCGCCCTGATCGGGGGCGCCCAGCCCAATAGGCTGGTGGGCCCCTGTCGCCAGCGCCATATAAAAGAGAGGTGGGGGCCGGGGCGGCACGCACGACGAGGTTCACCGTGCCGCCGCCAGACCCACCGAGTAACCCTAAGCCGATCTGCAAAGGGGGCGCTCCAGCGACGGGAAGCGCCACCGCCGCCGCCGTCTTCGTTCTTCTCCGACCGTCGCCGTGCCCGCGCGCCGCCGGAGATGTCCACCTCTTCCTCCACGCAGTCAGAAGGTTGGTACTCCCTCACTCACTCTCGGTATCTCTCAAGAATCAAGAACCCTAGAGAAAAGGATAACCCCGCTAGATCTACCCTAGGAGGTCCTAAAGAACTAGTCTAACAATGGTATCAGAGCCAGGTTGAGGTAGATCTAGTGCGGAAAAGGAAAAGAACGAGAATCCCCAACCGAGAAATCGGCAAAGAAAAGAAAAGAGAGGGGAAGGGGGACGTACGGGTTGCGGGCGCCGTCGGCATCGCCGTGCGTCGCGCCGCGCTCCGGCCGCCGTCGGGCGCTCCGCGCTCGGGGCCGCCGCTCCGCCTGCCGTCGCCCTTGCGCGCGGGAGCGGGAGCCGCCGCCGACGCCATGGCTGGCGCCGCCGCCTTCCGCCTCGCAGCCGCCCAGCGCGCCGCGCCCTGGGGAGCCCGGGCCGCCGCTCGAGGGTGACGCCGCAGCCCCGGCCGAGCGTGCGGGAGGCCGCCGTCGGCGCCGCCTTGCTCCACGCGCGTGCCACCGCGCTCCGCTCGGGGCAGCCGAGCGCTCCGTTGGGGGCCGCTGGGGCCAACGCCATCGCCTCCGGGAACCGCCGCGCCGTGTTTTTCGGAGGGAGTTGGCGAGAAATGGGGCTAGGGTTAGGGTTGCGGGGGATTTTGTCCCGCCCGCACCGCGCGCTCGGCCGTCCGATTGGATCGGACGGTCGTCCTTTAATGGGCCGATGGAGGCCATGGGCCGCGCGCGCTCGGGCGCGCTGAGCGGGCCGGCTGGGCCGCGGCCAAAGGAATGGGCCAAATGGCCATATTGCACAGTAAATGAATTTTTATTGATTTTCAGAAGCTTTTATGAGTGAATTTGATTGAAATTTGAACCAAAATCTCTGTAAATTTTTGCACCAACGTGTTAAATTTCCAGAGATTAAAAGTGTACAGTTATAATACTTCTGAATAATGAATTATTTATAGTTTCCGCTGCAAAAGATATTATTGATTGATTTTTCATTATTAAATTCGAACCAACGGGAGAATTTAATTTTGGAAAAATAGAGATAAATCCCAGATAATTATGATATTGTTATTTTCTGACCAACGTTGATAATAACAATATTATAATTTTTAATTGATGAATTTTATGCATTATTTCTATTTCTGCCCAACGGTGATGTAGATTTAATGTATAGATAAAATTGATTTAAATTGTATGTCGTATTTTGACCAATGCTGGAAATAAGGCATATAATTTTGCTGTTAACAGTATTATAATTTTAATTGATGATTTTATGCATTATTTCTATTTCTGCCCAACGGTGATGTAGATTTAATGTGTAAACAACTGTATGTTTTAATTTTAACCAACGTTGAAACCAAGGCATGCAGTTGTTGTTATTATGTTTAATTGTTCTCATTGTATATGAATTGTGTCGCCACACCGTGTCCCACAGAGCCTGTGGCACCGGTGAGGGATGAAAATGAGGCTGATGCTGTTTGGCAGACCAGACAGAGGGACTATGCTCCCATAAAAATGTCATATGATCTTGATCATAAAAAGTGGGTCACTGCCAACAAGAAATGTTTGACTGTGATAAAGAACACGATTAAGCCTGCAATTGTGGGCTCAATCGCAGAGTGTGACACTGTCACAGAGTACCTTGAGAAAATAAAGAGTCAGTTTACTGGCTCTTCAAAGACTTATATTACACAGCTGATTAAGCAGCTTGTGAAAGAAAGGTACTCTGGTGGTGGCAGTGGCATAAGAGAGCACATACTAAGGATGAGCAACTTGGCATCCAAGCTTAAACCAATGGATTTGGCTCTCAAGGATGAGTTCCTTATTCATTTGATTTTTTGCTTCCTTGCCGAAAGAGTTTGACACCTTTGTTGTCAACTACAACATTGATAGCCCGAAAACTGGGACTTAGAAAAGTGCATAGCTATGTGTGTGCAAGAGGAGGAAAGAATTAAAACCTCACATGGTAGTTCTATCAACTATGTGAAGGACAACAAGAAACGAACTTCAACAGTAACTCCTTCTCAAAGAACAAGGGAAAAGCCCCTGTCTATCAGTCTCAACAGAATAAGTTTGCAGTAGACAAAGATCAGTGTCTTCACTGTAAAAAGACGGGACACTACAAGAAGAACTGTCCTGATTACTTAAAGATGATAATGGCAAAGAAAGGTGAGAACATTGATGTGAATGTCGTATGCGATAATGAGAACGTCGCGTGCGAGAAAGTGATTGAATCCTCGTCTACGAACGTAAACAAAAAAAAACGAAAGAGAACTCTAGATGAGTCGTCGAAATTATGGCACTGTCGTTTAGGCCATATTTCGAGGGGGAGAATAGAAAGACTAGTAAAGAATGATATTCTTCCTCCATTAGAGTTCTCAGACTTAGAACAATGCAGAGAATGCATTAAAGGAAAATATGTAAAGAAAATTAAAAAAGACGCTAAAAGAAGCACAGGAGTTCTACAAATCATTCACACAGATATTTGTGGTCCTTTTCCTGTGAAAAGTGTGGATGGATATGACTCGTTCATAACATTCACAGATGATTACTCCCGTTATGGATATATTTATCCAATCAAAGAAAGAAATGAAGCCTTGGATAAATTCAAGATATTTAAGGCTGAAATTGAAAACCAACACGATTTAAAGATTAAGATAGTCCGATCTGATCGTGGGGGGGAGTACTACGGTCGACATACCCCATATGGACAAGTTCCTGGACCTTTTGCGAGGTTTTTACAGGAAAATGGAATAGTGGCCCAGTATTCTATGCCGGGCGAACCTCAGCAAAATGGAGTAGCTGAAAGACGCAACCGTACCCTGATGGATATGGTGCGAAGTATGATGAGCTACTCCACACTCCTATTGAGTTTATGGATGGAGGCGTTGAAAACCGCCATTCATATTCTCAACAGGGTGCCTAGTAAGTCGGTGCCCAAAACACCGTACGAGTTGTGGACAGGAAGAGTTCCCTCACTAAACCACTTACGTGTGTGGGGGAGTCCTGCTGAGGCTAAAGTATTTAACTCAAACCTTGGGAAACTTGATCCCAAAACAGTAAGTTGCCATTTCATTGGCTACCCTGAAAAGTCAAAAGGTTATCGTTTCTACTGTCCAGACAGATATACAAAGTTTGTAGAAACGAGACACGCTGTCTTCTTAGAGGATGAAATGATGAGGGGGAGCATGGTAGCTCGAGAGATTGACCTTGAAGAGAAGCGGGTGTATGCGCCCACTCCGATGATTCAAGAGCCATTCCTCACACTACCTGCTGTCGCTACACTGACGGTGCAAGACACTGTGGTGCCAGCACCTGTTATTGTTCCTCCCGTGGCAACAATGAATGAGAATGAAGAACCTGTTCTTCAGGATCATATAGAACCAATTGCCACAGATGAGGGGGAGCAACAGCAGCCTCAAACAGTAGATGTACCAAATGAGGAGGCCCCGAGGAGGTCTCAAAGAGTAAGAAGATCAGCTATTTCTGATGATTATCAGATTTATCATACAGAGGAATTTCAAATGGAGGATGATCCCACCTCGTTTGAAGAAGCCATGAGAAGCGAAAATTCCTCAAAATGGCTTGAGGCCATGGAAGAGGAGATGAGGTCCATGAAGACTAATAAAGTCTGGGACTTGGAAATTATTCCTAAAGGAGCCAAAACAGTAGGCTGTAAATGGGTCTACAAGACAAAACATGACTCCCAAGGGAATGTAGAAAGATACAAAGCGCGACTTGTGGCAAAAGGCTTTACGCAAAGAGAAGGGATTGATTACAATGAGACCTTTTCTCCAGTCTCATGTAAAGATTCTTTCAGAATCATAATGGCATTAGTAGCACATTATGATTTAGAGTTACATCAGATGGATGTAAAGACGACATTTCTTAATGGGGATTTGGAGGAAAATGTTTACATGGCACAACCGAAAGGTTTTGTCGTGGAAGGAAATGAAAGAATGGGATGCCGCCTAAAGAAATCGATTTATGGGTTAAAGCAAGCTTCAAGACAGTCGTACTTGAAGTTTGACAGTACAATAAGAAAATTTGGGTTTAAAGAGAATGTAGAGGACAACTGTGTTTATGCAAAGTTTAAAGATGGGAAGTTTATCTTCCTAATCCTGTATGTGGATGATATCCTACTAGCTAGTAGTGATGTTAGTCTGCTACTGGAGACAAAGAAGTTTTTGTCCTCAAACTTTGATATGAAAGATCTTGGTGAAGCTTCGTTCGTTCTAGGGTCGAAATTCACCGGGATAGAAACAAGGGGATATTGGGACTGTCACAAAAGGCATACACAGAGAAAGCCTTAAAGAAATTTGGTATGCATAAAAGTAGTCCTTCACCTGCACCTATAGTCAAGGGCGACAGATATGGGGATTTTCAATGCCCCAGGAACCAATACGAGCTCGATCAAATGAAAGCGGTTCCATATGCTTCAGCTGTCGGAAGCTTACAGTATGCTCAAGTGTGCACACGCCCTGACTTAACATTTGTTACCGGGTTACTTGGCAGATTCCAGAGCAATCCTGGAATAGAACATTGGAAATTGATAAAGAAAGTCTTGCGTTATTTGCAAGAAACAAAAGGCCTCATGATGACATACAGAAGATCAGATTCACTCCATATAGTGGGGTATACAGATTCTGATTTTGCGGGAGATGATAGAAAGTTTACATCCGGATATGTGTTCACTCTCGCTAAAGGAGCTATATCGTGGAAAAGCTCAAAACAAACCGTCACTACATCGTCCACAATGTATGCCGAGTTTGTAGCATGTTATGAGGCTACGGGGCAGGTGAACTGGCTAAAGAAGTTCATACCCGGTTTAAAAGTGGTTGACGACATCAATAGACCACTTAAGTTATACTGCGATAATGAACCCGCAGTAACGTATGCCCACAACAATAAGTCAAGTGGTGCTGCCAAACACATTGATATAAAGTACTATGTTGTGAAAGATAAAGTTCGGGATCAAATTATAAGTCTTGAGCACATAAGTACCGCAAAGATGTTAGCGGATCCGCTTACTAAAGGCTTACCACCCAACGTGTTCAGAGAACATGTAGCCGGCATGGGTTTAAGGGAAAGCCTATGATTCCTGGACTAAAAGATGGCCCAAAAGTTTAAGTAACTATTTCAGAACAGAGAGGTGTATTGTAGCTGTTGAATCTATCGGCGATTGACCGTGACGATGAGACATGTTCTATGCACTAATCTATGATGGAATGTGTAAAGTCAAAAAGTAATTAAAGATAAAGTATAGATTGAGATCAAGGGGGAGAATGTTAGAATGATCTTAGCAGGGCATTTGGCCCAACGGCCAAATACCCTCCCCTTGCTCGCGCCCTGATCGGGGGCGCCCAGCCCAATAGGCTGGTGGGCCCCTGTCGCCAGCGCCATATAAAAGAGAGGTGGGGGCCGGGGCGGCACGCACGACGAGGTTCACCGTGCCGCCGCCAGACCCACCGAGTAACCCTAAGCCGATCTGCAAAGGGGGCGCTCCAGCGACGGGAAGCGCCACCGCCGCCGCCGTCTTCGTTCTTCTCCGACCGTCGCCGTGCCCGCGCGCCGCCGGAGATGTCCACCTCTTCCTCCACGCAGTCAGAAGGTTGGTACTCCCTCACTCACTCTCGGTATCTCTCAAGAATCAAGAACCCTAGAGAAAAGGATAACCCCGCTAGATCTACCCTAGGAGGTCCTAAAGAACTAGTCTAACAATGCCCACAAGCCCAATAGGCAGAGCAACAACCTTATAAGCCGTCTTGTGCTATCTCATCCCAAAAGACTGGCCTGATGGGTAGGCACACGCCGCACACCTACCGAACAACTAGTATTAAGCAGAGTTCTTTGAGGAAAACAGAAAAATAAATAAAAAACATCAAGCACAGCGAATTTTCTGCCTAGCAACCATGTCTCAAATTCGCAGTCAGCACTGCACCAGTTATGACCATTACTTGGCCACAAACAGGCATGGTGGCACCCAATCACCAAGGAGGAAGATACATGCCACAATGCCGGTTAACTGTCAACAGACTGAGCTCCCTCGGGATACCAATGAAATGCTTTGCCATGCAAATGCGATGAAACTAGCAGAGCCTTTCCAAGCTCAATTGCTTCAACTATATAAACCGGATACAAGGACAAGAACCTTTTTGGGTTGAAGAATGAATAACAAGAAACAACATACTCATCAACCTACATCGCTCGTTCAAGAAAGCCCTCTGAATTGTCATTGCACACAATAGCACCGATCCCGCGTTTGTAACATGAGAATAATCACTGCACACAACAGCACCAATTTCGCATGTGTAACACAAGAAGGCAGCTATTCAATGCAACCCCACTGCAGTTCATGAGCAGCATAACAACTGGCCACCATGAGTTCTTACTCCAATGATTCTCCCCAGAAAAATCACCTTCAGCTACCCCAATTTGAGAAGCTACATAACCACCATGAAATCTAAGCCAACCTAGAATCGTCCCAGACTAAATTTCAAAAGGGAAAATTTGTTCAGTAGCACTGAAAGGTCGCCTCTTTCGGAAAATACCACTAAAAAAATGAGGTTCCGAAAATTACCACCGAAAGATTCATTTTTCTTCGGGATTTAGCATTCTGGACAAAAATACCCCTCTCCCTCCCCTCCCTCACCTTCTCTCCTCCTGCGCCGCCCCGTCCGCCTCCCTCTTCCCTCTTCCCCCACCGCTTCGCCGCCGGCCTCCCCGCCTCCTCCTCCGCCCGCCACTCGCCTCCTCCCTCTTCCCTCTTCCCCCACCGCTGCTCGAGCCCCGCGCGGAGGGCGGCGAGCGCCGCGGCGGCGTCGGCGCCGAACCCGGCGACCTTGTCCCGCAGCTCGGCGAGCGGGGCGCGCATGCGTGCGGCGGCGGTGTCCACACCCTTGAGGCGGGCGCTGAGGCCAACGAAGTCGGCGTAGTCGCGGTTGATGAGGCCAACGAGCTCAGCGCGGAGGGCGACGTGGTGGGAGCGGAGCTCGGCGGCGAGGCTCTCGAGGGGCGCGTAGGAGCGGAGCTCGGCGACGTAGGCATCTGGGTCGAAGCCGGCGCGGAGGAAGACCTCAGGCTTGAACCAGGGCGGGTGCGCCTCGATGGGCTCGCCGAAGAGGTCCGTCGGGTGCGGCTGGGGCGCCATGGCGAGATCCACCATGGCGGAGGGTTCAGCGCGCGGATGCCGCCGCGGACGAGGGGAGAGAGGCTGTGGATCTGAGGGAGAAGACGGAGGAGTCAGATCGATCAAGCAGTCGGCGTGTGCGAGAGGGAAGAAGCCTCAACTGAACGGAGGAGGCGAGCGGCGGGCGGAGGAGGAGGCGGGGAGGCCGGCGGCGAAGCGGTGGGGGAAGAGGGAAGAGCGAGGCGACGGGGCGGCGCAGGAGGAGAGAAGGTGAGGGAGGGGAGGGAGAGGGGTATTTTTGTCCAGAATGCTAAATCCCGAAGAAAAATGAATCTTTCGGTGGTAATTTCGGAACCCCGTTTTTTTAGTGGTATTTTTTGAAAGAGGCGACCTTTCAATGCTACTGAACAAATTTTCCCATTTCAAAATCAGCACAATCAGATATTCCTTTCTCTGGAAAATATCACCTCAGGAATCCCCATTAGAACATCTTGGCATACAAGAACAAAGAAAATGAGGTGGACAACGGTGGGATCTTTACCGCGCATAGCAAATCGGTGATCGAATCGATCGAATCAAACAAGGAGGGTGAGCCATGCTTGAGGCGGAGACGGGAGAGGATGCGGGGGTGGTTTAGCTTTAGCTCGAGGTACGCCCGGTACTTGTGCCACTCCTCGAGGCACTCGTCCTTGTGCCACTGCCCTTTGGTGAACTTCTCCGTGTACCACCAGTTGAAACACTCGTGGCAGGGGCAGATCCAGCATCCGGGCGAGCCTAGGCTGCCGACCGAGCTGCGCCCTTCTATTTCACCATGATCTAAGAGTTCTGTTGTCTACCTGTCTTGATGAAGAAGAAAGAAGAAGCAGCATGCTGTCGTGTACGTTAGGCTTGGAGATATGGCTCGCTTCTTAGGCCGATGTTACATGAGACAACCCACTGGACTAGTCCACTAAGCTACCAAGGCACGGCAATTAGGGAAGCTCCTATATGCCACCTGAGCATGCGTTAGGCTTAGCGATATGGCTCACTCCTTGGGCCGATGCTGCATGAGACAACCCACTAGGTCAGTCCACTAAGCTACCAAGGCACAGCAATTAGAGGAGCTCCTATATGCCACCTGAGCACCTCTGCCGCCTAAATGGCAGGGTGGGCCTAGTGCTATCCATGTGTCTTACTTTTTTATTATTTTTTGTATTTCAAAGAGTGAGAGTGGGACATGAGTTGCAAGATGGGAGGTGCTTGGCTCCCTGCCGCCTATGCAACATATAGGAGTCACGTAGCAATTAGATATTTACCATACGAACACCCCATTTGACCCTAGCTCATCTTGTCATTTTGGACTCTGAAAACGAGGTTTAGGGGGGCGCGACATGGTAGCATAGCGGCATCGGCGAGCTGGCGAGAAGAAAGAAAGACACGGCGCGGTCATGAGCCGGTGAAGAGGTTGTTGCTGGTGCTAGGCCACGGAGCGTGGCTACGCAGGTGTCATGGCGAGGCATCAGCAAGGCGGGCGGGGAGCGAGCAAGGCAGCAAGACTAGAGTCTGAATGGTTTTGTTCACATGTAGATACAGATAAAACATACATTCATTCTTACATGTTTACATGCAAATTTTTTTCTTGAATTACATTTAGTGTCATATGCTTTTTATTAGTATGATTGCAATATGAATTATGCATATCTTGCTTTACTATTGAATAATTCTATTGGTACATATCGTCCACCTAAATTTTATTTATGAGTCTGTCACTGACTCGTGGTACACCGGTCGTAGCTCCGAGCACGTCGCGGCTGCTGTCGAGGCACTGGCCGCGGAGACTACGTCAACGAGGACAACTTGCTCCGGCCAAACACCATCCTTCCTACTCCCTCGCTGCTGCCGTCGCCGTCGCTTTTCACGCGTGTGTCTCCGTCCCTCGCTTTTTCTTTTCTGTTTTTCCTGTAAGCGGAAGTCGTAATTTACACAATCCTAGCCGAAACATACTACGTAAAATAATGCTGAAACCAAATTTGAAGTTTTACGCAAAGCAGTTGCTCAGCTTCTCTGTCAAACCTGGGAGAAGTTTCATGTAATGCATGACAAGAAAGGAGAAGGTTCCTAACATTATGTTTAGAAAAATGTTTGCATGCATAGAACAGGGCTCTCTTCTTTTATCCTATGGCTAATAGCTTTTAATTGTATGTTTGAAGACAGCAGCAGACAATACACACACGGACGAGCTCAAAAAGTCGTTTAAAGAAGCTGTTTAGAAAAAATATCTCCTTTATTTTTACTTCTAGATAAATTGAAAAAAAAAACAGAGCCTACGAATCAAATCCAAATCTTGTGACCAATCCAGCCTATATGTTAATGATTACACCCTTGTGTGACGTGTCTTGTTTTGGAGCATGGTCCAAAAGCTCCAGATGGAAGGGAGAAAGGAATCACCCGACTAACCCATCTGTCCACAGGGGATTGGAGCCTGCCTCCTCCTGCTCCCTCGCCGCCGCCGCCGCTTTTCACGCGTGAGTCTCCTCCCACTCGAGTGTTCATTTCCATTTTCGCCGTAAGCGGAAGTCGAAATTTACGTAATCCTAGCTGAAACATACTTCGTAAAATAAAGCTGAAAGCGGATTTGAAGCTTTCAGCAAAGCAGTTGCTCAGCTTCCCTGTCAAACCTGGAAGAAGTTTCATGTAATGCACTGACAGGAAAGGACAAGGTTCCTACCATTATGTTTAAAAAAATGTTTGCTTGTATAGAATAGGGCTCCGTTTCATGTAATGCATGGAAAAGAAAGGAGAAGGATCCTACCATTATGTTTAGAAAAATGTTTGCATGTATAGAGTAGGGCTCTGTTTTTTTTATTCTACAGCTAAGGTTTTTTGGCTGTATTTTTTAAGATAGTAGTAGATAATACATATACCAAAGAGCTTAAAAAGTTTGTTAAAGAAATTGTTTATACTTATTTCAAATTTCAGGAAAATCTAAACTGAAACCAAAAGTCCTAGGCCTATGAACATATCCTAGCAAATGTTGTGACCAATCCAGCCTATTTGTCGATTACACCCTAGGAGTGATTATTGCATAGACGATTGAATTTTTTTTTCTCTCAGTCACCTGAAGTTATATTTTCAATCATCTGAAGTCGCATGTGATTTTTTGACGGGGAAGCTGCAACTTCAGGTGATTGAAAGTGCAACTTCCATTGCACTTTGAATCACCTGAAGTTGCAGGTGTTTTTTTAGAAGAGACTATAACTTCAGTTGATTGAGTGTACAACTTCAGATAACTGAGGAATAAAAAAATTTTAGTCATTTATGCAATAGCAAAACTGTCTCATCCTTCTGTGACGTGTCTTGTTTTGGAGCATGGTCCAAAAGCTCCAGATGGAAGGAAGAAAGGAACTACCCGGCTGACCCATCTGTCCACAGGGGATTGGAGCCTGCCTGCCTGCCCGCTAGGCGCTAATGCGGCCGTTCACGCGATCCAACGCCTATTTTTTGTGACATCTTTCCACGAGGTGACGCGTCGCTGGCGCTTCCTCGGTTGGCCTAGCGGCGCTGGGCAGCAGCCTACAAATACGCCCGCCCGCCGCGAGTGGCGCTCCCACGCCCAAGGCCGTCGGGTCACCAACCTAGTGCCGCCAACACAACAGCGATAGCGGCTCGTGCGGTGAGCGTCCGCGTCCATGGCTCAGCCCGCCGCCGCGCTGCTGCTGCTCGCCGTCGCGTCGACGGCAGCCGGCGGTGGCCGGAAGCTCGGGATCCACGGCGAGGTCCGGTATTCCCTGGGGTCCCACGGAGAGGTCCGGTATTCCACAAAGGTAACGTGTGTAACCTCCTTACGTAGGTAGACGTATACATGCGGCCGCCATAGCAATCAGTGTTGCATTCGGTTCGTCAACGTATGTTATTATACGCTCCATGTATACATCATGCGTGATAGGATAAAGCTAGTGTTAGGACTCCGGGGCGCATGGGTGAGCGGACAAGTCTTCGCTTGTGCATGGAACGGCAGATTCAGGCCTGCCTTTTTTATAGGGCTGTAGGTTTTTGATATGTTTTTATGAGATGGTAACGGGTAGCAGGGTCGTTGTTACGTATGATATATATATCATATATGGGAGTGACTATTGTACAGGTGACTGAAATTCTTTTATCTTTCAGTCATCTGAAGTTGCACTTTGAATCATCTGAAGTTGCAGGTGTTTTTTTGGAGGGGAGCTGCAATTTCAGTTGATTGAGAGTACAATTTCAGGTCACCTAAAGTTGCACTTTGAATCACCTAAAATTACAGCTATTTTTTTTGAAGGGGAGGTGCAATTTCAGTTGATTGAGGGTGCAATTTCAGGTGATTGAAAGATAAAAAAATTTCAGTCACCTATGCAATAGCAAAACTGATCATATATATGTCTGTGGGCTCGAAAAGTTATTGAAGCCTTTTGAAGGAACCATACTATTTGTGATGGGTTTTTTGGCTGTGGTTTGTATTATTTGGGTTAATTTTTTGAATGGTTGTTCGCAAGAGAGAATACGGAGAGTGACACTCGTATGATTTTAGCTGATATGGATAAATTGATATGGTATCTATTACAATCAATTTATAGACCACATCTTAAAAAACACACCATTTAATAACTACTTTATATACTATAATTAAAAACTATAAGCCGAATCCAGCCGTAATCTAGCCACTGGAAAAGTCGAAGCTAAAATCACGAAGAACAGGACCTTACGCCGACCACGCGAGTGACTAGGCCACGTGTGTATTTTCTGGACCATTTACTTGTTCGGTTGTGAGCCCCTGCTTTAGGAATTTTTTTAGTAACTAATTTTGAATTAAAGTATCTTTTTATGATAAAATTTATAAATTAATTGTATTATATACTATAGTAATTTTATCATATCGACTAAAACCATACACGAATTTTTGTTATTCAATACTTTTTCTGGTAAATAGCTTAAAAACTATAAGTTACAGCCATAAATGGAAATTAAAAAGAACAAACCTGTAAATACGATTGGACACCGTCGAAGCTAGCCCACCAGTGCTTGTTCCTTATTTTTCTTTTTGGTGATGATGACTATACACATTGTAGCGTTAGTGTTGTTGCGTTGTATATCAGGCAGTCGTCACGGTGCCGACGATGGATCAGCATACGATCTTAATAAGCTTACTAAAAAGCTTAAACACCTCGTAACAAACTTCATAGATACTCTCTTGAGTCTCTTCCAGATAGGGTTTTAACTTACACCATGAATTAAATAAATGGAGCCTCATCGGGCAAAATCAACGTGCGTATACACACACATATACATATAAGTGCAGATTGGTCTGAATTGGTAAATTCGAAATAGAAATGGTGCCAGAGATAATCCTTTTAGTAAGCTATCGTAACGTACTGACTACTGAGGTTCCTCCTACCGATCAACAACTCTCACTAGTGTCATTGTTCCTACTAGAATCATGTACAGTTTTGTCCCTGTATTTTCTTAAATTCGTAGAAACAGCTGCAGGTCTTTGATTAATTTTATACATCTAATAAAAATGTCATGGGGCTATGCAGATTCTTTGCTTTATCGTGTTAACATTTCATTTTTCATAGGGTGGCAGCATTTATTAAATGAACATGTGAATTGCATTCTTCTTTTCTTTATCGTCATCTCTTAAAACATCCAATTGAAGTCTGGAAGTCCCCTTGAACGAATTACTCCATCTGCCTTTTAATAATGGCACTTTGAAAAGGCAATAGAAAAATCGTCCCATTTATTTATTCGGAAAAAATCATAAGCCGCAAACTGAAAAGAACAAGACTAATAACACAAGTGTGCTAACACCATATGAAAAAGAATGTGCATGATTTTGCTTGTTAATTTGGTTTATCAAGCACTACGCAAGTGACCCCACTTGTGAACCCAGGATGACCTAGGGTTTCCTCCATCGGCCGCCGCTCTAGCGCCAGCAATAGCATCCTCCTCCTGTGTCTCTTAGCCACACCCACGCCTTTCCTCCTCCCCATCCCCAAGACCCCTAGATCCAAGCCACCACATAAGACCCGCTTCCAACCCGCACCGCCGACCACCACTTCGGCACCAGCTACACCTTGTCGCTGCTGCCTCACCTGCCCTATGCCTTCCCTCCACCAACACCGTTGTCTATTCCCTACTCCCCACGTCCGCCCTTCCTCGCTCGTCAATCGTCACTGTCGTCGCCCTCTCCTCTCCCCACCTCGCCAATGTTGCCCGCTAGAGATGCCTCACCAATGCTCCATCGATTTGTGTTTTTGTGCTCCCTATCCTCTCCCACCTCCTCAACACTTCCATTTCTCCCCCCTTCACCTTTCCTCCTGTTTCCACCATGGCACCATCTCATGCCACCCACTCGCCTTAGCATCACCGATCTACAATGACAAGCTTCGCCATCGATTCTCCCTCTACCACTTTGCTAGACCTTCCTTGCTGTCAACCCCTTTGTTATCTTCCATGGCTCCACTACTTTCCACCCCCTTGTCCTTGTGCTCTCTGCCATTCTGTATGCACCCACCACCTATTCTATGAAATTTCACACTCTTTTTTCCAATGGTTTCTTCTGAAATTAGCATGGGGATGAAGGGGGACTCATGAAGTTTCAGCTGCCATTGAGGATGTGTGGATCCAAGTTGGCAAGAGAGATCAACATGTTGTGCAAGATTCAGTAGTGGTGAAGACAACCTTGTTACGTGTTGGGATACGAATAGGCTACACTAGCGCAGATTAAAATTTTCTAACACGTAAATTAGGAAGCTATGCGAGTAAGCGATCATAAATTATTACCACTAGACACGTAGAGCAGCGAAACTAG